>OZ004713.1:35854422-36391922 GCA_963924515.1 Vespertilio murinus | reverse complement strand
GGATCACTGATAGTGGAGAGAAGGGAGTTTTGCAGAAAAACAGATCCAGAGACCTACATAAAGGTTCTTTTAAGACACTGACTATCAATCTGCACACACAAAGGTTGAAATTCCCTGACGCTGGACAACGAACTGAGGAAAAAAAAACCAATTACTGGGAAACTGTAAACCAAATAGTTGCCAAAATTCATACAGCATTGAGACCAAATCAGGTTGGAAATACCTTGCTGAATATATGAGGAGTTCAACAGAGACCTCAGATAGGTCAAACCTTTATAGTGGGACCAAACTAGACCTACATACAATAAGGCTGTGCTAGACATGTCCTAAGAAAGCCTTCACAGCAAGTCTGGAAAAGATCGAGGTAATCTGCAAATAACTTCCCGCCAGAACAAAATCACACTCTCTTTACAGGAATAAAAACAATATCCAGCAATCCAGTAAAGTGAAATGTCCAATAAAAATTACTAGCCATTCAATGACAGGAAAGTGTGATTCATAACCCAGAGAAAAAATTGTTTGATAAAAACAGACCCAGAAATGAAGGATGATGGAGTTAGTAGATAAGAACTTTAATAAAAGAACTATCAGAAATAATATAACTATGCTCATTGTTCTCTATGGGTCTGAATGGTGTTCTACATCTCCATTGCCCTAAGTAGAGCAATTACTTCACATTATAACTCTGATTATGGCACTTGGTTTAAAAAAAATAAACAAACAGTGTGTGTTTTGAATGGCTTGGATAGAGTTGTTTGGTATACACCCTGTACTAGTGTAAGTAGAGTGACCAAGCTTCAGATGATCTCTGCCCTGGATAATCCCTATCCAAAATGCACTCTTGGAAAAGGACTGAGTGGGTGGTCTAAGAAAGTCGTTCCGGGGATGTGTCAGCTCTGTTGCAGCCAAGTACTTTTCTGCTCCATTTCTGTGGTGGGGTAATCAGCCCTGTGTACTGACTATGCAGAAAGGTCACTTGGATCCAGTAGTGACAGAAAGTAGCTTCATAAGACAGACAGAAGAGAATACAAAAGAATAAGTCATTCAAAAACAGAATTGAGTATTTTAGTCAAAAGAAGTCCTTAAATATGATGCTAATCTTTGTTTACTATTAAATTGAGACCCTGGGAATACATGTGGCCCAGTAGTTCCCAAAGTCAAGGGTTATCTACACTTCCTTTACATGCCCAAGTACCAATAATTTGCACGACCCAGCCATTGTGTGTAATGGCAGGAAGTCCAGTTGTTTATTGAGTTCTCCGATATGAGTGTTTCTGGAAACTCCTGGGAAAAGCTGACAAATTCTGTATGCTTTAACTGGTTTTTCAACCAGCCGGCTTGCTCTGACATACTGCTTCCCTCTCCTCAGGCCTCCTCTCACTAAAATATTTTTTAATCCTCACCTGAGGATAAGTTCAGAGAGGGGAAAAGAAAAGGGAGGGAGGGAATAAGAGGGGAGAGAGAGAGAGAGATTGGCTGCCTGCTGCACATGCTCCAATCTGGAATCAAACCCACCAATTTGGTGTATAGGATGACACTTCAACCAACTGAGCCACCCAGCCAGGGCGACTACAAACTTTTTAAAGGCCGGGAACACATTTATTTATTTATTTAGACCAACATGGCAAAGAGTAGGACTTAATACATACTTGTTGATACATAATACATAATGACAGAATGTTGATACATAATACATAATGACAGAATGAACATATTTACTGGCTGTATTAATACACACACACACACACACACACACACACACAGCTAATATGCTGTGTCCGACAGTTCAAATGGTAGCTATGATGTGCACTGACCACCAGGGGGCAGATACTCGATGAACAGGCATAGAAACATGGAACAGACTGATGAATCTCAGAGGGAAAGGGAAATGGGGGATGGCGGGAAGATATTAACCAAAGATTTTATATGCATACTGGAGGCCTGGCCTGCAGGGATCGGACTGAAACCGGAAGTTCAACATCCCCCCCTTCCCCCTCCCAAGGGATTCGGGATTGTGAGAGGGTGCAGGCCAGGCCAAGGGAACCCACAGTGCATGAATCTGTGCACTGGGCCACTAATGTTTAAAACAAAAGGATATTTCTGTTATCTTTTGTGATATATATTGCGTGAATCATCCTTAAAACACACACACATTTTCCTTCTGTTATCAAACCTAAATACCTATTCAAATGCACGATGCCATGAAAATAAATACAAGTACTTTGCAGGTCAAATGAATACTGCAGACAGTGGCTGCTGTTGGAGAGCAGTCACCAGGACTCCTAATGGTTGCTGTGTCTTGACAAATCAATAGGACCTCGATAAATAGAAGTTGGTAGCTAGACAAAGACTTGAATATACTAGTAAGGGTGTGTAATTTGTGCTCAGGAATCCATAATAGAAGAGTTGGCAAGAGTTCTCCACAGGGAGAATTTTTTATGTTTCTCCTCGCAAACAAGGCAGGAGGAGAAGCATAAAATCTTAAAATGATGGAGTTGCAGTGAGCTCTGTGGTCACACAATCGAATGTTTCCCAGTAAATATGGGGAAACTGAGGCATAAAGAGGACAGATGACTTGCCCTTTGTGCCACAAGTCAGTAGCCGAGAATGAAAAATCAGTACAAAGAGCACATATTTTAGTGTTAAACAGCTGGATCTGAAACCCAGCTCTGCCACCTGGCACACTGGCCTTAGGCAAATCACTACTTCACGGAACTTTAGTTTTGTCATCTGTGAAGTGGTAACAATAGCTCATACCACTTAAGGGTTTTTTGTGGGGGGGGGGGGTTGTGTGTGTGTGTGTGTTTGGCTTTTTTTTTTTTTTTTTGAAGATTGAATTAAATAGTGCTAAGTTTGCCACATGGTCTTTATATATATGTGCCTATGTATGTATGTTTATATATATACAGGATATTTATTTATTCATATTCTAATAGAAAATACAAGATGTCTGGATCAGAGAACAGACATTTATTTCCTACAGAGCTTAGCACTGGTTTCCTAAACCACAATCCCCACAGGGCAACATGGTAAAAGCCTAATGCAACAATGTTTGTGCAACAGGGTTGCACCACAGGAAAAGAAATCCCGAATTATGAGACTTGGAGCTTATATAAGGCTGCTGATATGTATAGATAAATGATAGCCAGATGATAGGTAGATAGATAAATGATAGATAGATAGATAGATAGATAATCTTTACTCTGTAATATAAGCAAATGTCTCCAGGAGAGAAGGGCAAATGGCTCCTGGAAAATAAGTCTTTAAATCTTTCCAGAGCAATATTCTATCTCTAATTTCCTAAGCGCATTTGCCACTAAATCATTCTTTAACCAAGTTTGCCAGTTCTCTTTGTTTACAAGGCCCAGGTGGTACAGAAATGTGAAAATATTCATGGAGAATTGTATCCCAACAGTAGGTATCCAAAAAATGTTAGCTTCCTTCAGGAATCCCCCAAAAAAGAGTTCTTTATGCTACAAATGGCCTCTCGAACCCTTCCCTACAGATGCCACTGTTGTGGAGAGATCAAAGGCTCATTCACTATAAACCCGAAGGTGAACAGCTCCACTGACTATTTCTGATAGATCCTTCCTTCCTCCAGTTGATGGACAGACATAACCCCACCTGTGGCCAGACATTCCTGAGCTCTGAGCTACCAATCAGCACCTGCCAAATACCCTAAGGCCCCCCCCCCCATTCCTAAGACCCTAGGTCCCTAATCACCCATCAGCATGTGCTGGGTACCCTAAACCTCATCCCCTATTCTCCCCTTAAAAGTTGATCCCCTGGTGTCTTCGGGTCTCTTCCTCTCTCTCTCTGGAATTAGCCGGTGGAGGTACCCTCTCTCCAATAAAAGCCTGTGTCCTGGCATCCCAGTCTCAGCTACCTTCTTTAATTAATCTATCAATTTCATTTGGTGAGTTCCTGGCCTGTAATTCAACAACCTGCGGGCTGCTTTCCTGGGCTTCTTTCACACATACACTTTCTGCAGAGGAGAGATTCTGGAGAGCAGCCGGGATGCGGTGAGATAACAGTTTTAATGATTACATGGTAGGTCCCCTGTGCATGCCCCCTGCCCTCTCCCAACTTTGGCCCTGCACGTGGGATTACTATTACTTGGGGAAATTTCATTATAGAGCAACCAGAGGACAAAGATATCAAGTTCTTTAAGAGTTCTGGTTTAGGCTAGAAATGACATGACCTTACAAACAAGGAATACAGTGCACTCCTTCCCTAACCTAGGGCTAGATGTAGAACCCTGGAAGGGAAAGTAAGAGAAGAGAGCAAGAGTTAAGGCAGGTGTATGCCGGCTTCCAGCCTGGCCCCGACTGAGAGGGTAGGGAGGAAGCAGAAATAGAATCCCCCATAAGGTGGCAATTGCAGATTAGAAATGAAAGATGGTTAAATTAGCAACAGAAATGGAGAAAGGATAAAAGGGTGCACTAGGGAAGTTTTAAGATTTTATATTTGGGATTTATAAAAGTTGGAGTCCAGAGTGTATTTGGTTTCTAAGTTGGGTAGTATGTTACTAAAAAAAAAAATTGGGGAGGTTATAGATTAATAGGATATTGTAATAATGGGCTTTTAGCTTATATTTTGATAAAAAATATTTGTGACATGTTATTATGGAAAAACTAAAACTGGAATGCTTTGATTTAGTAATTAATGTTGATTTCATGTATTTGTTTATTTTTTTCATGTTTTCAATGGAAATATTTTTCCCCCTACTTTGGAAAGTTGATAGGACATTTGCCCAATATGAACACCCATCTCACACCAAACCCAAGCTATACTGAGAGGGACATTTGTGCATCTGGTAGTCCCATTGAACAGAAAATACAGTTTTGAGAGATTTGAGATAATTAAATCATGGTTCATTAGAAAGTTTGCGGAGTCGGCGAGCCTTCGGGCAGCTATTTGGGACTCGGGGTTTACCAAATGAATTCTGCTGCAGCCGTGGCGGCCTCCACCGCGGCCCGGGAAGCAGAGAACTCCCAAGTGGCCAAGGTGAAAAGCAGAGCCCCAGCTGAGGCACAGCTCACTGCGGGAGAGCTTTTAAGAGAAGCTAAAGAAAGAGAACTTGAGCTTCTTCCACCTCCACCTCAACAGAAGATCACAGATGAAGAAGAGTTAAATGATTACAAACTAAGGAAAAGGAAGGCTTTTGAAGGTAACATAAGAAAAAAACAGGATTGTAATTAGTAACTGGATAAAATACGCACAATGCCGAAACCGGTTTGGTTCAGTGGATAGAGCGTTGGCCTGCGGACTGAAAGGTCCCGGGTTCGATTCCGGTCAAGGGCATGTACCTTGGTTGTGGGCCATTCCCATTGGGGGGTGTGCAGGAGGCAGCTGTTCGATGCTTTTCTCTCATTGATGTTTCTAGCTTTCTGTCCCTCTCTCTTCCTCTCTGTAAAGCTCAATAAAATATATATAAAAATAAAAAATAAAATACGCACAATGGGAAGAGAGCCTAAAGGAGGTTCAAAGGACCCGATCCAAATACGAACGTGCTTTAGATGTGGACTATGGAAATATTACACTCTGACTGAAATATGCAGAAAGGGAAATGAAGAATCGTCAGGTCAACCGTGCCCGAAATGTCTGGGACCGGGCCGTAACAACTCCGCCCAGGGTCAACCAGTTCTGGTACAAATACGCGCACATGGAGGAGACGCTGGGAAATGTGCCTGGTGCCGGGCAGGTGTTTGAACGTTGGACGGAACGGCAGCCGGAGGAGCAAGCCTGGCACTCCTACGTCAACTTTGAGCGGCGACACAAAGAAGTGGACCGGGCCCGCACCATTTATGAAAGATTTGTACTTGTGCGCCCTGATGTTAAGAACTGGATCAAGTATGCCCACTGTGAAGAAAAACACGGTTAATTTGCCCATGCACAAAAAGTGTCTGAGAGAGCGGTGCAATTCTTTGGAGGTGAACACATGGGTGGATGACTTTATGTTGCCTTAGCCAAATTTGAAGAAAATCAAAAAGAATTTGAAAGGGTGCGCGTGGTTTACAAGCATGCCCTGGATAGAATTTCAAAACAAGAGGCCCAAGAACCCTTTAAAAATTATGCCATCTTTGAGAAGAAGTTTGGTGATAGGCAGGGTATTGAAGGCATCACTGTGAGCAAACGGAGATCCCAGTATGAAGAAGTGAAGGCTCATCCACACAATGATGATGCCTGGTTTGATCACCTGCGCTTGGTGGAAAGTGATGCAGAAGCAGAAACCGCACGAGAAGTCTGTGAAAGAGCTATTGCCAAGGTCTCACCCATTCAGGAGAAGAGACATCGGGAGCGTTACATCTATCTTCGAATCAACTATGCACTCTGTGAAGAACTGGAGGCAAAGGATCTTGAAAGAACAAGACAGGTGTATCAAGTCTCTTTGGAACTAATGCCTCATAAAAAAGTTCACATTTGCCAAAATGTGGCTGCTATATGCACAATTTGAAATAAGACAGAAAAATGTACCATTTGTCCGAAGAGCTCTGGGAACTTCCACAGGCAAATGTCCCAAGAACAAGTTATTTAAAGGTTACATAGAACTGGAGCGACAGCTTTGAGAGATTGACAGATGCCGGAAGCTTTATGAAAAGTTCCTGGAATTTGGACCTGAGAATTGTACCTCTTGGATTAAATTTGCAGAATTAGAAACAATCCTTGGTGCTATTGAGAGAGCCCGTGCAATCTACGAGTTAGCCATTGGCCAGCCACGCTTAGACATGCCAGAGGTGCTCTGGAAATCATACATTGATTTTGAAATTGAGCAGGAAGAAACTGAAAGAACACGCAATCTTTACCGACGACTGCTTCAACGGACACAACATGTCAAGGTATGGATCGGTTTTACACAGTTTAAGTTGTCTTCAGGGAAAGAAGGAAGTTTGGCTAAATGTAGATAAATTTATGAAGAGGCTAACAAAACCACGCGAAACTGTGAGGAGAAGGAAGAGAGACTCGTGTTGCTGGAATCTTGGAGAAGCTTTGAAGATGAATTTGGAACTACGTCAGATAAAGAAAGAGTAGACAAACTTATGCCAGAGAAAATAAAAAAGAGAAGAAAGGTCCAAGCTGATGATGGGCCTGATGCAGGCTGGGCAGAATACTATGATTACGTCTTTCCGGAAGGTGCTGCCAATCAACCGAATCTCAAACTCCTGGTGATGGCCAAACTTTGGAAGAAACAGCAACAGGAAAAGGAGGCTGCTGAGCAAGACCCAGATAAGGACATTGATGAGAGTGAATCCTAATCTTGTTCATATGATGTTTTATTATTTTTATAAATTAATAGTTTTGGGGGAAATTAAATCATGGTTATGCATATGATTGTCTCAATGTCATTTTTATTTTAAAATATTTATTTATCTTTAAATCAAATTTATTGAGATAAAATTGGTTAATAACTTTATATAAATTTCAAGCGTAAAAGACTGTAACTCAACATCTGTGTACTACCCCCCTGAAATCTAGTTTACTTCCTTTACCAGGTATTTGATCAACTTTACCCTCTCTTTACCCTGAAGTCATCTTTAGAATATACAGATGGAGAGATCCAGAAGCAATACCAAGTGATAAGTAGAGGCTGAAGATCTAGGTTTGGAAATCATCAATATACAAATGGTCTTTGGAACCAAAGTTGTATCCACCAAGATTCTTGGTTACAAACAACAGAAATCAACCCTGATTAGTTTAAGCAGGAAAAAATAATTTATGGGAGAGAATAGGTAGCTCACAGAATCTCTTGAAAGACAAATTAACCAAGCTCAGAGACCTTACAACAACAACAACAAAATTCTCAAATCCCATTGCAGGGTTGAGCCTGCTGGTACCACCAACACTCAACACATGGCATTGGACACTATCATCAACCTCTGTCATTGCTGCCTATAGACATTGGAAGTGCTATTTCCAACTTTGTCAGAAGTACTCCATGAAATGTTCCTTATTCCTGCATTAGCATCCAACTCAGTTTGGTGTGAGTACAGTTGAAATGCCTATGTTCTAGCTGCAAGGGAGGCTGGAACTGTAACTACTAATATGGCTGCTTAAATAGGAGGCAGGGCCTCTTAAGGTGGGAAGAGGGTTGAATGTGAAGTGTGGTCAAAAAGAATAACAAATGTTCACTATAAGGATAGATTACGAAAGAGAAGATATGGAAGTAAGGAGAGAACACACTGACTATAGCGAGTGCTTATTGAACACTTACATATTCTGCATTTTATATACAGGAAATAATTTATTCCTTAAAACAACTCTCTCAATAGAAAACATTGATTTGCAGGTGGAAAAACTGAACTAATAGAATGATCAAACACATTGCCCAAGGTCATCCAGCAAAAAAGGGCTGACTCCAGAAGATGTGTAAGTTATACTGCCTCTCCATGGAGAGAATAAAGATGGAATTCTGGGAAACACAGACGTTTATGAACTAGAGAGAGAAAGCGAAATGGATGGGGCGGGGGAATAAATGATCAGAGAGCTAGAGGGACCTTAAGGAGTATGCTCTGTCAGAAGCCCTGGGATAAGAGAGTTTCACAGAATGCTGGCTGTATTAGTTTGCTAGGGTTGTTGTAATAAAATACTACAATCTGAGTGCTTAAACAACAGAAATTTATTGTCTCATACTTCTGAAGGTTAGAGGTCTTAGATCCAAGTGCTGGCAGGGTTGGTTCCTTTTGAGGGCTGTAAGGGGAGGACCTGTTCCATGATTTTCTGGCAGCTTCTGTTACTTTGCTGGCCATCTTTGGCTTTCCTTGGCTTGTGGATGCATAGCCCTGATCTCTGCCTTTATATAACATTGTATCTCTTCGTATAATCTTCCTTCTTTGTATGCCTATCTCCAAATCTCCCCTTTTTATAATAACACCAGTCATATTAAATTAGGGGCCCAACCCACTGCAACATGAACTCATCTTAACTAATTGTATCTGTAATGGCCATACTTCCAACTAAGCTCACATGCTGAAATATGAGGGTTAAAACTTTCACATATAAATTTGGGAAAGATACAATTAAACCTATGCATAACAGTGGTCGACTATACAAGTGCTACAGAAAGACCAAGAAGAATGAAGACTGCAAATAAACAATTAGATGTGGCAACTAAGAAGTTATGGAGATTTGATAAGAGCAATTTCAGGCCGAAACCAGTTTGGCTCAGTGGTAGAGCATCAGTCTGCAGACTGAAAGGTCCCGGGTTCGATTCCAGTCAAGGGCATGTACCTTGGTTGCGGGCACATCCCCGGTAGGGGGTGTGCAAGAGGCAACTGGTCGATGTTTCTCTCTCATCGACGTTTCTAGCTCTCTATCTCTCTCCCTTCCTCTCTGTAAAATATCAATAAAATATATATTTTAAAAAAATAAAGAATGTGGCATTCTAGTTTAAAAAATAAAATAAAATAAAGAACAATTTCAGTAGCATGTAAGGGGCTTAGGAGAGGCCATGAAGGGAATATGCATAGGTAATTCTCCATATCCGTTTGATGTGGTAGGAAAGAAATAGGCTTCTTTACAGAAGGAGGCAGACCCCTGTGTGCTCAATGGTATAAACAGAAATGGTATGGTGTTTTTCTTTTCCTATGTGTTAAGCCAAATAAATCTTTAGCAACTGTGATTTAAAATCAACAACGGGTTTCGGGCAGACATCTGCATAGCATGTGGTGGTGTGGCCATCGTGACTGTCACTCTAAGAAATTCCAGGAAGTATATTTTTTGCACAGAGGCTTCTGTGTTCCAAAGTGGAGACACAATTTTATGTACGAAGAACCTTTACCAATACCCCTCCCGAATGTTAATGTTATTCAAAATGAGCAGTAGAACGCTTCAGACACGTTCCTTCCCTGAAAATGCTTCCTTTCCTCCGTCTAGAGATACTCTTCTAAAATGCAAGAGTTCAAAACCCTGCAAATTCAAGCAGAGTTTTTGAGCTGTACCGCAGGAAGGAGCTGGGGCTTAGAAGGCCGATTTCGGTGCCCGCTGTGTTTTCATTTCCCTTTGCCGGGGCCAGTCGCTGTGTCTCAGAAACAGAGACGCTCTGAAAACAGAGATGCGTGACTGAGAACACGGAATTGCTCTCCTCAGTACGTTGAAAACTCCAGTTTGAAAGAAACGCTTTATTCCTTTTCAAACCTCCCCTACTGTTTTTGGTGCATTCTCTTCTTACGTGATTCCGCAGGACTGGATTTTGTGCTCCCGCCTTCAGGCTGGAAATTGTTTAGTCCTGCGTGCTAGTGCTAATGACTCTCGGAGTGTGATCACCGGCTGCTGGGGCCTTTTGAAGTTCCTGCTGCTGCCAAGTTGCTCATTGCCGGGCATTTTCCACCTCCTTCTGTCTCTTCCCCGCCACTTTCATCTGCTTATCATTGTGCTTATCATTGTGAGAGCCCATGCCGAGCATGCGAGAACCTTACCACGAGTGCTACCCCACAAAATATTTCCACGTCCCACAGACGTTCTCTGCTGGAGCAGCAAGGAAATCAACATTGGAAACTTGCCCAGTTTCCCACTGATAGAGCCAAACAGATCCACAGAAAAAGAGAGCTTAGATAGTCACAAAGCAAATGCTTTTTGTTTACATAAAGTATATATTTTTTCAAAAAAGTATTTTTAGGAAGTTGATTTCATTTGATGAGAGAGTGTCTTGACTCAAAAAAGAAACATCTCCTAGAAACATCCATACATGTTTATTAAAATGGTGCAGTCCTAGCCTGACTGTAATGGTGATTTCAAGGGGTGCGTGCGTCTGTTAAAACTCAACAAATCGTACACGTTAAATAGGCGCTGCTTACGATATGTCAATCACACTTCAATAACAAATTGTGTGGGCTCCAGAGCAAACTTAACTTGCGTTTTGTGTGTGGTCTCTCACTGACGTTGTCATATCTCAGGATTTGGCCATTGATGCTCACACGCCCGTCTATTCACCATGGGGTGTGGCTGGCAGTGGGCCTGTCCTTGAGGACAGGACAGGACTGGCAGGGGCGCGGGGACAGGCAAATACTTCACACTGCAAACAAAGCGGCTGGAAAATTCCCCTGAACAAACAGCCCTGTGCCTTCTGGCTTCGTGGATGGAACACTGAAATGATGTTTTGATAACATTTTAACCATAACAGCTGACTGCTTATAGGTCTGCTTTGCTCCCCCCTTCCTTACTTTACAAGGGGTAGTTTGATTATGCATATTTAAAAGCAGTTTGTTCAGAAACTTTCTGGCGTTTTCCCCTTGTTATGTTTTCCCTTCTTCTTTTTCCTTTTTCCAGAGCCATGTGGCCAACTACTAGAACCCCTTACTTGGGGGACTCACCTTATTTCTAATATTAGGGCTCTCAGGAGGTATTCACACACTTTGGACTCCTTCCTGCTCCCCATTTTTGTCTACCTGTCTACTGCTTCTCCAGGACACTGAACCCTCTCTTGGGTTCTCTTTATTCTGAAACCTCCATTCTCTGAGGCAGTGAGCGCTCTCCTAAGTCTACATGTGATGATTTAAAGGCTTTGGTGGAGGAGGCAACAGATGGGTGGCCGTTATAAGGCAAGAAGAGATGTCAGGTATCTCTGTTCCTAGAGCCCGCAGGTCACCTTCCCTTTGCAGGGAGCCACTGGCTGTCCCTGGTCACTTCTCCCTATGATTCTGGAGTGGTCTCTCACTGGATTCTACAACCAGACTCCCACTATTCCTGAGCCTCAAAATTCCAGATTCAGTGTCCCCAGGAACACTAAAAAAAAATAAATCTAAAAAGAAACAAAAATTTTAGCTCATATTATCTTGATTTTCCTGGGTTTCACTTTAGCACAACTGAAGAATCATTCATAGTACACCCCCACCTCAAGAGAACTACTGTCTACTCCAGAAGAAAATCCAGATCTGTACCTTAGAAAACCAGGCTATTGGTAAAAACTGTGAAATCACACTTTTTATTTATAATGTAAATATGCATTCATCAGCAGGACTCAAGATCAGGGTATCTGTGCTTCCCTCCCCTGCGGGCAATCCCCGAGTGAGTGGGAATGGGATGGTAGAAGATTTGTTTATCACACACCCTATGCCCCCTCCCCAACCTCTCCAGGTCAAACTGAAAAGTGTTGTTTTCCTCCTTTTCCCTCCTCCTCTTTTCTACACACTGCTTATTTTGTGGGAGATTCCAATAGGCAGGCATCAGATCTAAATCTGACTTTGGTGTATCATGCATAAATTAGTGCTGGTATAATTTTAAGGACACTAGCTGCTCTCTATAATAGCTCTCCTTTCTCAGGAGGGGAAACACGGGCTCTGGAAACTGCTGCCCGCACCCTATCAGCCATATCCCAGTGATCTAAAAGGCTCAAAACCTGTCAGTTGTTAAATAAACTTCAGGATGCATAGGTCAGCAACACATTTGTTCTTTTCTGGTATGAAGCAGATCACAGTGTCCCAACATCCACACTCAGGCAAATATTAGTGGAAAGATTTGACACGGACTTCTCTGAACTCTACCCTTTCCCTTTGGAACTCCAAACTGTGAAATCTGGCAGGATACAAACAGCCGCAAAAGCCTACACAGTGCAAAGTAGTAAAAAAAAAAAAAAAAAAAAAAAAAAAAAGCCTACACACAACATGGATATGTGCTTAAAGGCAAGCTAAGCCACCTGATTCTTCTATAATGTTTAATTTAAAGAATACATAAAATGTCATATAAATTTCAAAAGTTCTTCTCATTCCACACATTTACTCAAAAGTCCCATAATGTGCTTACGCCCTCTGGCTTGTCAAGACTCCTGC
The DNA here is from genome assembly GCA_963924515.1 of Vespertilio murinus. NCBI lineage: Eukaryota > Metazoa > Chordata > Mammalia > Chiroptera > Vespertilionidae > Vespertilio > Vespertilio murinus. Next base: position 36,379,158 of record OZ004713.1, on the reverse strand, counting down.
CCTCCCAGCAAGTGTTGATCAGTGGTTGAGGGTCAACCTGTGGACCAGGAGGTCAGGGTTCAATTCCCAGTGTGGGGTGTGCGGGAGGCAGCCAATCAATGATTCTCTCACGTCTTTGATGTTTCTATCTCTCGCTCCCTCTCCCTTCCTCTCTGAAATCAATAGAAATAAATTTTAAGAGACGGGGAGAGAAACAATGAGGTGGTGGGTACCATGTTCCCATCTGCCCTTTATCAACCTACGTCAGCATCAGCGATCCGGTGAGATAGCTGAGGTAATGAATCACAATTACCTTTGGACTGAGTTAACATTGTAAATAACAAGGGTTAGCAACCTCTTATTACTTGCGGCAATGGGGCAGATCTAAGGCAGAACCGTGAGAGGTGAGAAAGAGAGAGAGTTAGAAAAAAGGGAAAGGAAAGAAGACTGCAGAAAAGGGAGGGGAGAGGCTAAATAAGGTTACTACTACTGCTGAGGAAATTAGCAGGCCTGGCTGCTAATGCCAAACATAAAATACTGTGCACCAGAAGGGAGTGAAAGCGATGATGCCCATTGCATAGCTGGAACCCTTGATTCTGTCCCCACTCAGGCTCAGCGTCAAGATGTTTAGAGACTGAAGTAGTCTCCAGAGTGTCCAGAAGGGCAGTTAGTATCCCCTTCCTTCTGCTGGCGTAGTCCTCTCCCCCCTGAGACTGCCATGAGGATGTGTGTATCAGACCCCCAGCTACCATTGTAACGGGTGGAGGGCCCAGATCCTCTGCGCTGAAATCCATCATCAAGTTTGTTCTGAGGTGGTGCTCCCCACAGGCTGCTCCCAGTCAGCGACAGAATGCAGCAGGCGTGCTAAGGCAGGCCCACTTCTGGGAGACACGGGCATCTTCTGATGACTACTTTGGCCTAAGGATTCCCTGACAGACTTGCTGAGCCTTTCTTCCCTCTCTCCTTCCCCTGGACTTAGGGAATTTGTCAGCATTTCCCAGGGATTCCCAGAAACACTCATATCAGAAAACAACTGGACTTCCTGCCATTACACAGGATGGGCTGTGTGTGCAAATTATTGTTATTTGGGCATGTATAACCCCATGATTTGGGAACTACTAGGTTATATATTTCCACAGTGTCTCCAATAATAATAAATAAGAATAGGCATCATTTTTAAGGGCTTCTTTTGATTAAAATACTCAATTTAATCCAAATACTCAATTCTGTTTGAAATGTGTGTTTTTTCTTTTGTATTCCCTGCTATCTCTCTCTCAAGACTGGATCCAAGTGACCTTTCTGCATAGTCAGTACACAGGGCTGATTACCCCATCTCAGAAATGGAGCAGAAAAGTACATGGCTTCAAAACAGCTGACACATCCCAGGAAGGACTTTGTTAAACAAACTGATGTTTTTCTCTCACTTCATGGTTCTCTCTTTCTCTCTCTCTCTCCCCCTCTCTCTTCCTCTTTCCTCCTTCTTTCTCTCAAATCAATGAACATACTCTCAGGTGAAGATTTTTTTAAAATGAGGTATAATTGACATTTAATATTATGTTAGTTTTAGATGTATATCATAATTATTCCACATTTGTATATATTATAAAATGATCACCACAACAACTGTAGTTACAATTTTTTTCTTGTGAAGAGAACTTTTAAGATTTCTTCCTGGTGCTCTTGATAAATGCCTGCAGCTGCCACTAGAAGCCATTTAGCACAGCTGTAAGAGTGTCACATCCAGAGCCAAGGCTAGCCTGGTATATCAGCCCAGTTGTATGTTAGTAATGTCATACTGAATGAGTTATTCAGCCTTTGGGGGAAAAAACCAAGATGGCGGCATAGGTAACCACCTAACTGCAGCCTCACTCAACAATTTCAAAAAATACAACTAAAATATAAAGTGGACATTATGCAGAACTCCAGGAAAGTTGATTGACTGAAAATTCTACAACTAGAAGGAAAGAGAAAACCAGAAGGACAATCAGAGGAGCTGTAAAAGCCTAAGGTACGGAGACACAGTGCACGCATGGGAAGAGGACAGAGACGGAGAGGAGGGGCAGCTGAGTGCCTGGCTGGCGTTCCCTAGTGGGAAGGAGACCAAAGCTCTGTACTGTGCTGAACCCCAACTCCGACTGCACTGAACCCCAGTTCTGGGCGAGACCCTGGGGTCCCAGGCTCATACAGAGGGAGTTATTCAGCCTTTCTCTATTTCAATTTTCTCATCTTAAAACACTGCCAATAATGGTATTTACCTCTGAGGTGACTGCAAGATTTAAACAAGATAACGAATGTAAATGAATTAGCATAACACCTGGCACGTAATGGATGCTTGAGAAATATATATGTACTAGAGGCCCAGTGCATGGATTCAAACACAGGTGGGAGTCCCTCGGCGTGGCCTGTGGGGTTCACTGGACCTCCACATCTCTGCAGCCCAGCCTTACCTGCCAGCTCATCGGGCTCCAGTCGATCCTGCACAGCATGAAGTAGTGTGCGAAGCAATAGGTGGCCAGGGAAGAACACAAGCCTGAGCCTGAGCCCCCGCTGGTGCCATGCCATTCTGCTCATCTGGGCCCGCTGTGTTTGCCACCATCGCTGCTTGGGTGCACAGGGGGAGTATCTGTGGGAGAGGCCCGAACCGCCGCAGTGTGAGCCCAGTGTCTGTGCCTATCTGTCAGCTAAGCAGTGCTCCCACTGTGGAAGCACACTGACCACCGGGGGGCAGCTCCTACCATTGAACGTCTGCCCCCTAGTGGTCAGTGTGCATCATAGCTAACATCTGGTCAACTGGTCATCTGGTTGTCCAGTTGCTTAGGCTTTTATATATAGAGATGTAAATGTTTGTGTTCAGGGGAAGAGGGTTAGGATGAAAAGGAGATGTTACGGTGACAAACCCACTTGGACAATTGTGCCAAAGAGAATCGTTTAAGCAGAGGCCAACATGTGATTAGATATGCAAGAGATTTGTTGTGGAAATGCTTGAGAAGGATTAAATGAGAAGGAAGAAATAGGAAGTGCTTGTATCAAGCCACAATATAGGTCTGATATATATGAAAGGAGGAAGGTAAGGAAGATTGGGTAGAATGCAATACAGTTCTCTACAAGTTTTGGCCAGGCTGCTACCAAACTTGCCCATTGGAGGAATCCCCCATTAGATAAGAATGGTCTAATTTGAGTGCACTCACTGGCCCAGTCATTGAATAGGAGCCACTGGAGTCTATGGGTCAGCATGCTCTCTACAAAAGGCTCTTTTAACAGGACATCTGAAGGGGGCACCTCCAAGCTCCAGCTCCTCAAACCATAGCCTACCAAAACCCATTACTCATTCTCATGAGGATAAGAGAACCCTTTCTACCATATGTCTGTACCTCTAGAGAAAGTTTTATTTGAGAAAGTTCTTCTTCCCATGTCAACAAACTTGATCCCCACAACCACTCCATCACCGAACGCAGGGCAAACTCCACAAGGGCCTGACCCTCAGCTTTCCTTTCAGAAGTAATCTTACCAAACTTCCGTCTTATTGTCCCCACGAATCTCTCTGTTCCATTTGCAGTGGGTTTTGCCTTTCTGCCTACTGGTAGTTCCTGTTGGATGCAAGGCTGGGTCTAATTTATGAGTTCCCAGGTCTGACTTTTCCCTTGAATATTGTTCTTGCTTCTCCAATTGTTTCATGTCCATAAAGCCTCAGGCTATTTCTAATCTCAGCACTGGTTTCCAGAAACCTAACCCACATCAAGTCCCAGAGCCCCAATAGTTTGAATCCAGTAACTGGAAAACAAATGTTTCTTTTCGTGGATAAAAAGAATAATGGGATTGACTTTAAGTCATTCCTTTTCTCTTGAGCTGCTACGATGACAGATTTAACAGTTTTTGTTTTGTTTTGTTTTGTTTTGTTTTTCTCCAGGTTACTGTATAAACATAACCAAACCTTTCCAGGGGCTTTGGGAAACTTGACAAAGTGATTCAAAGTTAATTATATAGAATAAAAAAGGCAGAAGAGTCTAACTATTTCTGAAAAAGAAAAGCTGCAGAGGGGAACTTTACATACTATAAAAACGGTCTTTGAAGAAAAGAGTACTACAGCGGTTTCAAGTGTACTGAACAGGGGTGCTATCACTAAAATCTATTTAGCTCGTGGATTCTCACTTTTCCTGATGGTAGAAAACACTCCATCTTGCCTCTTCATTTTAACTCAGTCAGTTTGGCTTAAAATGTAGTAAATATTCAAATCTTGCTATTTTCACCCTGAGTTTACCCTTGTATAGGGCAGGGGTATCTTGTTCCTGTGCCAGCCTTTGTCAACATGAGAGTACAGCCAAGTTCTCACCCGCCCTGGTCTTGTGAGTGTTTCTGAACCCCAACCCAAGGTTGTTATGTTTGTTTGTTTTTTATTTTGTTTTGTTTTGTGTTTTTTTTTGTTTGTTTTTTTTTTGTGTGTGTGTGTCCTCTGGATCGCTCATCACTTTTTCACCTTCCTTGGGAGCTCAGGAACTTTCCGCGTCTTCTGGAACACCTGGAGAATGAGGCTCTGCCAAGTGCCTCTGAGGCCCATCTGCCCACCCCACCCCCCCTCAGCACGGCTCATCTACCTCCCAGGCAGTGAGTTTCTCGGAATCCTGGCTCAAACTCACTGAACTCAGGGTTTTTCTAAGAGTTCTACAGTCTCTTTGATGGGATTGCCTCAAAGCTTTCGGGGTGTTTCTATTATACTCTTTTATTCTGGGCTTTAACTGTAGGTGGGTGGCACATAAATAGTGCAAAAGTTAGGGGGACGGTTCTGAAGTAAAGACTCCTTGATTTAATCCTCTTCCTGATGATTCTTCCATCTCTTGTTTCCTTTTCTTTTTTATTAGGGGGAGTGGACACAGAAAATAAAAGGCTTTTTATTATACATGCACTCATTTTACTCTGGTTTTTAGTCTAAACTGTACTCTGTCCTAAATGTTTGCCATTTTTCCCCCAATCATGGATGCACAATAGAATTATCTAGGAAGATTAAAAGGGTATTAGTGCCTTATAACTTAAAAAAATATATATCCATCAGCCCTGGCTGGTGTGGTTCAGTTGGTTGGAGAGTCCTTCTGTATACTGAAAGGTTGCATATTTGATTCCCAGGGCACCATACCTAGGGTGGGGGTTCGATTACCTGATTAGGTGCATATTGATAGTGACCAAGCGATGTTCTCTCTCACACCGATGAGTTTCTCTCTCCAGAGGAATACCACAATTGTTCCTGTAGAGTGGGGTTCTTGAGCATTGTTGAAATAAGAATTTTCTGAAGGTAGAAGATTGTATTGGCATGGAGTTACATTCCTCAGTTCCCAATATCCCAAGCCATTCCTGAGAGAGGGGCAGCTGGGAGTTCAGCAGAGCTAGAAGGAGGGCCAGTGTCCAGAGTTTCTGTTCCATGTGGAGATGGGTGTGGTTATGTTCCATGTTGCAGCTGAATGTGTAAATAGTTGTTTAACCATCTCTATATGTTCTGGCTAAGATTTTGTTGCAGCTCTCTTGACCACGCAAGAACAAAGGGGCTTTTAACCCAGCCCTGAACTTACACACCTGGCCACCAGGAACACCGATCCCGATCGATTAAGTCTTAGAAACAGCACACCCGATCACTGCTTGGCTGGTTTTAGAACTCTGACCATCCTGTACTGGGAACTCGCTATGAATATTAGTACATTCATCAAGACCAAAGACTCCCCACAAGGATTCAAATTCCGGGGCTGGAAATCACCAGGATCCCCTTTTGTGCTCCTTACCCACATTCCCTCCCCGATTCTCCTGTGTAAGCTTACTCCTAACAAGATTAAGTATAAGGTGGATGTTAGGGTTTTTGCCAGCCACCTTCCCAGATTCCAGCATCTGATCGTATTAAACACGCACTTATAACCCAAACCCTGTCTCTGCCTTTTGGCTGGGTGTTGACAGGCAGCATGAGCTCTGGTTGACATCAGTTTGACACTCAACATAGGAGCACCTACATATACAAAGCAAATATTAGGAGATCTAAAAGGAGAAATGGATAGCAATACAATAATAGTAGGAAACTTCAATACCTCACTTTCATCAATAGATACATCATCCAGACAGAAAATGAATGAGGAAACATTAGACTTAAATGACCCATTAGATCGTATGGACGTAACAAATGTTTATAGAACATTCCACCCAAAAGCAGCAGAATACAAATCCTTTTCAAGCACACATGGAACAATTTCCAGGATAGATCCTATGCTAGACTACTGAAATTATATCAAACATCTTTTCTAACCACAATGGTATGAAACTAAAAATCAATGATAAGAATTCACAAATATGTGGAGATTAAATAAAATACTATTAAATAACCAATGGGAGTCATAGAATAAATCAAAAGAAAAATAAAAAATATCTTCAGGCAAATAAAAATGGAAATACAACATAGCAAAACTTATGGGATGCAGAAAAAAATGTTCTAGGAAGGAAGTTTATAGCAATAAATGCCTATATTATGAAATAAGAGAGATATGAAATAATTAACCTTACTTTGCACCTCAAGAAATTAAGAAATAAGCATTTAAAAATATTTTTATTGATTTCAGAGAGGAAGGGAAAGGGAGAGAGAGAGATATAGAAACATCAATGATGAGAAAGAATCATTAATTGGCTGCCTCCTGCATGCCCTCTAGTGGAAACTGAGCTTGCAACCCAGGCATGTGGCCTTGTCTGGAATCAAACCTGGGACCTTTCAGTCCACAGGCTGACACTCTATCCACTGAGCCAAACCAGCTAGGGCTAAATAAGCATTTTTTTAAGAAGAGTAAGGACTGACTCAACATTTTCCCATTATTCTCTGTTAGTTCTTGGCTTATTCAAGGTTATTTAATCAGTTGTTCAATGTCATACAAAATTAAGGTCTCCAGGAATTACCAAGGTCTATTTAACCTTCCTTGCCAAGGGGTCAACCTGAATTTATTAGCACACCATACTACACAGAAGGAAGAATGGATGTCATAAGACATCATAACAAAGCAACCAGTATAGACCTTTAAGGAAGACCGAAGACAGATAGATGTGAGCAGTGTCCTATTACTGTATGCACCTATCATCCTTGCATTTCAGATAGTGGTGGAGACCTCAGAATGTGTGCTAAAGAGGTAAAAAAGGTAGCATGAGTAGGAATCAGGCAGGTTTGGCTGAGTGAAACTATGAGCAAAGGATGTTTAAGAGACTATCTGTCCCTTTCATTTGTTCGGCCTGTTCCACATTGTTTAAAGTATTTCTGATTGGTTATTTTTGCTAACTTGCAAAACAAGTTAGTGGGGTAGGTGGGAAAGAAAATTATTGTAAAAACATATTTAAAACTATTAAACTCAGCTGTAAAGATTAATGATCATAATTTTACAAATGAGGAAACTGAAGCACAATGAGATCAAGTGATTTACTTAGAGCTGGGTATTCAATCCTTATTTTAAATTCTGGCTCTTTGATCTTTTAACACCATCCCAGTAACTAACAACCTTGGCCCACTGCATTTTGGCAATACATGTTACAAGACATCAAGCAGGTTGTTCGAAGTTAATAGTTGTGGATATATGTAAAATTTATCTGTTATGCTCCCATTGCAGAGCTGTTGAAGGCAAAAGTATCTACCAGAAATGGCAAATGAAATTACAAGGGAATGTCATGGTAAACATAAAACCCCTAGCCACATATTATAAAAAATGTAGCCACATATTATAAAAAAAAATATCTTATATAATCAAAGCCTAATATACTAAGTGTCCGGTCAGCCAGTCAGCTGTTCAACCAATCAAAGAATAATATGCTAATGATATACTAAGGCTGCTCAACCACTTGCTATGATGTGCACTGATTACTGGGGAAAGATAGTGGACCTCTCAACCAGTTGCTATGACGAGCACTGACCACTAGGGGGCAGATGCTCCAACTGGTAGGTTAGCTTGCTGCTGGGGTCTGGCCGATCAGGACTGAGCAAGATGGGCCAGACATGCTTTGGAGCCCTCCTCGGTCCTTCCCCGGCTGGCCAACCTCCCTCGTCACTCCCCAGCCCCATTGGTGCACTGGTGGGTCCCTCACCCTGGCCTGTGTCCTCTCGCAATCCGGGACTCCTTGGGGGATGTCGGAGAGCCAGTTTCAGCCGGGTCCCGCAGGCCAGACTGAGGGACCCCAATGGTGCATGAATTCATGCACTGGGCCTCTAGTAGAAACATAATACTGTATATCAACTGGAGCATATGCATAACCTTAAAAATATATTTATTTACATAGCTCTGTCATGAATAACAGTAACATCAACAACGGCATTTTTGTCCACAACTACCTCATGTTGGCTCCCTTAGCACTCAGATTTTAGTCTCCAATACTATTTCCCATTAAAACGAACAAGCTATTAGAGAATAGCTGACTTCACAATTTGGGGGCAGAAGATATTATATTGGCTCTGAGAAATCAGATTTTTGCCAGAAATAAGAAACTAGGTGTTCAGAGGACAAACAAAACTACAAAAGCAAGCTTCATCTGAACAGGTTGTGAACATTTAAGCGTCTAAAAGAATTGACAATAACAATAATGGTTAATTGGAACAAGTTAAGACTATTAAAGGCTATAATTTCATAGTGATGCTGGAAGAGAAATGTTAACTAAAAGTGACAGAAATTTAGTTGTCACACAAAATAAGAATATAAGGTTTCCATTTACTTTGTTATTATATATATTACTATATATATATATATATATATATATATATACCTCCCTAGTGGGAAGAAGTTTATAAAAACTTGATGTGTGAATGAAATAATTCCCCAAAACATAAAATTTACTCATTTTCTAAGTGGGATTATTTTCTCCATTTCCTATTGCCAAATTGCTCTCATTCTGATATCTGGAAGAATATTTTCTGCAAGTCTTGTTTGAGTTACAAATCCCTATGGGAAGAATCTGATCTTGTTAGAACCTGACTTATGCAAACACTTTTTTTATAGTATTTTTTAAAACATACCATTGACCAGCAGATGGCTCTACAGAGCAATAAAAATCAAAACAATTTAGGATTGATACCATGTATGTGTTAGAAATAAATGCTGGAAATCTTTTACACACACACACACACACACACACACACACACACACACAGAAAATTATTTTAGAATCATATAAAGTTATATAGTATAAAAGAAAATATGTAACTTGCTAAGTTAGCCGAGGTAATCTAAATGTTTTGATAGAAGTTTAGAAACAAATATTTCTCAAAAGTTCAGCATGAAGTTGTTATTATAAATATGTATTTAAATTTTTACCCATTATTATACAAAAGTAGGTCGATATAGTTACCAAGAGCAAATCACCTAAAATTAATTGCTGCTTTTAAGTACCATCATCTAATCAATGTAAACTAAGGTCAGGAATATGCAGCAAAATTGTTTATTTAATCTAAAAATAATATGATGTCTAAAAAAAACGAGTGTACTAAAATTTCCTTTACATAAACCCTATGTAAATTTTAGTTTAAAAATGCAAAGTAACTAATAGAGAATATAAGCTTCATTCTGAAAAATCTCTCTAGGAATAACTATATACATCCTGACTTATATCTCAAAGACATATACTAATTTCCTTTAACATTCACATATACGACATGTCATTTTATAATCATGGTCCAGGTGTATATTTTCTCTAGATTTTCATTGTAACCCATCCTGTTTCATTTATTTGTTCAAATAGCTAATATTTATTGAGTACTTGTTATGCACTAAGCAAGCTATGTTAGGGGCTTCACATGTGTGAACTTATTTAATTCTCAAAGCATCTCTATGAAATAGATACCATTATTATCCCCATTTTACAGAGAAGAAAACAGAAACACAAAGATTTGTGTCTAGTTCAAATTCAGACAGATAAAAAGTGACAAATCTGAACTTTGATGGCTAACCTCCAATTCTGCTGGTCTTCCATGCATTCATTTATCAGAAAGCTTTAATTGAGGGGCCATGGAGTATGGCCTGCTCTCCTAGATGTCATGTAAAAAAAAAAATGTATGCACAATCCTCATCTGAGGGAGGCTATAAACTAGTTAATGAAGACAATAATATATTTACCTGGTATGATGCTTTATAAAGTATAAAAGTAGGTTCACATACCCACGAATATTAAATAACTCTAAGAAAATACTACAGAAGATGGTATAAGATAGTCCTATATAATCCTATATAATAAAAGGCTCACATGCAAATTGACCTAATCGCAGAACGAGCAGTCACTATGACACACACTGACCACCAGAGGGCAGACGCTCAACTAGAAGCCAACTCACAGCTGACGAGGGCAGTAGCAGTGGTGGGAGCCTCTCCTGACTCTGGGGCAGCGCTAAGGACCCCTTGGGGGATGTTTGTGGGGGGGATCCTGGACTGCAAGAGGGCATGAGTTGGGCTGAGGGTTCCCCCACTCCAGTGCACAAATGTCGTGCACTGGGCCTCTAGTATGTTAATAAAATACCACATTAGAGGTATATAGACAGTGGTTTAAAAATACAGATAGGCAAAAGAAAAGATGGCTATGGACTGGGTGGGCAGATGTAATTTAATGAAGGTGGAGGGTGTTGAGCTGGGCGTGGCCAATAGGAAGGATGTTGGCCAGCAGGGAGGAGGTGAAGAAGGTGGCACAGGACGGGGACATTTTTCTAGAGCCAACACAGAGACCTGGACAGAAATAACTCAAGGCAGATGAGGGAGTTACGTTAAATAAGGTTGGGAACGTTGACGGGGACAGTCTTTTGAGACCTTTTGTGTTATAGGAATGTTAGACTGCAAGGGCAAGTAACTGGTAATGGTTAACAACCCGGCACGTTCCCTGGATCTTATTGCTACATATCACTACTGCATTTGCCGGGGAACTATTAGACTTGAAAATACTATGAGACTTGTTAAAGGTTCTGCAATTGTATAAGTCTTCTACTGATTAGCAGACCTTTAGTAATGCTTATGAATGAAGTGTTTAAAAATTAATTTATTTTTGAATTGAATTTATTGGGTTAACACTGGTTCACAAAAACCACACAAGTTTCAAGTGTACAACTCAGTAAAACATCATCTGCACACAGCATCATTCCCCCATCCTCCCAAGCAAAGTCTCTCTCCATCCCATTCCTCCCTTTCTCTTTTGCCCACCTCCACCCACCCCTCATCCTCCTTTTCCTCTGGCCATCACCACACTGTTGTCTGTGTGTTATGCATATATGTTTTATGTTTGTTTGTTTGTTTGTTTGTTTTGCCTAATTTCTTCACCTTTCATCCACTCCCCCAACCACCCTCCCCTCTGAGGGCTGTCAGCCTGTTCCATGTATCCATGCCTCTGTTTCTATTTTGTTTGTTAGTTTATTTCATTCATTAGATTCCACATATAAGTGAAATCATATGGTGTTTGTCTTTCTCTGGCTGGCTTATTTCAATTAGCATAATAATCTTCAGGTTCATCCATGCTGTTGCAAAAAATAAGATTTCCTCTTCCTCTTCTTCTTCTTCTTCTTCTTCTTCTTCTTCTTCTTCTTCTTCTTCTTCTTCTTCCTCCTCCTCCTCCTCCTCCTCCTCCTCCTCCTCTTCCTCCTCCTCCTCCTCCTCTGCTGCTGAGTGATGTTCCATTATGTAAATGCTTTTTTATCCACTCATCTACTAATGGGTACTAAGGTTGTTTTGAGATCTTGGCTATTGTAAATAATGCTGTAATGAACACAGGGGTGCATATATTCTTTTTAATTAGTGTTTTGGGTTTCTTAGGATGTATTCCCAGAAGTGGGATCTGGGATCAAAAGGCAGTTACATTTTAATTTTTTTTTTCTGGTCGAGTTTGGTGGTGCCCCAGAAGCAAATGCCACCAGATCCTGGAATCAGCTGTGGGGTGATTCGTATTTAATTCTTTGAGGAAACTCCATACTGTTTTCCACAGTAGCCGCACCAATCTACATTCCCACCAAGTGCACATCCTTGCCAACACTTGTTGATTTATTGATGATAGCCATTCTGACAGGTGTCAGGTGATATTTCATTGTGGTTTTACTTATGAAAGAAGTTTACTGAAAAATTCAGAGCTATTTGATTTATGTATCTATACTAATATGGTTTCATAATGCTTTTGCATAATTTGTGATGCTTTCATGCTAATGTGTCTGTACATTTTTATTTATTTTTAAAAAATATATTTTATTGATATTTTACAGAGAGGAAGGGAGAGGGATAGAGAGCTAGAAACGTTGATGAGAGAGAAACATCGGCCAGCTGCCTCTTGCACACCCCCTACCAGGGATGTGCCCGCAACCAATGTGCATGCCCTTGACTGAAATTGAACCTGGGACCCTTCAGTCCGCAGACCGACGCTCCTCCACTGAGCCACACCGGTTACGGCTCTTTGTACATTTTTAAATTTTCCTGTACACATATGTATTGGGCCTTTATCATTCTGCCTCCCCTCCTTAGTGAAGGTAACTGCTAATAGTAAAAGTTATTAACACAGGATTAATGGATGGATATATATATATATATATATATATATATATCCTTTAAAAAGGTTTAGTCTCCATGACAACGAGATAACCAGTCAATTCAATCACCTGTGTGAAAAAATAATTAGTAAAAGTTGTTGCCTGGAGCCATTTATAAATCACTGGATCAACAATTAGTGAAGTGATTCAAGCAGAAATATACATTAGTTGGCAATATTGCAGAAAAACCACTAACTTTCTAAAAGATTAGGTGGCCAGCCTTTAAAGCAATGGTTCCAAATGTGGTTTGTTGAGACCCCTTATAATATGCAGTTTCCTTCTTTTTCTCCTTTATCCTCTCCTCAGGTATTTTAGGAGATGTGCTTACTGTTTAAATGCTTTTTGGTTTGAGAATTTTACTCTAAAGTGGTAACACTCTGGGTGTTAAAAATTATGACTTAGAAGCCTTTGGGAAAGCAGGAAATAATTTCATTGTATTACCACCCATGTATAAAGGAAATGTGTCCACGCATAAGACCTTTGGGACTTGATTCCATTTACTGACAAGAGTCTAGTTGTACTAAATAATTTGTACCAAAATTTCCTCACCTTTAAGAGTGGGAAGCATAGAAAAGGAAGTGAGATGGATTCTAAAAACTTGCTACCAATTGTAAGAACTATAGCTACCAATTGTAAGAACCATAGTTGAAATGTACCAGATACATACGAGTTAACACTGTTGGAAAGAGAAAATTGGAAAATGACCTGAGGTCAATAAATAGATTTTTCAAGTTTAGCCGATGAAACCTTAAACACATACACACACACACACACACACACACACACACCCCACTGATTATACTGAGGAGGGTTCAACTTCCATCTGGGCAAAGGTTACAGAGTTCTGAAAAAGAGTGAAATAGAAAACAGTTTTGTTTTGTTTGTTTTTTTACTAAAAAATAGGAAACAAGAACACAGACAAATCAGAAATGAAATTTTCAGAAACAGCAACAGAGCTGCAAATTCAAACTCAGTAAATGAAAGCGTAAATTATTTTGACACTATCTTATTTCTTTGGCTTATTTGTCTTCTTGACATGAATGTGGGAATGAAAAAACAAGACAACAGAAAAGATGTATGAAATGGAAGGAGGAATAAAAAACATGAAAAAGTAGAGCACTTATTTTTCTCAGTTCTATCTCCTACACTTTACTTACACATTTTAATATTTCCAAGATTATATGTCCTGAATATAAACCATTTAATACATATCTGTTTTTACTTTCTCATTAAATAAAATATACATATTTAGAAGATTTAAGATTAGGATTGCCAGATAAAATTCAGGATGGTCAGTGTATTTGACTTCCAGATAAGCAATGAACAAATATTACATGGAACATACTTATACTAAAAAAAATCATTTGTTGTTTATCTGAAACTCAACTTTAACTGGGCATCCTGTATTTTTATTTGCTAAAACTGGTAGACCTTGAAAAGAACCACTAGTCTTAACAGAGATGAATCTTCCTGTGTTTAATTCAGTTTGTTAATATAAAATGTTAATTTCAATGTTGTATTGAAGTACAACATGCATACAAAATAGTACATTTATGAGTACACAGTTCATTGTATTTTCACATAATGAACACAGTCATATAACCAGCACCCAGGATATTATCTCGGATTGAAAAGTATGGCTCCAATTTTATCTGAAACATTTAAAAATCATGTGCTTATACATGAAAAGAAAAATTATTGTAAGGATATATGCCATAGTATTAATAATGACAGGTCAGAGTTTAAGTGGCTCTTATTTCCTTCTTTATAGTTTTTCTATATTGTGTACATTGTCTGTAATAAGCATATAAGACCTTTTAAGTGCAGAAAACATTCTTTTTATGTTTTTATTGATTTTTATTTATTTATTTTATTTTTTTAGAGAGAGAGAGAAGGGGAAGGGAGAGAGAGAAACATCAACAAGAGATAAACCTTGGAGCCCACAACCCTAGCATGTGCCCTGACCGGAATCAAACCAGTAACCTCTTAGTGCATGGGACCCCATTCAACCAACTGAACCACATCATCCGGGGAAGGAAAACATTCTTAAAACAAAACTGTTTCTTTTGGCAAAATCGGCTCAATAGTGATCTTTATTCAAAGCCTTCTGCTGTGAACTCATGGAGAACAGTCATATCCTATGGAAAGCTTTCAAGGGACATGCCCAGATCACACTGTGCTCCAGAGAAAATGAGCTCCAAACTCATTAAATAGCCTGGGAGGCAGGTGATGAAGCATCCTGAGCAGATGTCAGAATATGGAAGCTGGCAGGGACTTCACGCTTCTGGAATCTAACTCCTCAGCTGGTAGAAACTGAGGCTGGAGAGATTACCCATGGAAAGTTGGTTAACTGGGACACCCCTATTGAAAATGGCATTAGCCTTAGGGAAGATAAATGAGCAGGAAATTTCACAAGTCATTTAAAATTTAGCCACAAAATATCATGGCAATGACAAGAAAATATTTGAATAAATTTTTATCTTCTTGTGGCCACAAAAGTCTGCTGGGATGCCCTGGCTGGTTTGGCTCAGTGGATAGAGCGTTGGCATGCAGACTGAAGGGTCCCGGGTTCGATTCTGGTCAAGGGCATGTACCTTGGTTGTGGGCACATCCCCTGTGGGAGGTGTGCAGGAGGCAGCTGATGGATGCTTCTCTCTCATCAATGTTTCTGACTCTATCCCTTCCCCTTTTTCTCTGCAAAAAATCAATAGAATATATTTTTTTTAAAAAGAAAATAAAAAAGTCTGCTAGGAGAAATCCCTATAAATTTAATGCAGCAAAGATTTATGCATATAACTTGGGAGAATTCAAAATGAGCAGCGATAAAGAAGAATCTGCCACAGACGATGACATATGCACACATAGTCCTCATTCCAAGCTACACTCACCAACAGGGCTGGGTTACACTCACTATTTCCCTGTTGGTGCCAGTTGAGGTAACTCAGGGTTCTTAGACTTTCAGTCTCATCTGGACTTCCTGCGGGAAGGGTAAATTGAAAAACCAAGAGTCTCTCACTCAGCCCCACCCTCTCAAGACGTCGTGATGAAACACAGGGTGGTGGAGAGGCTGGCAATCTCTAAGCAACATTTTTTTTTTCAGAGCTTGACCTTTGCAATGGCTACTCCCGGGAACAAGGCCCATCAGTGAGTCTTGCCAATAGAACAGCCACTCCTAACAGCTTCCCATCCCCGCTGGGCATTTTATCTTGCTGATCCCATGGTTTTCCAGCCTTTGACTTGGTGATTACTACCTGCCTGATGATGTGCTACCTACCTCTAGAGGGCAGTTCAGAGCAGAGCTCTTGCTGACTCACAGATTGTTAAAGGAACTATTTGAAATGTCCTGGATTGCATTAGCAAAACAAACCTATAGATTTTCAGAAAATGTCACAATTTTAGCTGCCTTCTCAAGGATTTGCAGGACTCTAGCAGTCTTGTGTACAGACCAAACTGAAACTATGTGATAAGAGTTGCTAGTATTATAACATGCGTCCCCCCTAAAACAAACAAACAAACAACAACAAAAAAACACAACACCCCAGAGAATTCAAAGGGAGGGTTGATTCCAGCTGAGATAGTGAACAAAGATGGGCTCATTTAGGAGAAGGAGGCTGTGGCAGAGGAACATGTCTGAATAAAAGTTTGCAGCTGTGGCCGAAACCGGTTTGGCTCAGTGGATAGAGCCTCGGCCTGCGGACTGTAAGGTCTCAGGTTCAATTCCAGTCAAGGGCACGTACCTCGGTTGCGGGCACATTCTCATCGACGTTTCTGGCTCTCTATCCCTCTCCTTTCCTCTCTGTAAGAAATCAATAATAAAATATATATTTTTTATAAAGTTTGCAGCTGTGAAAGAGTCATAGCACAGCAACATGAGAGATTCTGTTTTTAGAAGAGGTGCCCTGTAGCCAAGCCAAGGACTGAGAAAAGAACCATATTTTATCAACTCTTTGATGTCATAATTGCCATCAATAATAAGATACACTCTGACTTCAGAGATATTTTAAATGTTCTTTTTATTTAAAAAAAACACACAACCTTTTAGAGTTGATAAACACAGTTAGCTGGGGTCAGACTATAGAAAGTCCTGAAAATCAGATCAGAAAGGTACATGGTAAGGAATGGGGGGCCCTTCTGAGCAGGGGTGTAATAGTATGTTTCCAATGACTGCTCTGGTTGCTGTGGTGAGGCCAATGTTGACTACATTGTGCTAGAGCCACTACATTGGTACAGGACCAAGGGAATAAGAGGGGTGGGAGTGGGAATGAAAAGAGCCAGATGCAAGAGTTACTTCCAAGGCAAAATCAATCACACAAACGTGGGGATGAAAGATGAATTCCAGATGAGTAATGAGGAAGGACATGGTATGCCTTTCCTATTTTATTTCCAACGTTTTATGTTTTCTTATTTGCATGTTTCTCCTTTCCTGATTTTTGCTGGATGGTAAAATTTTTATTATCCCTTTTTGTTCCTATCTAGTGCTTCGATTCACGTCCTTAATAGTGCTAATGGTTGTTCTTACATATTTAAGTCTACATTGTTATCTTATATAATAAAAGGCCAGTGACTATAAGGGTAACAACCGGAATGACCTATTCAACCAATTGCTATGAGGTGGGGGGCTGGCGAGGGGAACCAGGTGGCTGGTGGCGGTGGCAGGGTGGGTCCCAGGGCCAGTGAGGGGAACCGGTTGGCTGGCAGGGGTGGTGGGGTGGTACCGGGGACTGGCGAGCGGGCAGGGTTCAATTCCCAGTCACAGGCGCGTACCTGGGTTGCAGGTTCTATCCCCATATCCCTGCCCACATTGATGTTTCTATGTCTCTCTCTTCTTCCTCCTCTCCCTCTTTCCCTTCTAATATATATAAAGTCCATGGGAAAAAAATATCCTTAATTGAGGATTAAAGGGGGATGGGGTGGGAAATAAGGCCAGAGGGGAATGCACGGGTGCTGTCTTTTAGAGCTTTCTCTATAAAATAGTACATGTTTCAGATATAGTTGAGAGCTCTTTGAGTGACTCCAGTAAGGAGGCTGGTAGGAGAGAATGCTGTCATCATTTTGGTATAACCTGGGAGGATGGATACTTTCCATTGTAGTCATAGACTGAGAAGCTGGGAATAGATGGGCCCCAGAAATAGTTTTAAAAGGGTGAAGTAAACCCTGTGTCTGTGGATTGACAATAAGTTTACTGAGAGGAGCTGAAACACGTCCTGACCTTTAGAGACTGACACTGGAGAAGCCAGACTTCCCTTCTACAAAACCCCCTGGGTACTTGTGCTGTGGCTAGAATAATACAGGGTTCGTGGGCATGATAACATTTATGGATTTTTGTTTTTGTTGAGGCCCTGCAATTCATTTTCCTTGAACTGGAGACAAGAATAGTTCTTGGAACTTTCACAAGGTTGATGTGATGCCCTGATTCCTATTTTGGTCTAATGAAATGGGATCTCATTAAGGGCCAAAGCAACTTTCATTAGTCATCTGAGCCTTGCACGTTTACCAAGAACTTGCCCTCCACTCTGGCAAGAAAGAAGGGCCGTGTGTGCCAGCTGGAACAACATCACCTGACTAGCTCTCACATAAGGTGGAGGCCAGCCTAAGTTTATACAAGCAGTGCACGCAAGCATCATCTAAAACTATTGCTGTGAGTTATTAACTTGGATAAAATAAATTTCTCAAGATTATTTTTATTTTAAAATATATTTTATTGATTTTTTACAGAGAGGAAGAGAGAGGGATAGAGAGTTAGAAACATTGATGAGAGAGAATCATCAATCAGCTGCCTCTTGCACACCCCCTCCTGGGGATGTGCCCGCAACCAAGGTACATTCCCTTGACGGGAATCGAACCTGGGACCTTTCAGTCTGCAGGCTGACGCTCTATCCACTGAGCCAAACCGGTTTCAGCTCTCAAGATTTTTTAAAAATATCAAGAGTAGCTTAATATATTAGGGTGTGTGTGTGTGTGTGTGTGTGTGTGTGTGTGTGTGTGTTTGGTTTTTTGTTTTTTTTTTTAACAGCTCAAGAAGATAAATTCCTGAGAGTCTATTGACTCTCATACAAATTTCTTCTGTTCTTAGAATATGTTAATCGAACTTTGGGGGTCTAATTTGCTTAGTAACTTAAGATGATAACCTGGGAGAGGCTGGGACTTAAGGTTTTAAGTAAATTCTTCTACGAACCAAATCCTCCTGAAAATGGTAGAAGCCTAAAGTGACAGGTTCTCTCCTAGTTGCTACCACCATTTACTAGTATGTATGACTGGGTTCAAAAATTCCACTTCGGGGACATTTTCTTTCTCCCCAGACATAATCATTACTCCCTTCTCAGGAATCTGTGAGCCTGCCTCAAGGAGAAGTCTTTTTCCACGTGAGGACGGAGATTCTCCCTAATCTGTTCCTATGCTACCCGACCAAAAAGGGCATCTAAGGAGCCCCAAACTGCCATACCACTCTGTCCTCTTTCGACCTTCCTACCTACACTGGAAGCAGTCTCCAAGAGCATGTGACGCAGGCAGCATAATGTCAGGGATCAGGGCTGACCTATTCCAGCACAGTGGCTTAGCAGCCAAGGAGCGGTTCCTCTGACTCGGACTACCCAGGGTTCTCTGGGGATTCATTCTCTGGCAGCCAGGCTGTAATAGCTATGCAATTCTGAGGGGGTGATTCTGAATTAGAACATGGCAAGATCCACGATGGATGAGCTCATTTTCTGGGTGCAGTATTTGGGCACATTACCTCAACTACGCGGACTTCAACAAAACCTCCAAGAAAGGGTAGAGTTTTTGTTTGTAATTTCTTCCAACTTAACTCTGTTATGATTGTCGTTCCATTGTACACCACGACCAGCACAGCTTGATCAAGCATAGGGCTACAGGGATAGTCTGAACTGTTTGCTACATCATGAGGTCTGACAGTGTGACGTTACCTTTACTGACCACTACAGGATGAGTGTGGGGTGTAGATCATCCAGTGCCCCCACTGTATCTTCAAGATCAATTCCACAAAAGGAAATGTCAATAGGGACATTCAGAAAACTGAACATAGGCATGGACTTTTTTAAAAAGTCCAGTATAGCCCTAACCGGTTTGGCTCAGTGGATAGAGCATCGGCCTGCGGACTGAAGGGTCCCAGGTTCGATTCCAGTCAAGGGCATGTACCTTGGTTGCGGGCACATCCCCAGTAGGAGGTGTGCAGGAGGCACCTGATAGATGTTTCTCTCATAGATGTATCTAACTCTATCCCTCTCCCTTCCTCTCTGTAAAAAAAAATCAATAAAATATAATATGTTAGACCCCGTTTCATTAGACCATATTTTTTAAAGGTCCAGTCTATTTCTACAACAGGCAAATTAGATTAGTCTTCTTCCAATTTATCCACAACAGAGTAACAGTTTTTAGGTAAATAACTTCCTATGTGATAATTCAATGATAAATTATTACAACCAGTCAAACATTAATTAACCAATTGACTTACATAAAATTAGTCAAAGTGTGGATCCTTATGCAAGGCAGGAAGAAAAGAGAATCAAACCTGACTTCTGGCAACCTTAGACTATTTTTCAGGTTTTTCTCAGGATAAACGTCATCAGAATTGGCTTCTTCCTTTAAAGCAATTCTCTTAATTGGGTTGCAGCTAAATTATAGTAGCAACACGACCAAAGGGCAATAATTCTGCATTGATTTAAGCACCTCAAAGAAACCACTGCAAAAATGTGTCTGGAGTTTGGGGCTGATTTGAGATTTCTTCCTGTGGTACTTCATGGAGACCGTATTTACTTTTGTTGCTCAGGGTGTATTTTGTTTCTGTCTGTCCAGGAGCAGAGGTAAGTCAGCTCTGTGCCCTTTGATTTTCCAGAGAACTATCCTCAGAGATTTAGAGGGCTGTGCTCCTCTTGCTGAGACAAATTCATTTCATTAATGCAGTGGGTTTTCCCTTTCAGAAGTAAATGTAGGAAAACAGTTTGAGAGTTCCTCAAAAAGCTAAACCTAGAATTATTGTATGACCTAGTGGTTTCACTCCTAGATATAAAAACAAAATAATTGCAAAGAAGTACTCAAATATACATACATAAATGTCCATAGCAGCAGTATTCACAATAGCCAAAAGATGAAAACAACTCATTAATGAATGAATGGATAAACTGTGGTATTAACATATAATGGAATGTTATTCAGTCATAAAAAGGGAATGTAATACTGATACATGGTACAAAGTGGATGAACCTTGAACATGTGTTAAGTGAAAGAAGCCAGAAGGTCACATATTGTATGAGTCCATTTGTAAGAAATATCCAGAACAGACAAACTCACAGAGACAGAGAGAAGACTGATGGTTGCCAGAACCTGGAGGTAGTTAGGTATAGGATGTCCTTATGGGGCAAGAAAAATATTTTTGAACTTAATATGAATGGTGGTTGAACAATGTTGTGAATGTATGAAATGTCACTGATTTACTTTAAAATGGCTACATTTTATGTCGTGTGAATTACACCTTAATAAAAATAACTATAAAACAGCAATTTATTCAATTTTCTGCACGAAGTACTCTGCAACTCAGAATATCCTTCCACCCAAGGCAACAAGATTATAAGCCATTGGTAGAGAAACAACTGTACCAGTTTCTGACAATGAGAAGCTACTGCAGCCACATGTAACATGCCAGATTCATCAAGAAAAGGCTGATAGTTCACCAAGCAGAGAAATACTTGGTCCTCTTATTTGCTGGCAGCTGTTTCAAACAGATTAGCCATTCATCTCTCTGACAGCTATAGAGCTTGAGATTAAATTTTTTCATGCTTCTAAAAATATATTTCCAATAGAAAATTGATATACTGGTTCTTATTTTAAAAAAAAATCTTGCAATGGGTGATCTGCAAAAGAAAAATGACCTATTTCTGCTCACACATTCCCTTGAATTTAAATTTTTAGTGCAAAGATAAAGTCAAGAATTCTCTACTTTTCGAGGTCAGGGGACGTCAGAATTGCCATTCACCATAAAATCAAAGGGGCAACAACAATATTGAGGCTGGAGGGGGGGGGGCACAGTGAAAGGAAGAAAGGCAATGGTACAGGGATATAATGTTCAAAGCATGTCACATGGTGTGGTGATCATCTGACCTCCCTTTCCAGAAGAAAAAGGAAGTAAACTTAAATGCACAGAGGAGCTTCTATGCATATGCAGCATTATCTTTTCTTGCTGCAAGAGTTAAAAGAATCTGAAGAAGACACTAAAGGAGGCTACAGATTTCTTCAGGAGGTATTTAAACTCTAGGAAGCGATGGCTGTAATGAGCTGTGATGTGACCATTCACTTCTCTGACTCCGGGCTAGCTGCACCAGATCACATCCAGATCTTTTTTTCTTTTTTCTTTAGAGAAGTTAACTACGTGACTGGTATCGGTAATAGACCTCTCTACCTGTATCTAGCATAACTCCCTCACGAATACTTGACTGTGGTCCTAATCTTTGGGGATAAGACACAAAGTCTTTGTTTATAAAACAATCTTTCACAAGCAGTTGAAGCTGACTGCAAATAGCTCATCCCTACCCCAGATAAGGTTTCCATTCTTTGGTAAAAGAATTTTAGTTCTTAACTTGATCATCTGTGTGGCATTCTCATCACTATTTTAAAAGTCTTTATTATCCTTTGAAATAATCTATATGTTTGGGCAACTGAACTTGAGAAAAGAAGTGGAAAAGCTACCTGAATAAATTTGCAAAAAACAACAAAATCTATTTGAGTAGTTCACATACTTGGTTCTAAGGACAGTTGCTATTGTTCTATGCGCTGCACAAAAGCCCTGATTTGGAAGAGGCTGGGATGGAGATGAGGGGAAGCCTGAGAGCAAGGAGGAGAAGCTATGGATGCGCTGCCATGGGAATACTTTATTAAGAAATAAAAACTAGTCCTGGAGCCAAGAATTGACCCTCCAGCCAAGAATTCCTCAAATTAGATACTATGAACTTAAATGGCCATGTTTTACTCTTTTTCTACAAAAAATTCATATTTTACAAGGCCAAAGGCAAAGAAACAACAAATGGTTTACTTCTACACAGCCAATCAGTAGCAAAACTGACGTTAGAATTTAGAAGTACTTCAATATCAATCTAGTGCCCAGTCTACTGCAGTTGGTAGAATGCCCATATTTAGAAGCCAGTTAATATAATAAATGCATTGTAATGATATTCACAGTAGCACTCTGCAAACAGTATCTTGTTATCTCATTTTGGTAGTAATTTGAATTTTGATCAAATTGACATCTCCACATTCTTTTAATTATGAGATTTCTTAAAAAGACTTACAAAGCAATGCAAAGCCAGACTTTAAACTTCAATATCTGAATAATAAGTAATTTTCACAATAATTGCATTCATTGCTCTTTTGTGTCTTTGTCAAAATCACGTGATACACTCAGCTTTAGGATTCTAGTATAAGAATCTCAGGCCAAAGGCTAGACTGGCTCCCATACCTCTCAGTTTCGAGAAGAATTACAGTGCATCACGCTTTGGAGCTAATAAAATTCTTAGCTAAGATCTGAGTCATATGGAAAAACAAATGAGCTGGAAAACAGGGAATAAACTATGATGAAATTTATTTTCAAAGGAAAAATTATAATTGCTTCATTATGAATGGAGGGGGGGAAAGGAGCATCATCACCAAGAGAGCAAAATATAAACAAGAAAAATGGAATGTGAAATTTGGACAAGAAAGACACAAGATGGGTCTATTTCAAACTATGTTTGAAATCCATTTTTTTAATAGGGTAAATCCCAAGCAATCAGCAGCAGTCCTTTTGAATGAAAAGAACTCCAAGATTAAAAGAATCCATGGAATAGCAAGGCCCTGGAAAACACCTGTTTTCCATCACCATGGGGAGTACAGCTCCATAATAATACTGGGGTTGTAAATCTTTATAAGCACAACTCTAGGGAGGCAGTGGTTTCTAGCTTCACCCAGGATATTTGGAGAATTCTTGGAAGGTCACTGGGTTATACCCATATAAAACAAGGACTTGGCCAATTGAAACACTATGGGTATGTCGTCCTGGTAACAAGAATAGGCAATGGGGTAGCAAGCTATGCTGAGCATAGCAGGTGGCATCACGGATGGGCTTCAAAGTCAGTAGAAGTCATTCGTGCAGGAGGCAATACCAAGAGTTACTCTAGGAGTTAAGACACGGAGAGAACCAAAAGGAGGAACCAGATCATGGAGTCAAGAGCAGAGCTCCAGTCCAGTGGCAGCATCTGATTGGGAGCTGAAGCAGTAGTAGCCAGGTCTCTCAGACAAGAGCAAAGATTGCCATGCTGGGGAAGTGGGGAGAATTATAAACAATTACTTAATATTTTGATTTTTAGCTTCAATGACTTTTTTATTTTTTTGTCTATCCAATTGTCGTGGGTTGAATGATAGCCCTCCAAAACAATGTTTCCCAAACATCTCTCACGATGAGAATCCCTTGGTGGAGTAGTTAAACTACAGATTCCTGAATCCCAACTAAGAAGTGCTAAACTAGAATTTTTGGGAACATATAGGTAAAATTGTATAGGTAAAAAGTTTAGAGCACTAGTTAGGTATACAATTTTACCTGTATGTTCCCAAAAATTCTAGTTTAGCACTTCTTAGTTGGGATTCAGGAACCTGTATTTTAACAACTCCGCGAGGTGATTCTCATCATGAGAGAAGTTTGGGAAACACTGCTCTAAAAGATACGTTCACATAGCAACTCTTGGGACTGTGAATGTGACCTTATTTGGAAAAAAGGGTCTCTGCGGATGTAATTATGCTTAGGATATTAAGATACAGTCGTCGTGCATTAGCTGAGTGGGCCCTGAGTCCAATGACAAGTATCCCTTAAAGAAATAGCAGAGAAGAAAACACAGTTGAAGAGGAGGAGAAGACAGAGGCAAAGACTGGAATTATGCCGCACGAGTCAAGTAAAATATGGAGCAACCAGATGCTGGAAAAGGCAAGGAGAATTCTCGAGAGCCTTGGAGGGAGCATAGTCCTTCACGTCAGACTTCTGGCTTCCAAGACTGTGAGAAAATAAATTTCTATTGTTTTAAGCCACCAAGTTTGTGGTCATTTGTTATGGCAGCCCTAAGAAAGAATACACCAATTATACTGTGGTTCTTAAGAAACAGTACCAATGACGTCTATCATCACCATCTGTTTCCTCAGTCTTCCTAGCCAAACACACATACTGCAACAGTCCCAAACATGGGCCCCTAAGGTAGCAGATGGGTGTGTCAGGGTACCATGCAGAAATATGCCTGTGCCCAATCTGTCCTTTAGATCTACGAGAATATCCCTCCTTCACTCCTGGCTTCTGGGTGTGTTTTTTTGTTTTGTTTTGTTTTTTTGTTACCTATTACAAAAGTAGCAGAAAGTGCATATATACAGGGGAAAACAAATGTGTTATTACTTAGTAAGTAGGATTTGTTTAAAGTAAGTGAGATTTGTTGAAAGCATTAAATTTTTCAAAACAGAGCATACAATTAAAGAGTCCTTAATAGTGAGAAGAATTAGTGCCACCGTTTTTATTAACTTGGTTTTGTGATGACCCTATGGGGGGATGACAGAATCTCCTAAGATCAGGCTCCAATTGCACCAAGACAGGGCCATTCTATACACTGGGACTGTTGCATGTATTTTTTATTGTTGAATGTATTAGTTAAGTGAACTCTTGAGAATAAGAAGGGCCTGGTAATTTGGAACTGTGCTAAAAAAATTGTATTATTCTTATGTATCAAACACGCAAGCCTTCAATGAATAAATTTATAATGTGAGTTCCAATACCCAAACTACTGCAGTTACTCTAAAGCTAGACTACAAAGTCCCTGTAGCCTGGGATCTTTGTTGTGCTCACTGAAGTGTCCTAAGCACCAAGAACAGTGCCTAGCACTAACAGGCACTCAGTATTATTGAATGAATTCAAATATACTCAAAATCCATTTAAGGAAAATAAAAATATCTAGTATATAACCAAACATGTTACAGGAATCAGATGAAAAGTATTAATGTTATTACAATTAAGTATACATGTTTCTATAATATGAATTCATTTTTTAATCCTCAGTTATTGAGTGGATTTTCTATGGCCTGTCCCTGTATGCTACCCAATGAAGCTGCAAACTCTGATCAGTTAGGCCAAGACTGTTGGCAACAAGTGGGTGGAATCTCTGATTGCATTCCAAAGACAAAATAAATTATGTCTGAATAATTTGTCATTTTATTTTATTTTGTTAATCTTCACCGGAGAATATTTTTTTCCATTGATTTTTTTGAGAGAGAGAGATGTTCAACCACTGAGCCACACCAGCGGGGCTGAATCATGTTTTTGAAAGGTGCTTATTTAGATGTTCTCTTGAGCTCCCTGAAGTGGTCTGTTAAAACACAGAATGCTTAATAAAATGTTCTTTCACGTGTGTGACTGTATGCACCAGCCTGGGTGTTTCTTAACACAAATACACCTGAGGCAAAAGTAGGTTTACAGTCGTGAGTACACAAAACACTGAGTTTATTCTTGTATTATTCTTGATTAATTATTATATTATTTTCCATATGAACTACTATAAACATACTTTTTGCTCACCCTGTATAATCATCTTCCTATTCCCAATAAGCTGAGAGCATCAAAACAGCCCTCTGCCACCCCACCAACTGCTGTGAGGCTCCCTTTCCTATACACGTTCTCTGGAGCATTTGAGATCTTGCCTCCCGGCATATGCCATCAGTTTGGCACAAATAAATGTTTCTAACATCAAAGAAGGTAATATACTGTTTGGGATTTTGTTTTATTTTGGTATTCTGAATCTTT
The DNA here is from genome assembly GCA_963924515.1 of Vespertilio murinus. Lineage (NCBI taxonomy): Eukaryota > Metazoa > Chordata > Mammalia > Chiroptera > Vespertilionidae > Vespertilio > Vespertilio murinus. Next base: position 36,352,831 of record OZ004713.1, on the reverse strand, counting down.
TCAATTATTAGTACCATTACTTAAAACAAAACAAAACAAAAACAACAACAAAAAACACCTAAGCAACAAGAGCAGTGAGGATGTGGAGAAAAGAAAACCCTAGTACATTGCTGATGGAAATACAGATTGATGAAGCCAATGTGGAAAACAGTATGGAGTTTCCTGAAAATATTAAAAATGAGCCCTGGTTGATTCGGGTCAATGGATAGAGCGTGGGCCTGCAGAATGAAGAGTCCAAGGTTTGATTCTGGCCAAGAGCACATGCCTAGGTTGTAGGCTCGATTCCCAATGGGGGGCGTGCAGGAGGCAGCCGATCAATGATTCTCATCATTGACGTTTCTGTCTCTCTCTTCCTCTCCCTTCCTCTCTAAAATTAATAAAATACATTTTTTAATATTAAAAATGGAACTGCCATTTGACTCAGTGATCCCACTTTTGGGAATATATCCTAAGAATCCCAAAACACCAATAAAGAATATATGCACCCATATGTTTACAGCAGCATTATTTACCATAGGTAAGATCTGGAAACAATCCAAGTGTCCATCAGTAGATGAGTGGATAAAAAAGCTGTGGTATATTTATACCATGGAATACCATGCTGCTATAAAAAATAAGAATCCCCTGCCTTTTGCTATAGCAAGGATGGACCTGGAAATTATTATGATAAGCAAAATAAGCTAGTCAGAGAAAGACAAATATCACATGATCTTACTTATATGTGGAATCTAATGGACAAAATAAACTGATGAATGAAATAGGTCCAGAGACATGTATACATGGAACAGATGGACAGATCTCAGATGGGAGGGGGTTGAGAGGATGGGAAGAGTTTAATCCAAGAACATGTATGTATATATGCATAACCCACAGACACAGACAATTGCATGGGGAAGGTCTGGGGTGGAGTAAGGACTAGGGTGTAGGGGTCCAAAGGGAGGAAAATGGGGGCCATCTATAATACTGTCAACAATAAAAAATGACAAATTAATAAAAAATAATCCCAAACTATAAACATACTTTTGCCCAACCTTGTATAATCATCTTCAGAATGTTAAAAATGCTGAAGGGAACTGATATATGTTATCCTCAATTTCTTTTTAGTCCATTTTCAAGGCAGATTCCCAAGCTAATTCTGTAGCATGAGAGTTTTTACCAAAATAAAATAACTGCCATGGCTTACCCTATGCTAGACCAAATTTCAACTTACCCTCCTCATTATTTTTTTCCAAGATAGAAAACGATATTATAATCCCAATGTGTCTCTTTCCATTGAAGTTATTTCTGAAAAAATAAAAACTGAACTCTTGAACATAACAGTACTGAGATCTCTAATGTACATGCTCTCATTCTTTGAGAACTGCTGCTAGGGATGGTTATCATTTGCAGAGCACTTAAACAATCAGGAAGACAACTAAAATAATCTGAACAAAAAACTGTACATTAATACAACCCACAGAAATGAATGCCAAGAATGGAACATGTAAATTACCTTATGCATTTCTAAGCTGAAATCTTCCTGGTCAGAAACATTTAACAGTTCTCTGACCGGCCTCCACACCTGACAATTGTCATTAACTCAGAGCCTGAATAGTAATAGCAAAGCTTTGTCTCATCTGACATTTCAAGTGATAGGTAATAGGGACGTTTAAACAGAAAGCCCTGAAGCAAAGGCTCTTTTTCTTTTCATTGAGGGTTTTTTTTTCTTTATTTTTTTTTAAAAAATTATGTACAGTGTTTTAAAAAACAAAACAGGCATCTCTCTATTTAAGAATCTACACCAACAATCACTGCTTTTATAATTCAAACACTGATTCAGATACAAGAGTCAAGGAGAATGGGCAGGACTGCATAAATGGAGCTGCCATTCAATGACTTGATTTATTTGTTGCAAATCTATACAATGTCAATGAAGGTACCCTATCTGCTACTTCAAAAGGGTGTCATGAGGGAAGGCATCCTGGCTGTTTATATAAGTCAGCTCTGCGCTAAAATCAGGTCAGAAGTGTTTGCTCATGGGTATTTGATGGGCCTTGGCTAATGCCAGCATTTTTCTAACTTAACCTGGTGCCCAGGACTTGCAAGCTTGGCTGGCTTCTACTCATGTTTCCCTATGTACTCCACCATGTCAGGGTATGGAAATGACAGTTTCATGAACACAAACTGAAAATACTTTACAACTTACAATAAACTTAATCTGCATCTAATTATTCATGAAACCTCTATTAAGAACCAGCATCAAGAATTACATATTTCTACAAAAAAAATCCTTAATCTGTATTTTGTAAGAATGTACACTGATGCACACTGTATGGTTTTGAACAAGACTTAATTATACCCTCAAAAGAGTCAAAACTCCATATTATCCATATTATGCTTATTAGACCAGATATCCAGTTGCCTGCCAGTGGCTGGAGGGAAGCCTGGTCCCGGGTGCCAGAGGGAAACTGGTGCCGGCAGCCAGGGGAAGGAAGGCCTACACTTGCATGAATTTCATGCACTGGGCCTCCAGTTCTCTATAATATCAGGGTCAAAGTGAAACTCAACCAATCAATTATAGTGCTATATTTTACTAAGTAATTTTTATTTGAAAAAATATATTCTAAATACTAGGAAAACATTGACATGGAGATAGTATTATTCAGTGCTTTCTAACCCAATGTTGTCACAAAAGAAAATGTAGAATTCTGGCTATATGTTAATGGTTTTATTAAAATTACTTTATTATATTTCTAATTAAAATACTGACAAAAAATTAACCTAAAACCATTTTTATATACCCCATAAAATGATAAGATATATAGGGTATCCCCCAAAAATGTATATACACTTTTTAGCTGATAGCTCAATTTTGAAAATGAACTACATTTCAATAAATACTGCCTTTATAATTATTCAAAGTGTGTGTATACATTTTTGGGGACACCCTATATTTCAAATTTGTGGGGAGCAGAGTTGCTTTGTGGAAAGCAATTCTTGAGTAAAAGGAAGTGGAAGATGAGTCAGTGTTTATATTTTTCAGGTGAATCAATAGACCCAGCTAGGATGGCCTGTCCAAGGTCATTCAGTTAGTGGCAGAGTCAGAACCTGCATCTCTTGATCTCCAATCCAGAGCTCTTTCCCAGAACCTTGCTTCCAGGAAATTTCACTTCCATTCCAAAAACAAATCAAATATTGCACAATCAAATTTCTATTTTCTTATTTAACATGCGGAATAACTTTCATAGGCAGTTCAAGGCTTTCCCTCCTCCCCTATGTTAAAGTAATAGAACAGTTATAACCAAATTTCTGCACAATATTTAAGTACTCAATGACATTTTGCACAATGAAAAAAAAATGCTCTAAAAAATTAAGATCACAGAGGAATTACAAATTTTGTCAAAGAGGTAGCTTTTCTATTTTCTTCCCATGTGTGATTTTTTTTTTTTTGAATACTAAAATTCATCAAATATGGTCCATACCAGCCATGGGCAAACTATAGCCTGTGGGCCGGATCTGGCCCGTTCGGCTGTTCTATCCAGCCCGCGAAGCCAAAAGAGTGGAGGGTTCTCTTGCTCTCCCCTCCGCTCCTTCACCAGCAGCCCAAGATGAGAGTGCCAGCATGGTCAGGTTGCTTTTGTTCCGGCCCTCTGGTCCAATTTAAGAACCCATTGTGGCCCTCGAGTCAAAAAGTTTGCCCACCCCTGGTCCATACTCACTCTCCCCACCTGAGTGCTTTCTTGACAGGCATTTGTTTATGCATAGAAGGAATGGGAGAAAGAGCCATACCCCCAGGCAAGGAGCAAAAACAGCAACTGTAGTATAGTTTTTGTAATGAATAAGGTGGAGTACGTTTGTAATGAATAAGGCTAGGGGAGAACCAGAAAGAATAAGTGTGAACACAGACACCCATATACATGTATGTGTTTTCCCCCAAGGGACATTTATACACATTATCTTACTCAATTTTCACAAGGACCTTGGGAGAAGGTACTATTGTTTCCACGGTTTTCACATGAAAAAAAAAATGACTTGCCCAAATGACTGACCCAATATCATACAGCTAGTATGTGACAGAACAAGGCTGCCTGACTCCAAAAATCCACAGGGAGGAAAACTCTCTCCCTTATGTTTCTGGATCTTTTATTCAAAAATTCAAAAGGTGTGGGAATGGTCAAATCAGTATGAGGAGCAAGAAATCTCATAATGATCACAGTCCTCTGGAAGTATTATGCTATATAATAAAAGCCTACTGTGAAAATTGTCCCCTCAACTGGGAGTTTGACCAGGAGACAGGGCCAACCATACGCAGCCTTTCCCTCTGGCAGGCCCCGTCCCAGCTGGTGGTGGCAGCAGGCAGCCGGGGGTAGAGAGGCTCCAGCCAGGAGCTAGCAGCTGCTAGGGACCCTACTCGTGCACGAATTTCATGCACTGGGCCTCTAGTCTTTTTTATAGTTTCCAGAAGACAGGTGACTCACTGTAATAAGACAAAATTCTCTATGGAATGGAGTCTAGAACAGTGGTCGCCAACCAATGGTCCCCGGAGCAGTGGTGGTCCGTGAGGTCTGAAAGGTTGGAGACTGCTGATATAAGGAAACCTTTGGCGCAGCGGTCACCAACCGGTGGTCCATGAGGTCCAAAAGGTTGGTGACCGCTGTTCTAGAGCAAGAAAGGATACTGAAAAAAGGGAAAAGAAAGAATAGGAGAGTGTCATTAAACAGTTAAAAGGAGAATGACTAACTAGTAGGAATTATAGCTAACAATTAAATTATGACCAAATGTTGATGATCCTTCTGATGAGTTCCACAAACTTTTAGTTACCTGTAACAACTTTTGGCTCTTGTTTTTAATGACATGTGAGATAAAGGTGAAATATCCAAGTCCATGAAAGAAAGTGTTAGCAGCATTTTAAAAGATAAGGAAGACTGTTTACCAAATGGAGGCTTTTTGCAAGACTAACTTATAGTAATGCAATTTTTAAATTGATGTAAAATCCACATACCATAAAAGAACCATTAGCTTTTTAAAAATGTACAATTCAGTTGCATTTAGTACACTCACTATGTTAAGAAACTATCACTTCTAATTAGTTCCAAGGCATTTTCATCACCCCAAAGGCAACCTGTACTCATAATAATGCAGTTTTACAGAAATACTCTTAGAAAAATTAGCCAAAGAGAAAAAAGTAAGACCAAAGTTTCAGTGGTATGGCAAGAAGTGAGACAAAGCTAACTGATAAACTTAAGTAAAACAAAATATTTTTAAAATCTTATTTAATAAATATCTTGCTGAAGTATTGTAATGAATAATGTACTGTGTTGAGTGTTGTACACAGTGGCGGTGGGAGAGAAAATGTGGAAAGTAACAAAAATGAATCCTATCTGTTTTCTTTCTTCAAGAGAGCTTGAAGTTTAATGAAGAATTCAGGCATGAAATCCAATTGTATGGGTAAGCAAAAGAAAAGGGACTAGAGAGAGAAGGGTTAAGATGTGAAAAGAAGGTAATAGGAAGATTATTTGTTCTGTTTAGAAACAGAAACATCTTGCGCCATAGACCAATGATAATTTTCTAAACTGTGAAATAGGTTAGGATGTCACATGGGCACATGAACCAAGTCCTGTGTTCAAGGAAAACATGAGTTATAAAGGGAGCTAGCTAAGGCTTTATGCAACTATAGGCCTTTTTGATGTTGTTATGTGTAGATCCTCTCTCCAGAAAGTGCAGGCCAAATCCAAAAAACTTAGGTGGAAGCTATAAAAGGGGATGTTTTGCAATTATAACTATAATGGCATCATTTGGCCATGAGGGGAGTGTGAGCACTTAAAACAAATGAACAGGATGAGCAGGTATAGATGCCAATAAAATTTTAAAATGGGACATAAAGAGGAATATAATCACACTGAAGATAAAAAGAATAGAAATGGCATACACTCTGAAAGGAAAGGAAATGCAACAACTCGAGACCAAGCTTCAAATTCCATCTGTCCCAGATAAACAGAAGAGGGTTATCTATGCCGAAGATATGATGAAGGATCATCAATGAAAGGTAAAGAATTGAGGTCCCAAACAGTATGATAGAGGCTACAGAAAATAAAAAATATTAATATAGTTCATATTAAATAGAAAACAGAAAAATCTTACAAAATGTTTTAACAAATGGTTCTACAATAAAAATGCTCAATATAGTGCAGCAACTAGGTTACATAGGTTATACTCAAACTAGAGGCCCAGTGCATGAATTCGTGCGTGGGTGGGACCCAGCCAGCCTGATTGGGGCTGGGCCTGTCAGGAGGAGGAGACAGCGGTAGGTTGACCAGCTGGCCCACCCTGATTGGGCCCAATCAGGGCTAGCTGGGGCGGGGGGCATGGCGATTGGCTGTTGGGCCCCACTCCCGATTGCGGTGGGGGAACTGACTGGGGGACAGTGGCCAGGGGATGGGCCATGGGCCAGCCAGCCCCACTCCTGAATCAGGTGGGGGTGTCAATCAGGGGCTAGCAGCCTGGGGGAGGGACCGTGGGTGGTTGGCTGGCTGACTCTGTCCCTGATCGGAGTAGGGCAGCCGAGTGGGGGCAGAGCAGGCTGGGGGGGGGGGGGTATGAGCTGACTGGGGTGATGGGGGCTCATCAGGGTGGGGCCAGTTGGAGGGAGGGGCTGCAGGAGGTTGGCTAGATGCCCTCCCCCTCCACACACACACACATCGGGCTATTTCGCTGGCCACAGTGGGCATCATAGCGACCGGTAGTTCCAGTCATTTCAGCTTTCTGTTGCTGGCTTTTTATATATAGATAGATATTTTTGAAGTCATCTAGCCAAAAATGATTTCAAAAAAATTTATGGGTATAAATCATAAAAAGAGGAAAAGATGAAGAACAAATCTTGAAAAATAAGGCTCTAAGAGCAGAAACATGAAGTCAGGAAAAGTGGACATATATATTGATATAATAGATTAGTATGGGGGGAATGAAGTAAAGAAAGGATCAGCAAAGAAATCCAGTAGAAATATACTGCATCTATAAGAAATAGAATTTTTCAATTTTCATGATGGATGAATGATTATAAATAAATAGGTATAAAATATAAATATGGTTAGAATAAAACATAGGACTCAGATGAGTTAATGAGGATAAAAGTAGTTGAAAAATTACAAGGCAACACACAAATAAAGGTTTTATTTCACTGGAACATAGCAGCTATGGACTTTTATTTTTAGCCCGTACAAAGAGGGGAAAAGCATCTAGCAGATCTCTGCTCAACTATCATAAAACACAGTGACCATTGGGGGCAAGTGTATTGAAGGCTGCTTCTCAATGACTACCATCTTTTTACTCTTCAGTGCTGCCAAACAAAACCTCTGGAAAACCTCCTTATGCAGAATCTTCTATTTGTTTTTGTTTTTTTATTCACTTACCATAATATTCACCTCTCTAAAGTGTACAGCTTAGTGGTTTTTAGTATATTCACAAAGTTGTACAACTACAACCTCTAATGAATTCCAAACATTTTCATCACCTGTCAGTATACACAAGACCCAAGGAAAAGCCCCAACATTGAAAATGTTGGGCAGGGAAAGACTCCATGGTGGAGGGCAGGGAAAGACTGAAGGAAGAGATTGGACACTCCAGTCTGGTCATTAGCAGTGTTTCCGAAGGGAAACTTACTATACTAGGGTAGAGTGGGGGAATGGCATGGGTATTCGTACATGAATACTACCAGATACAGAAATTACTTTACCTATAGCAGTACTTCATCTCACTGGATCAAAATTTGTATGTAGCACCTACAGAGTTAGTGTTGATCTTTCTCATAGAGTTACATAAGCTTTCACAAATATTTGAGCATCAGAGTACACAAACTCATGTGGATCTAAATCATGAAAGTGGACAACAGCACAACAACAGCTTTTGAAAGCTGACTACAGCACAAGGCTTGAAGGAAGGGAACTGGATACTAATTACTTGCAAAACCTGCAGTTTTTATATCTTTCTCATTTTTCTTTTTTTCCCCAAATTTTCCTTAATAAAATCAGATATAAGATGATACAGATAGATAGATGATAGATAGATAGATAGATAGATAGATGAGAGATGGTAAATGGAGAAATTTGTCAATTTAAAAAATTCCCTGTGAGTGGTTCTAATTTTGTTGAAAGTGTTGGGATAAGTTCAAATTTCCATGGTAACTATAACATCATTTTTCCATTGAACAAACATTTGTGGAGGAACTATGTGCCAGATACTTTGCAAAATAGCCATATAGAACAGATATTGCTTCTGACTTCATGAAATTGATTATCCGGTAAGGAATATAAGATATGAACATAAATATCTAAAATATAGAGTAGAAAGTAATAACTGCTATGGGAAATATGAAGCTAAATTGCCATAGAAGCTCAGAAAAAAGATAGATTGCCTGCACCTGAGAGAGACCAAGAATAGCTGGGAGCCTTAAACTTTAAAAACAGGAAGAATCTGAACGGGTAGAAATAGGAAGCAAGAAGCAGCAGGGCCGAAACCGGTTTGGCTCAATGGATAGAGCATCGGCCTGCAGACTGAAGGGTCCCGGGTTCGATTCTGGTCAAGGGCATGTGCCTTGGCTGCGGGCACATCCCCAGTAGGGGGTGTGCAAAAGGCAGCTGGTCGATGTTTCTTTCTCATTGACGTTTCTAGCTCTCTATCTCTCTTCCTTCATCTCTGTGGAAAATCAATAAAATATATTTTTTTTAAAGAAGAAGAAGCAGGACAAAGGCACAAAGCCAGAATATGAACATTTCTGAGCCACGAGGATGGGAAGCTGGGTGGGTCAGATGGCACTGGACCTTGGATGCCATTAGGAGTTTGTATTTTATATTGTGGTAAACAGAACGATTAAGGCTTTTGACAGGAAAGTAATGGGAGAAGAATCATACTTGGGATTAATTTGATAACCCAAGTATAAAACCATGTATAAAAAGGGTTTGGAGGGAGAGGGAATAAATAGGACAGGTGAGAATCTAAAGGAGGAAAAACATAATTCAATAAATGTGTGATATTCTTGTTATTAATTTGTATTCCAAGAAACTAAATTCCATTAATTTAATATAGAAACAAACTTCTGATTGACTGGCAACAACATCAGTCATTTGTACCCAACTCTTTATAAGAATAAACTTATAATATCAATAGACTCTGAGAGTCCTTTCAAGGTGATTTTTCTTTCAAATATTAGAATCCTTCAGGGAAAGTTTTCATAATCTAAAGACGAAGACATAATCACTGTGACTCAGTTGGTTGGTTGTCGTTCCTTACACCAAAAAAGAAAGAAAGAAAGAAAGAAAGAAAGAAAGAAAGAAAGAAAGAAAGAAAGAAAGAAAGGAAGGAAGGAAGGAAGGAAGGAAGGAAGGAAGGAAGGAAGGAAAGAAAGAAAGAAAGAAAGAAAGAAAGAAAGAAAGAAAGAAAGAAAGAAAGAAAGAAAGAAAGATTGATTCCTGGTCAGGGCACATGCCCAGGTTGTGGGATTGATTCCCTGTAGGGGGCATGTATGAGGCAGCCCACTAATGTTTTGTTTTTACATCAATGTCTCTCTCTCTCTCTCTCTCTCTCTCTTTTCCTTTCTCTCTAAAAATCAAGTTAAAAAAAAATCAGAACTCAGGACTAATTACAGAACTTTGGGCCAATTTGCCCCACCTCCAATTTTACCAATAGTGAACCTGAGCCCCATAGTGAGAATGGACTTATCCATGAAAACGGGGCTGGGAGGAACTCAAATCTCTTAATCTCTGCCCCGACGCCACAACTCACACTCCACTGCGGATAGGCTGGGCTGGTTAGAACTAAAGTATCAAAATAAAGTCATTCTTTCCATTTGCCTAGGCTTAAAAAGTTGATTTTCAATAAATAGCAATAAAAAAATCAAAGCTTCCACCATAACATTGGAAATCTGCAAGGTGTTGCTGTCTGGTTGGAATGCTGGCACACCACACACCTGGCTCACTAGGCATAGAAAGCATGGAGCGAAGTGCAGTAAAGCAACTTGACTCGTATGGGAAACTGCTATGACTCCGGCGTGTTCCTTGTGGTCTTCAAATTCCCAAGCATGTTTTGGGAAAGAACAACAAGTATGTTTTTAATAGAATTCAATTTGGGATTTTTAGGAAGTATCTGAAAATCTGCAGCAGATAGGCATTGCAGAAAAGCAGGAAAGGGCATCATCAATCTTTCATAATTCTGTCAGAGAAGGAGTGGCTGTTTCTAAAGTTCTTTTTCCTTATCAATATGCAATAAACTGCCTGCCAAGGCCAAAGAGCAGCTAGTCAACATGTTTCATTTTACAGGTTGTTTCATTAGGGATGTTTTGAAAGAGGGGGCGGGGGAAAGGAATATGTGCTGAGATTTTTTTTTTTAAAACCTCATGTCCCCAAAACCTATAATAATCTTGTTGGGTTTCTTTTTTTATTTAAAAAAAGAAAACCAAATGTTGAGATTTAACCTTTGAGTCTACCATGTTCATTGCACTCACGTCACCTTAACCTTATCACAAGAAGCAATATGGAGCTTCTTTAAATGTTGCCAAGACCAAAACCAAGTCATAGATTCCCTCAAGGACTCGGTGCTCTTCTGTGTGTAACATGTGTTGCACAGAGTAACAACCAAAGCTCCAAAATAACATTTCCTTACCTCTGCTGGAGGCTTCATCCCCCACTTCCAATAGGTCAGGGAGCTCCGGAATGTCTCAGGTGTGCTCCAAGCACAGTTCTGCCGGCTGCCAAGTATTTACAATCCTCCTTGCCTGCTGTAAGTGGCTATTGACAGTGTTCCAAGCCAGGTCACCACAGCCTGCCAAAGGCAATGCTACCGCTGCTGCAGCTGCTGATGTGTGTGTGCAAGGAGACCTCTAGGGCTCCAAGTCCAACTTCAAGGGAATCAGAAGTGTTGAGGGTCCGGGCACCAACACTGCGGACCCTGGCACCAAAAGTGGTCTCATAGATAAGCTGCAATTCTCCACGGCCTAAGAAGATTTGCAAAACAAAACAGAACAGAAAAAAAAAATTCCTTTAGCTTTTACTAGGTCTTATATACAGACGCCCTGGGGGTCACAGGGCTTGGGGACAGACTAGGTTGGTGCTCAAAAGCTATTTGTTGGAAGAATGAATGAGTCTGCCGGGTGAATTGCAAACACTCTGAGTGGCAGACTTCTTGATGTACTCAGACGTGTTCAACTTCATCTACTGCTCTAGAGCAACCTCTGTACCTCTGATTCTTTGTTCCACTGGGATTCGTTCTTTCCTACAGGTTACTAGAGTTGTTTTATAAATAGAATGAATTCCAGAGGCCAACCCCCACCAGACCCCAGACCTGCCTAAATAAATATACCTGAATCCTAGGGAGGATAAAACTGAGGCAGGAGAATTCCCACTTATTACTACTACTACTACTACTACTACTATTATTATTTTAGAAAAGGAAAATACAGAATTGGTATAATTATACAATTAATTCAAGTTTTTGCCCTTTCAGTTTATTCTCATTACGAGTTACGAATTAGTGACCCGTGGCCAAATCTGGCCAGAGAAATTTTTTAAAGCTCACATGATTTTTAAAGAACTGCTTTGGGAACATCCAAGATGGCGGCCTAGGCAGTCTCCTAAGCTGCCGCCTCATCAACAATTTAATTTAAAAAACAACTAAAATAAAAAAGGACTTCACCAAAACCTCAGGAAAGCTGGCGGAGTGGAATAGCTACAACTAGAAAGAAAGAGAGAGGCTCATGGATCGGACTGGGAGCCGAAAAGCGCTGAGGTAGGGAGACGCTCGCGCACGCGGCCGCCGAATACCTGCCTGGCGGTGGGAGGGGAGGAATCCCCGATTGCACGGAACCCTTTCGGACTGTACTGAACCCCAGCCCCGGCTGAAATTCCGTGGTCCCAGGCTCATACGGGTGGAGAAAGGCACCCAGAGACTCAGAGACTCGGAGACTGGGAGACCGGGCACCGGGAGCTGCAGTCGCAGTCTGCAGGGTCTACAGACTCGCGCGCGAGCAAGTACGTGCTGAGGTCTGACCGCCGCCCCTCCCCCTCCGGAGCGGAAGGAGTCAGAAGCTCCAGACTACAGAGACCAGCCCAAGTCCAGGCGAGCCCCTGGGGCACCCACGCTCTTGCTCTGAGACTCCACCCCATCCAAGCTGAGCAGAGGCTTCTGCAGTTTTTCAAGTCTGATCCTATAAGACTGTCTCCAATACAGAAGTTATCCCAGAGTAGACACAGCTGATACCCACATCCAATTGGCCTGAAGGTCAATTCACAACAATAGAGACTTAGCTACAACAAGGCTGTGCACGCAGTCCACAAAGGGGATCACCAAGAGTGTCTACCTCAGGTAACTGAGGAGGCTGACCCACTGTGCTATATAGGACACCAAATACACAAAGCCATCCTACCAACTCTGAAAAATAGTGATAATGCCGAGACAAGGAAATAGATCTCAAACAAAAGAGATGGAGGATATAGAGTTCAGAACTACGGTTCTAAGGTTATGCAACAATATCCTAGAAAAGCTCGATAAAATTCATGAGACCCAACTAAAAAGTATAGATAAACTGACTAAATTGGAAAATATTATGCAGAGATCCAACAGCAGAATGGAAGAACACAAGAATCAGGTCAAAGAGCCAAAAGACACTCCGCTGGAGAAGGAAGAAGAAAAGAGGATCCAGAAAGTTGAAGATAGTGTAAGGAGCCTCTGGGACAACTGCAAGCGCACCAACATCAGAATTATGGGGGTGCCAGAAGAAGAGGGAGTGCAAAATACTGAAAACATATTTGAAGAAATAATATCAGAAAACTTCCCTCACCTGGTGAAAGAAATAGATTTACAAGTACAGGAAGCCTACAGAACCCCAAACAAGAGGAATCCAAAGAAAAATTCTTCTCGACACATCATCATCAATATGCCAAGGGTAAAAGACAAAAAGAGGATCTTACAAGCAGCAAGAGAAAAGCAGTTGGTTACCTATAAGGGAGCACCCATACGACTATCAGCTGATTTCTCAACAGAAACCATGCAGGCCAGAAGGGAGTGGCAAGAAATATTCAAAGTGATGAATAGGGAGAACCTACAACCAAGATTACTGTATCCAGCAAAGTTATCATTCAGAATTGAAGGGCAGATAAAGAGCTTCACAGATAAGAAAAAGCTAAAGGAGTTCATCACCACCAAACCAGTATTATATGAAATGCTGAAAGGTATTACTTAAGAAGAGGAAGAAGGTCAAGTGAATTAAAAATCTCAGGAATAGAATAAACTGGTGAATATAATAGAATTAGGGGCAAAGAAAGGGAGTGGATAGATAATTATCAGGGTGAAAGGGGTGTGGGGTGCAGAGACTGGATTAAAATTGTATAACCTATGGATGAGGACAATAGTGGGGGGAGGGGGGGAGGGCAGAGGGTGGGGGGGAATCAGGTGGAAGGGAGCTATGGGGGAGAAAAAGGAGAAACAATTGTAATAATCTGAGCAATAAAGATTTATTTAAAAAAAAAAAAAGAACTGCTTTGATTTAGAATACATCTAGATGAGTGATTTTCATACATGACCATGCATCAGAAGCAAGCTTATTAAAACTGGAGGGCTTGTTAAAACTCGGATTACTGGTTCCATTCCCAGAGTTTCTGATTCAACAGATTTGGGTTGGGGTCTGATCATTTGAATTTCTACCTAGTTCCCAACACCAGACCCCATGGTATTGCATCTGGCTTTACGTTATTTGCATTACTGCCTTGCCTCTGAGTTTGGAAACTCTGTGAAACCTCAATATTCCTGGTGAAAACCCTTTTTCAGCCTGGTTCATGGAGGTGATTGTATTACCCACTTTTTATTAAAGTAAAACAAATAAACGTAATAGTACATGCATCTTAGGTATACAGCTTACTGAATTTTCACAAATTATACACACAAACACATAGATTTAAAAAAGGGAAGGTGGTTCTATGGGTGATCTGTTCATAAATTCCTACTGGGCAGGTCATAGTGGGTAGTCATGCCCTGGACCCATGGTCTGTAAACTGCAGATTGTGAGCCACATGCAGCTCTTTGGTCCCTTGAGTGTGGCTCTTCCACAAAATACCAAGGCCTGGGTGAGTCTATTTTGAAGAAGTTTAAGTTTAAAAATTTGGCTCTCAGAAGAAATTTCAGTCATTGTACTGTTGATATTTGGCTCTATTGACTAATGAGTTTGCTGACCACTGCCCTCAACCTATACCTTCTGTAGTGAACAATTTTAAGCCAGTCCTGTCCACTGTTCCTGTGCATCTAGGTTAACACACCTTTGAGATGTCAGAAGTAATAGCCCCCAAAGGGAGTGTTAACCCTCAAGAAAATACATAATCTTATAAACTATTTTGTAACCAAATCCCCACCTTGCTTTCCTACCTGCATGTACTTTCCCTCTTGAATGCAGAAAAGAAGCTACAAACTATTATTTCCTGGAGCATTTGAGATCTTGCGCCTTGGCATATGTTTTCAGTTTGGCTCAAATAAACTCTTAGAAAAATTCTCTACAGGTTTGGATGCCACTCATCTAACCAACACACAGACCAAGGAAGAGAACATCACCAGATCCCAGAAATCCCCCTCATGCCTTTTACACAATGTTAATCCCAAGGATTACCATTATCCTGATTTCTAATCCATAGACTTGTTTTGCCTGTATTTGAAAGTCATACACATGGACAGCTCATACAAGTATACTCTACACTGTGCCTGGCTTCCCTTGATCGATATTATGTTTATGAGAGTCATTCACATTGTTGTGTAGAGTTGAAGTTCGTTCATCTTCATTGCTGTCCAGTATTCCATTGTGTGATCATTCTATAATTTACCCATTCTACTGTTGATGGGATTTGGGATCATTTACATTTTGAAAAATGTAAATGTGCTGCTACACACATTCTCAAATACATCTTTGGCAGCACATATAGATGCATTTCTGTTAAGTATATACCTAGTAGTAGAATGGCTGGGTAATAGGGTATATGTATATTCAGCTTTAGGAGATGCTGCCAAACACCAATTGTTGGTTGTACCAATTCATACTTCCACTAGAAGTGAATAAATGTTCCTATTTCTCCACATTCTCACCAACACTGCATATTTCTTTTCACGTAAAGAAATATAGGCCTCCCTGGATTTAAGTCATTAGTGTTTTAAATTGATTTTTATATGTCTTGAGTTTATTGCACAACCTTTATCTCCCCTCTCCCTGCACCCCCCCCCCCCCCGGCCAATGGTGTCCTGCTTTACCAATATTAAAATCTGGTCACCTTAATCTATCTATCTATCTATCTATCTATCTATCTATCTATCTATCTATCTATATGCCTAAACAACTGAACAACCAACCAACCAGTCAACCAGTTGCTATGATGTGCACTGATCACCAGGGGGCAGATGCTCAATGCAAGAGCTGCCCCCTTGTTGTCAGTGTGCTCCTGCAGCCAGCAACCTCCTGTGGTTCCTCTCCTTGGCTGGCCAACCTCACACGGCCCCTCTCCACAGCCTGCCAACCTCCCACAATTCCTTCCTCCGGCCAATCCCACCCCTGATTGGCACCTCTACTCTAATTGGGGGCAAGGCCAGCCAGCCAACGTCCTGCAGCCCCTCCCCTGCCCAACACCAGCATGACCCTCATTGGGGGTGGGGCCGAAGTCCAACCTCCTGTGGCCCTCCCCCCCAGTGGGCCTGGCCCTGATCAGTCTCACGACCCTTCAGTGCAAGGTGCCAGTGCTCTAACCATTTAGCTTACTGGCTAAGGCAAGGCTTCTTTTTTGAAATCTATAAAGTTCTAATAATATCAATAAGATATCTTTAGATCATCAACACAAAACCCCAGAACAAAACAAAACAAAATAAAACAAAACACATAAAAATGACAAAAATGTTAATCCATTTATTGTATGCTCTGCACAATACCACATACAAAGCATGACCTTGTAGAATGTGCAATGGACCAAGCAGTACCAGGGAAACTCTATACTCAGGCTTTCCATGAACAATACAGAACACAATACTATCAATTGCATCTCATTAACTAAAGAATGGAAGAATGACATAATTGAAAATGAAGTGAAAATTTAATAAGGCCAAAGTGACCCAAGCCAATGAAAGGGAACTGACATTTCTTGACCTTCTATTTTTTATGCAAACTAGACCATTTACATCTTCTTAATCCTCAAACAACCCTGTGAAATGGGTATTTGTATTTTCTTGATACAAATGAGTGAACAAAGTTCTGAGGAGTTGTAATGGGCTAGAATTTGAATCTACATCTGTTTGACTCCAACACTTTTCCTCTGGAACTGTTCACCTTTCCTGCAAGTTGTTCTCCCAACAAAATGTCACGCCATACACTATAGGAAGCTTGGTGGGAGGGTGGTATGTACAGCCTGCTACATGGCTTCCTTATTTGATCACTGCTCAGAGTATCAGACCCAACGACTTCAGTAAGGTCATCAGTGATCTCTCAGAGTCACACGTAGCACTACATAGATTTGGTTACTGCCTGTCCCTGCCACCTGATGCTGCCAGGGGAAATGGAAGAACAGCTGCTGGAAAGACATTAATTCCTTTGAATAGTTTGCGCCATTATCTAAACTTTAGATTCTAAAGGGATTTTGAAATACTGCAACTTAAAATATACATATTACATATATACATATAGGCTACCCTCCAAAATATATACACACACTTTGAATAATTATAAAGGCAGGGTTTATTAAAATACATTTCATTTTTGAAATTGACCTATCAGCTGTTAAAGTATGAATACATTTTGGGGGATACCCTTTACAAATATCAAGATATGTCTGGGGAAAAGGAATAGGATTTTTTGAAAATTATTTTGTTGGTATTATGTCGACTTCTCAAATAATGTATATGAAATGTAATCCCAAATTATGAATACTTGGGTAACAGTTCACAGCATTTAGAGATCAAGTTCTATTTGAAAGGTCATGTGCACATTTGAGCAACCTGACACCAAGTGACCTTATTAGAGAGCTTACACTGTAGACCTTATGATACTAAAAGCATTTGTTTAAAAGTCATGAGCAGCTTAAAGGTAAAAACTCATTGTCTACGTGATATTTCTTACAATGTTAATACCATGGAAAATTTAAAAATGCATCCTCCACTTGTCATTCTTAGTGATTTAAAAATTTCTCTGAAAAAATACTTGCGTAGAAATCTTGAGAGAAGCCTTGATTAGAATGTATTAAGCCACTTGATGGCAAGGACAACTTTTGTATGACATGCTATAAAAAAAATCATCAGTTACTTTAATTTATATTCACAATATTTTAAAATATATTTTATCGATTTTTTTACAGAGAGGAAGGGAGAAGTATAGGAAGCTAGAAACATCGATGAGAGAGAAACATCGACCAGCTGCCTCCTGCACACCCCCTACTGGGGATGTGCCCGCAACCAAGGTACATGCCCTTAACTGGAATTGAACCTAGGACCCTTCAGTCCGAAGGCCGACGCTCTATCCACTGAGCCAAACTGGTTTCGGCCACAATATTTTTCAGATGTATGAATAGTGGGGGTATGAAGAGATTATGGAGAGAGGGTCACTTCTAGCTTTATTTTATAATGGCAAAAACTGAGATAGAAAAGAGGTCATCTGTGGACGTCTTAGTACTTTTGGGTACACAACGCACTTGTAACGGTAGTCACTTTCTCTCTAAGCAGAATACTGTATTGAAGGAAGCCCTGCCTTCTCCCTTGTTTCTAATCTATTCTAATCCGAAAGCTGCAATAGCTATGAAGTCTCCTCTTGCTCCCTGGCCTTCTTTTATACTGGTCTGTGGTTGGGAATGACACTTCATTCCTTTTTTTGCCTTAATATACTAATATACTAATGTACTCAGTTATTAAAATTACTGACTGAACAAGGACCCAGAACATAATCACCTTAACGTTGCTGCCATCAAAGCAATTGGATACCCTTCTCTGAATAATTATGTCCTTCCATTGTTAACACTTTTCAGACTTCTCTCAATGTTGGAATGAAACAAGTTCGTCAGACCAAGGCACACAGGATTCAGACTCAACTCTGGAAAGTTGTGAGTCTCTCTTATATACTGAAGTAAATAATTAAGTTGCAACTGCTTTATAAAAATAAATATAAGAAACAAAGAAAAGAAAACAGCTTATATCCTAAAGAAGTCTGCTGCTTGAGTCTCCCCTTTTGGCTCCACAGCCTGCACAGCCCAGAAAAAAACCCTCTGATTATAGAAACTTTCCATGCGGTGAGATTTTAGGTCCCCCTTTCCCCTAGCCACCCCCACCTCCTGCACAAATAGTTTCACCATCTGTCTATAACACTGCTTGAAATTCCACCATTAAATATATTCTTTCAGATTAAATGTGTACCTACTTATTTTAAAAATCATAATCACTTCATTGGATAGTCCCATAAACATAACACAACTATTTATATCAACTATCTCTGATATTTATAATACTTCTGAAGATACAGACAGCTTATTTAGTTCTGGCTGTTCATTTGGTATTGTTTAATATGTCCATATACCAATATAAGACATATATTTTTATCACATTATTTCTTTTGTCAATATGCTACACTTTGAGAATTCACAAAGAATACAGAATTTGAATTGTTTAGGGTTTTTAAAATAAGTATTTCTGCCTTAAACATTACTACTGTACATGTTGGCTCAATTCTGACTTTTTAAGATTTTCTTATATAACCTTAAATTTCCCAAACTAGAAATCCTGAGTCAAAGGATAGCAGTTCTTTAATGTATTACTTTATACTTCTAATATGATTAAACCTATTCCAGTGAAAGACTATAAATTTGCAATGCTATTAGCAACATATGAGTGCCAGTCTCTCTGCATTGTTGGGTTATTACTATCACTTCAGTTAAAAAAAATATGTACACAGTATTAATGGACATAGCTAGAACTCATAAATGTTGATTTTTATATTTTCACTGAACAAAGTCATGAATTTTCATCTGTTGCTTAATTAGCCCTTTCATCTGGAAAGTTTGGAGTCTGGATGTTGATCTTATAGCTTCGCATGAAGACCATACAGCAAGGAAGTGACAGAATTAAGACGTGAGTTTAGCTTTGTCTGGCCTCAAATCATTCTACCATAAGGAGAAGGGATTGGACCAGAGGCTGTGGGGAGCTGGTCATAAATAGAGGAATGCTCTCTGTACATCTTATACATTAAATTGTTTTTAATGTTATGTTAGGTTCACTGTAAAACATACACATACAAAAAAGTATCCTATCTAATAAAAGGAAATATGCTAACTGACTGCCACACCCTCACAAAGATGGCGGCACTCACAGCCAATAAGGAGCGAATATGCTAATTGATTGCCATGCCCTCAAAAATGGTAGCACCCAGTCCCCTCAGCCCCACCAGGGCAACAAGCATGTGGCATGGCCGGACCACTTGGGGGCAGGCTCAGCCGCTCCATGCGCCTTGTCTCTGGAGTCCCACAGTTCCCTTAGCCCCCCAGCTGCCCAGGGCCAGCCCAAAGCACAGGCAAGCCTTGGGTGGCAGCTGCCCAGCTGCCCAGGGCCGCCTGAGGCTTCTGCTGCCGGCAATGGCAGCAGCAGAGGTGTGATGGGGCATCACCTTCCCCTGATCGCCGGGTCGCCTCCCACCCCTGAGGGCTCCCGGACTGTGAGAGGTGCCAGGCCCGGCTGAGGGAACCCCCCCCCTCGAGTGCATGAGTTTTCATGCACTAGGACTCTAGTATGTATGTAATCATAAAGTGAACTCTGGTTATAAAATAGAACATTGCTAACATCTTAAAAGTTCTGTGTGTGTCCTGTACTCTCTTCCAGAATAACCTACTCCCTGTCTTTTGTAACTTTTTTCTTTGCTTTTCCTTATAACTTTACCTTTTATGTATGCCTCCCTAAATTGCATACTGATTGGGGTTTTTTCTGTTTTCTAACATCAGGCAAATAGAATCATAATGTCTGTGTTCTTTATGGCTTGCTTCTTTATATCGACATTATGTTAACAAGATTCACCTATATTGACACATGTAGCTGTAGTTTTGATCTTGATTTTTGTGTAGTGCACTACTAATTTTATACACCATATAACAAGTTACCACAAATGTGGTAGCTTAAACCATATTTATTATCTCACATTTTCCATAGGGTCTAGAGTCCAGGTATGACTTAACTGGATCCTCTATTCAGGGTCCCTCCAGGCTGCATTTTATCTGGAGGCTTAATTGGGGAAGAATCTGCTTCCAAACTCATTCAGGTTGTTGGCAGAACTCATTTTCTTTTTTGCTGCATGAGTCTCCCCTTTTGGCTCAACTCCTCTTCAAGAGTGACTTGGCACTGAAACCAGTTTGGCTCAGTGGTAGAGCATCGGTCTGCGGACTGAAAGGTCCCAGGTTCAATTCCGGTCAAGGGCATGTACATTGGTTGCTGGCACATCCCCAGTAGGGGGTGTGCAAGAGGCAGCTGGTTGATGTTTCTCTCTCATCGACGTTTCTAGCTCTATATTTCTCTCCCTTCCTCTCTGTAAAAAATCAATAAAATTTATATTTTTTAAAAAAGAGTGACTTGGCTATTTTGGGTCCTTTGTATTTCCATACAAATTTTAGAATATAATGATGAGGTTCTACTTTTAAAACTCATGGAAGTTTGCTTCTTCAAAGCCAAGAGAAGAGAGCAGTCATATATATATATGGACATAGACGTAGATATTTTTGTGTGTATATATGTATGGATACATATACATGCATAAATAGAGAAACACACACAACAATGGGCATGATAGCTCATCACTTTTGCTATATAACATAACCTAATCAAAAGAGTAACATTATGACTTTTGTTACATTCTATTTGTTAGAAGCAAGTCATAAATACTGCCTGCATTCAAGAGAGATTATACAGAGAGTAACAACATGGGTAGAGATCATAGAGGACTATTTAAAATCCTGCTTACCACAATAGTAATTTAGTATCTCATTATGTGTATACATCATAATTTGCTGCAGCTTGTCATATAGTCTACCCCTAAAGGACATTTAGATGTTTCTAGTTTGGAGCTTTGATAGCTAATTTTAGTGAACTTGGCTGGGCCATGGTGACCAGATATTTGAATGTTTCTGTGTGGGTGTTTTTGGATGAGATTTAAATTTAAATTGGCGTACGCTGAATAAAGCAGATTGCATTCCATAATGTGAGTAGATCTCATCCAACCAATTAAAAGCCTCAATAGAACACAGCACTGACCTCCCCAGAGCAAGAGTGAGTTCAGCTGATTGTCTTTGGCTTCATGTGGAACATTGGCTCTGCCTTGTTCGACAGCAAATTGCCTCTAGAGTCTAGACTCAAACTGCAGCTCTTTCCTGAGTCTTCAGCCTGCTGGCCTCCCTCATCAGATTTTGGACTTGTCAAGCCTCCACATCGGCATGAGCCAATTCCTTAAAGTCTCTCTCTCATTCTCTCTCTCTCTCTCTCTCTCTCTCTCTCTCTCTCTCTCTCTCTCTCCCCCTCCCCTGTACACACACACACACACACACACACACACACACACACACACACACTTAGTTCTGTTTCTTTTGGAGAATCTTGACTAATATAGGGCTATTGTAAATGCTTCCATGAATGTTCTGTATATCTCCTGATGAACATGAGAAAGTTACTGGGTTACATACATAGCAGTGGAATTCCTGTATTGTAAAGTATGCCTCTATCCATGTTTACGAAGTAGTGTCAAGCTATTTTTCCAAGTTTCTGTGCCCATAAATACTCTCACCAGCACAGCTGAGTTCCCATTAATATAAATGCTCTCCAAGATATGGCATTTTAAAATTTTGTCAGTCTGATGAAGTATGAAATGGTATTTCATTGCATCTGCATTTCATTGGTAACTATGTAGGTTAAACATATTATCATGAGTTTATGGGCCATTTAAATTTCTTCTTTTGTTAAATGTTTGGTTAAATGGTTTCTTGCCCATTTCATTACTGAATATCTTGTCATTTTCTTACTGATTTGTATAGCTTTTATATATTCTAGGTATTAGAATATCTTAGTAAATATTTTCTGGTTTGTAGCTTGTCTTTGCACTCTCTTTATGATGTATTTCGATGATCAGAAGTTCTTCATTTTAATATAATTTACATTTCAATCTTTTCCTCTATGTTTGACTTTCTTGTGTTTTGTTGAAGAAATTCTTTGGACTCTGTTGCCATGAAGATATATTACCTTTCAAAGGCTTTAATTTTGCCTCTGACTTATTAATCTTTATTCTTCCAGAATTTATCTATTTTCTATATATGCCAGTGTATACTTTGGGGCTTCGTTTCTGTTCCATTGATTTATTTTTCTATCCAGTACCAATACTACACTATTTTAAGAACTAATGTTTTAATGTCTTGAAATCTTTAGCCCAAGTCATCTAAACTTATTCGTCCTCTTCAAGAGTGACTTGGCTATTTTGGGTCCTTTGTATTTCCATACAAATTTTAGAATATAATGATGAGGTTCTACTTTTAAAAAGTCTATTGGAGATTTGATTAAGAGTATATTGATTCTGTAGATCCCATTGGTGACAATAGTTATCTTTATGATATAGAATCTTCCAGTCTATTACTTTCTTTAAAAGTTTTGCATTACCGTATTTGCCAGCGTATAAGACGATTTTTTGGCCCTGAAAAATATGCCTCCAAGTGGGGGGTAGTCTTATACGGCGAGTATATAACAAACTCTGTATTTTGAGTGGAAATGTTAGGGGGTCGTCTTATACGCCCAGTCGTCTTATACGCCGGCAAATACGTATTTTCAGGGCCAAAAAATCGTCTTATACTCCGGCAAATACGGTATCTTTTGGCAGGTGTACCACATAGCAGTTAGGCAGTCGTATACTTTACAAAGTTTCCCCCCAATATTTCTAGTACTCAGTTGGCACCATACAATATTATTGACTATATTTCCTTTGCTGTACTTTATATCTCCATGACTATTTTGTAAATACCATTGTGTATTTCTCAATCCCCTGAGCAACCATCAGTCTGAATATTTAATCATGTCTTTTTAAAAAAAATTGATTTCCTATAGGAAGGGAAAGGGAGAGAGAGATAGAAACATCAATGATGAGAGATAATCATTCATTGGCTGCCTCCTGCATGCCCCAAAGTGGGGGGGTCAAGTCTGAAAACCTGGGCATGTACCCTGACCAGGAATTGAACCATGACCTCATAGTTCAGTGGTTGGCAAACTCATTAGTCAACAAAGCCAATATGAACAGTACAATGACTGAAATTTCTTTTGAGAGCAGAAAACCAACTTCTGCGCATGGGCCACCAAGTTTCATTCGCACTGTACATGCACATCCACACGTGGTATTTTGTGGAAGAGCCACACCCAAGGGGCCAAAGAGCTGCACGAGGCTGGCAAGTCGCAGTTTGCCGACCACTGTCCCAGTTCATAGGTCAATGGTCAAACATGGTGGCTGGCTTAATCACATGTCTTAATTTTAATTACCAAAATAATCCTTGCTCAGAGGAATAATATCTTCATAGATACATAATAAACTAAGAAAGAAATATAATGCAAAGTTGGTGTATTAGTCAGGATAATAATAACCTATTGCAAAATTTAGACCCCAAAATATAATGGCTGTAAAGTTTACTTGTCTCTCACCAGTCCAGGCTGGTGTAGGGAGTGGAGAAACTAGAGGAGAAGGCTCTCCTCTACATGGTCATTCAGGAACTAGAGTTAATGACAGCTCTATACTCCTTAACATGTGGCTGCCAAGATTGGCATGAGCATCAGCATCCAGTTGACTAGATGTGTCATTCCCCTATTCCTGCATAACAAACTTAGTAGCATAAAACAAGAATTTAATACTTATTACCTCAGTTTCTGTGGGGCAGGAATTTCAAAGTAGCTTAGCTGAATAATTATGGCTCGAGGTCTTTCAAGGAGTTTGCCATCAGGAGTCTGCTATCGTTACAGTCATTTGAAGGCTCTACTAGGGCTGAAGCATTTACTTCCAATGTGGCTCACTTAGTGCTAGTTTTTGGCAGGTGGCCGCTCAATTCTTTGCCTTTCTACTGGGATGTTTGAATATCTTCATGACATGGCCGCTGGCTTGCCTCAGAGAAAGTGATCTACTAATAAAAGTGCAAGATGAAAGCACAATGTCTTTTAGGACCTAGACTTGGAAATCACATTCCACAATCTCTGCAATATCCTATTGGTTATATAGGTCAGCCATATGCAGTGGAGGAAGTGATTACATATAGGGATATCAATGCCAGAGTCAAGCATCATTGGAGGTCATCTTGGAGGCAGGCTATCATCCTAGAGAAGCACGTATGAGAGGTTTTTATGGGCCAAGGAGGTTTTTACTCACATGACCATATCTAATAGCAGAAAAAGAAAGAACATACAGTACAGCTGGCCAACCATGTGTTTTTTATTATAGTGGAAGGAGGGGGGAGGCACATCTGGCAGCCTCTACTACAATTGGGAAAATGAATTAGGAAGAGAAAATATTTAAGAGACGAGTAACAGAAATAAAACAACAAAAGTTTATCCCAGTGAGCAAATTTCCAACTATGTGGATCACGACAACATAATGCTTAAGATTTTTTTTTCTGATTTCATGAAATTGTTCCTGCCAACAGCATCTCACGGGCACACACTTTTAAATACCGATAGATTGTTTGAAAAGCCAACATCCTGGTCTTGGCTCTAATAAATGTTTTCCATTTATCTTAAGTTATTACCTAAAAATAGTACAAAAACTAGCTATGTTAATTAGTGAAACCCAAAACACATACACAACAGGGAAAATATAATTTGTACTCTCATTAACTAGAAAACTAGTAATTAAAGAGCAAAATATCCTACCCCTTCTTTGAGAATTTCCTTTGGAAAAACGGTTCCTATTCACTGATTTAGGTTATAGACAAGATAATTCCCAATGCATTCCCTGTAAAAAACAGTAAAACCTCAGATAGAAGATTAAGTATTTAACCGCAAGGCATTTTCAATTAGTTTTGCTTAATGAGGAAGAGATAATCTCTTAGTTGTAACATGAACCTCAAATGGGAGAAATTTTTCTTCCTAATTTTCCCCAAACATTGTTTTGGCTTTGTATTATATTCTGCATCAGTGAACTGGAATTCAGAATGTTATTCATTTGTCCTAAATATTTAA
Source organism: Vespertilio murinus (assembly GCA_963924515.1). Classification (NCBI taxonomy): domain Eukaryota; kingdom Metazoa; phylum Chordata; class Mammalia; order Chiroptera; family Vespertilionidae; genus Vespertilio; species Vespertilio murinus. The sequence goes on along the minus strand of OZ004713.1, from coordinate 36,327,634 downwards.
CAACTTTGGACTAGTTTAGCCCTTATCTCCACTGAGGACAGTATTACAGATGTCTCCCATCCCCTCCCTCCTTTACCACCCTCCACTCAAGGATAATATACATTCATTTTTAAAAACATAAGCTTGTTTGACTGTACTTGGTTGGAATGATAGAAGTAGTCCTTTATGAAACGTCTATATTCTTTAAATTGTTGCATGTTGCCTTGTTACTATAACAAATTTTTTTTTAGAAAAAATTTACTGATTGATTTGAGAGAGACAGAAGGAAGGAGAGAGAGAGAGAGAAAGAGAGAGAGAGATCAATTTGTGTTGCTCCACTTATTTATGTATTCATTGGTTGGTTCTTGTATACTAGTACAACCTGACAGGGGATCGAACCCACAAACTTGGTATTTGGGGACAATGCTAAGCTATCCAGCCAGGGCCTATAACAATTTAAGGAGACTATAGCCAGGTGCAGGACACTCATTATAGGAAATTAATCCTTCTCTGGAGAAAGGAGGCCTGAAAGCAGGACCAGCTATATAACATTAGGGCCTGGAACAGAATGAAATTGGGCTTTTGTTGGAAAAACAGAAAATGTGTGTTGTTAAAGAGACTACATTTTAAATCTTTTTATTTCCTTCCACTTTCCCTCTCAACCTCTCACAATGCAGCGTTTTTACTTTGCTAATGTAGGGCTCCCTCAGGCATGGGAACTCCAGTGCAATGAGTGGACCCTCAAGCAGAACCCAGATGGACCACCAACTGCTGGGTCCCTTCCTTCAGTCACTGGATCAATGACAATCAGGGGTGAAAAGTGTCCCCTTCCCACTGGCCTACTGGCTTCAACCTACAATGGAAAGAGACCCCGGATGTAGTAGATTCCTCCATCAGGGACAGGCTAATGTATCATTCTGCCAAGTCTTGCCCAACATGCTGTGGAACTATCAGCCCAAAGTGGGAATGGCACTGCCCATGCCTGCCTGACTCCAACTTCCCTGTGCCTGCAAACTAGCCCCCCACAGAGGTGCAAATGGCTACAGCCACTGTTGCCAGGGAGTGGTGAGGGGGAAGCTGGATGGGACTCTGGGAATCAGGAAACATGGGGGTGGGCTGTGGAGAGCCCATCCAGGGAGGTGCTGAGTGGTGGGATTGTGCGTGGGCCAAGGCTCCAAGCCCTGGACACATGCTTTACCACCCCATCGGACTTCATTATCAAACACAACTTTGAAGATGAAAGTATTAAAAATTTCAAGATGATGGTCACAAAATATTAAACCATAAAGCGTGGAGATCCTGTGAGGCTGCACTCATGAAAGTGGTCCTGCTTGAGGGCTGAATGTGCCATCTAGAGTTGAAGCTGATAGCCATTATTGCCTATCGACTGATATAGTCCTATTTCAGGAAGGCCTGATTAGGTCTCAACTCAGAGATTTAGACATGAGAGGAATTTATTTTTCTCCCAACCCTTGTTTTCAACAGAACTCTGGAATTTCCCCCTTCCTGACTCCAACAATTTCTAGGACTTCCAGGAAAAATAGATTCCTAACTTTCAGATTTCATAACTACTACTCATTTTGGTTATTACAACTCTATTTAAAGATTTTAATCTCATTCTCATTTGAAATCTCATTTCCCCTCCTGGGAAAATGAGAACTGACCAGGGGCCCTGATTACTAGAGAGCCTGGTTCTGAGATGTCACTCCCCTTTTCTTCTTCCAAAGCTGGACTTTGCAGTGTTGGGCAGGACAGGCAAGTGACCCAGACAAGGATCTCCTCCTCTCTCAGTGGGTGGTCACTTCTCTCTGGTTAACACTGTGGTTCTTTAGATGCCCTCTCTGTGATAGTCCCCCAAATTCTGCCTTCCTTGTTCTTCTTATACAGAGAACATGTATGAGTTCTCTGCAGTGACCAGGTCTTGCCTCTGAAGAACTCATATGTGTTCCACACAAGAGGAAGATGCCACCCAGCCCCACCTATTCCACAGACAGCCACCACCCAGACCCTGGATGGTACACCTCACAGCCTGTTATCACTGGACTTCTTATTTTGTTTTGTTAGTCCTCACCCAAGCATATTATTTCCACTGATATTTTTTTTTCCAAGAGAGTCAAAAGGAGGGGAGAGACAGAGAGAAAGAAATATCAATGTGAGAGACACATTGATTGGTTGCCTCCCGCATGTAGGATCAAGCCTACAACCAAGGTATGTACCTTTGACTGGAATTGAACTTGGGACCCTTCAATCTGAGGGCTGAACACCAAGGGCTCTAACCACTGAACTCACTATTTTTACTGTGCTCTCCTGCTCCTCTCCTGCCCATTGGCTTGGAGTAGGAGAGCAAGTCTCCCCTTCTTCCCCAAAGGCGGTGAATAAGCCTGATAGTCTCCCTCCTTCTAACATCTTCCTAACATAGTTCAAGAGTGGGATCAATGGCTGAAATAATGATAGGAATAAATCAGTTAGTTCAGACCATCTTAGGACTCTTGGAAAAAGTGTGCTGACAACATTGTTTGTAACTGTCTTATAATGAATGTATGGCCGAAACTGGTTTGGCTCAGTCGTAGAGCATTGGTCTGCCGACTGAAAGATCCCAGGTTCGATTCCGGTCAAGGGCATGTACATTGGTTGCGGGCACATCCCCGGTGGGGGCTGTGCAAGAGGCAGCTGGTCGATGTTTCTCTCTCATCGACGTTTCTAGCTCTCTATCTCTCTCCCTTCCTCTCTGTAAAATATCAATAACATATATTTTTTTAAAAATGAAAAAAAATAATGAATGTCTGATGTTAACCCATCTTGTTTGGGACTTGGCCCTTGTTGCTAATTCCTGGGCAATAGTACTAACCTTTAAAAGACAACAACACATGCATCAAACAATTAGGGATATTAGTAAAAGTCTTAACCTGGTTCTTCAAGACCATTTCAAGATCACCACTTCTTTCAGGGAAGGATTGAAGTTTCCTTGATTGGCGGCATCCTGGACCAAATCAGGGCAAGCAGCTCAAAACCAGGGCACTGTGCCCACGTGCCTGGGCTGAGAGCAGAGGCTGGTGTGGAAGTGAGAATCTTTGGAAAACAGAGAGGAGTTGATGACAGAGAAGAGTGAGGAGGCTGCAGAGGAGGACGGATGCCTTTCCCCACAGGTGTTCTTCTATGGCCTGCACAGGCCACTTGTGTGAGAAGGATAAATAAATTAAAAGCAGACGATCTAATTGGACATGGCAATGATATTTGCACACTGGGTAAGAGGAGGGTAAGAGAGAATGCACTCATTATTCTTTCCAGATGGTAGCCAATAAATTAGGCATTTCTGGTTTGAGTTAAAGCTAGGCTCTATAAGAATCACATAAAACTGAAAAATAGAACATAACTTGTGGAAAGCTTCATTCACTTATGAAAAAATATCTTCAATGTGCCAAACCTATTATGGATGCTGGGGAGTCAGCAGTGACCATGACAAACAAGCTCTTGACATCGTGAAGCTCACCTTCATCTTCCGATGAAGCTTTCCACATCCGAAACACGATCATCTACATAATTAATGTGATTAGGCCATAAATTTTTGAGTGGGTGTGTGTGACATATTAATCTCGGTATTTCTAGCATCTACTATCCTGACTGACACATAGGAGGTACTCAAAAATATTGGTTGACTGAATAAATGAATTCATTTTCAGTGAAAATAGCATCATAGCTTGAGAAATTAATCCAAAATGAATATACTGTTAATTTAGTATGACTAAAACTTCGTGAAACCAAAATCTATCCCATATATTCTGAAATGTAACAACAACAACCAATATTTTGATTAACAAAGTTGAGTAGAAAAATAGCTTTATATTCAGAGACTAGTCAGAAGTTATTTTCGTTTTCTTCCATTATGGCTATTCCTCTGTGCCAACAATTTGCTGCTAGAAGTTGTCTTAAAAAAACATAATCTTTAAGTAGTAGATTAAATCCAGCTGGCTTCAAATGATACCTGGGGTGGGGGGAAGAGGTGGGTACAAATGTCCACGTTTCCCGGGAATTCTATGACCTCAGTGATGACTGACTGACTAACATTACTAGACTTTTCCCCATAAGAGAAATACTTATGTTCCCTGAGAATAATGGTTAATATTTTTTATTGAAGTAAATTCACATTACATAAAATTAACCATTTTAAAGTTAACATTTCCATGGCTTTTAGATGCATTCACAATGTTGGGAACTATCATGTCTGCCTAGTTCCAAAATATTTTCATCACCCCCACATGAAACCCCTTACCCATTACAAACAGTCACCCTGAGAATTATTTAATCTTTGGCTCCATGTAATAAGTATGTATCCTACCAAGTCTACAATAGAGAAACAACATGGAAATTATGCTCCCTCAAAAAAAATTAAGAAGTTATTTAATAATAGGGTTTACAGGGCCAGCCAGGGCCCAGGCTATGACCCCAAAGGTGACGCTCTCCTCACCTCTGATTTGAACGTGACAGCAAGATCTGCCCTCCAGAGTTATATCTCTGCACAGATCTTACAGCTTCTGAGAAAGTTGCCTGGGGGACCCTAGAAGATTAAAAGGAAAACTGAGTTTTCAAGAATGCTCAATGTTTTCAGACGTGTGTGATTTTAAATTATCATTAACTGGGCAATCGGAAAATATGGTAAGTAGTTAAAAAGTATGGCTTCAACATTTATAAATGGGTTGGAATGTGAAAACGTCATAAACACCACACTAACAGATTCCAGGAACTGCCTCTCCACAACCCTGACTCTATTGAAGAGGAATGCGCTCGAGCAGGGATGCACGTATTTAGGGGAAGGACCAAGAGACCTCATGAAGGGAAGAAAAGAAAAACCCATCCTAAGGGAAGAGCTTGGAGGAAGAGTTTGGTCCATAAACAAAGTTTGAGTCACCAGAGGGCATGGCTTTTCTGGCCCTAGTGTTGTTTTTGTCATCAGACTCCTTCCCTAGCCCGGATTCTCTTGGGGCTCCTGTTGGTTTAGGGCAGGGTGGGGGACATGGTGAGTAAAAAATGGAAAAGTAAAAGAGCTGCTTTGCTGAAAGGAGGAATCTTAAACTAGGCCAAGGCCGTTCATCCATTCAACGAATATGTGTGTGAAGAACTAAATGCCGGGCATTTGTTGGACATGAAGGATATAATGATAAACAGTCCCTGATCTCAAGAAATTTACAGTCTAGAGGTAGATACTTAAGATCAAACTACATAAATACGCCAGCCTGGATGGCTCAGTGGCTGAGCATGGACCAGAAGGTCACAGTTCTATTCCTGGTCAGGGCGCATGTCTGGGTTTCGAGCTCGATCCCCAGTGTGGGGTGTACAGGAGGTGGCTGATCAATGATTCTCTATCATCATTGATGTTTCTATCTCTCCCTCTCCCTTCCTCTCTGAAGGCAATAAAAACATATTTTTTTAAAAACTACATAAATCCTGATTATCGTAAAGCGTAGAACAGAATAGTTCAGAAGGCCTTCGCAGTGTTTCGCAGAGGAATCTAACCGGGTCTGGAAGGGCAGAGAAGGCTTCCATGAGGAAACAAGTTGAAAAGGAGTTGGGAAGAGTGTGCAACCCTTTGTAAGGTGGGAAGATCTTGAGTTTGAGGCTAATGGACTTAAGTACACCTGCTGGAGAGGGAAGCAGCTAGACACAGCTTATGAAGGAGCCAGCGATGGCCCTGCACTTGCAGCGTCCAGTGTCCTGATACAAATGCATCCAGCCCCAGGCAGGGTAGAAAGTTCCTCCTGGTTGTAAGGCGGTGGGGGTGTGATCTGAACGAGGGCCTTAAGGACTTGGAAAAAGGATTTAGCAGGTGTCCCATTTTTTCCTTCAGCTAAATGTACTAGAGGAGGCTACTCGTCTGGCCTCCTCACATGCCTCAGGCTTCTAGGTAACATTGATCCCAAGATGTGAATTGTAGGATTATTCTAGAATCTTGATCAAGTCTCAGAGCAGGAGCTGAAACGAAGGCACACGGTGCTGGCAAGGGAAACTCCTGGATCCATGTGTTTCTCCATCTGCATGGGACGCCCCTCACCGCAGTAGCTCCCCTGTGGAGGAAGGGCGTAGCCATGTTTGTGCTTTCCCTACCGGGAAAGCTCCACCGGGAATGAACAGCCCGGTGAGTCATAGAACTCGCAGCGACGTCAGAGCCAGGTTGCCTCACAGACACTTGGTTAGAACAGCCACGGGTGGAACTAGCACCCCTAGCCGTCCCTTTCTCCAGTGAGCCATGGGGGCTGTCCATCTCGTTTGCAGCAATGTTCTGGTACCTGGCCCGTGCGCACGGCATGCCAGGGAGCCAGTGAGCACATGTGTAATGACTGAGTGGAGGCTGAGCACAGAGCAGGCAGCTCTGCCAAAGCACTTCCCCGCTGATCCAGAAGGTTAGCTTTCTCTGCCCACAAAGACGTGAGAAAACAGCAGCTAAAAGCAGTGGTTCTCATCCCTGCCTGCACATCCTGGGAGCTAAAAAGAACACACAAAGTCTTATTTCAGATATGTTTTAAAGTATATTTATAAAGAAATTAGACTGAAAGTAAATGTGCCCAAATATTAACTTTTGACAATGACTCCAAGGAAGGACTGTTACTTTTAAGAAAATAAATCAGCTTCACTTGCCGAAACCGGTTTGGCTCAGTGAATAGAGTGTCGGCTTGCGGACTCAAGGGTCCTGGGTTCGATTCCGGTCAGGGGCATGTGCCTTGGTTGCAAGGCACATCCCCGGTGTGGGGTGTGCAGGAGACAGCTGATCGATGTCTCTCATTGATGTCTCTAACTCTCTATCCCTCTCTCTTCCTCTCTCTAAAAAACCAATAAAATATATTAAAAATAAATAAATTAAATAAATAAATTTAAATAAAACAGCTTCACTGAACTATAATAAGCATACAATAAACTTCATATATATATATATATATATATATATATATATATATATATATATATATAGCATCAACGTAAGTGTTAACATACTAATGCAGTTCTGAAACCACCACCACAATAAAGATAATGAACAGATGGCTCACCCACAGAAGCTTCCTCATATCCCTCTGTAATAACCCTTCCCCTCGCACCAGACCCCATCCCCGGGCAACAAGTGATCTGTTTCTTATCATTATAGATTAGTTTGTGTTCTCTAGAATTTTTTTTTAATCCTCAACTGAGGATATGTTTTTATTAGTTTTTAGAGATAGGGGGAGGGAGACACACAGAGAGAGAGAGAGGCAGAGATAGAGAGAGGTAGGAAGAGAACCATGGATGTGAGAAACAAATCAGTTGCCTCCTGTATGCACCCTGACCCTGGATGGAACCTGAAACCTCGGTATGTGCCCTGACCAGGAATGGAATCTGCAACCTTCCAGTGTACAGAATGGTATTCAACCACTGAGCAACTTGGCCAGGGAGCCAACTTCTTTAATGAGACCAACATAATCTAATACCAAGACCTCACAGGGACAATACAAATAAGGAAAACCACACACCAATCTCTTTTAAAAGACAGATACAAAAATACTAGACAAAGTATTTATTACCCGGTGATGCATAATAGAATATATCACAATGAAGTTGAATTTGTTCCAGAAATTCAATGTTGGTTAATATTTGAAATGTAATCAATATAATTCATGATATTAATAAAATAAGTGATAGCAATTATATGCTTAATTCAATATACACAGAAAGAGCATCAACATTTTAAAAATTCAATAATTAATCATGATAGGATAATAAAAAATAACAACCTCTTAACAAATTAAGTATAGAAGGGAACTTCACTAACTTGATATGTGATAGGTACAAAACACCTACAGCAAACATCATATGTAATTTGAGATGCTGAAAGCTTTTCTCCTGAGATTATGAATAAGGCAAAGATTCCCAGTTACTACTGTTATTCACTATTTTTCTGAAGGGCTTGGCCAATACAATAAGTCAAGAAAAATATATAATAGATATAAATATTATAATGAAAGGAAAGTGATTACTTATCCATAGGTATAATGATTGCCTCCTGGACCTGCCCTGGGGCCAAGTATTATTTTATTCTATATGTATAAAATCCAAAAGAATCTTCAGAGAAATCAATAGCACTTATTTCTTTACATAGTTTCATTACTGACTATGTATTCAATAAAAGTGCATATATGTATACCAAAAAGACATTTACAAATAGTCAGAAACTGGAAACAATCCAAATGCCCATCAACAATATAATGGAAAAATAAATACTATATAGCAACTAAAAAAAACCAAATCAATGATAAATACAACAACATTGAGAATCTCAAAAGCATTCTGTTAAATGAAAGAAGCCAGACACAGAAATATATTTTGTTTGAAATTTATATGACACTCAGAAACAAGATATAACACTGAAACTCATGGACACCAACAGCAGTGGTGGTTGCCAGAAGGAAGGGGGTGAAAGGATGAAGGAGGCCTAATAAATGGTGATGGAAGTAGATATCATCTTGGGTGGTGAGCACCCAGACCTTATTTCCTAGAAATCTACACCTGAAATCGATATGATCCTGTTAACCAATACCACCCCAATAAATTTAATTTAAAAATAGGCAAAACTAATTTATTGAGTTAGAAGTCAGGAGAATTATTATCATTTAGAGAACAGGGAGAGAGACTAGGAAGGGTACATGGAGGGGATTTATGAGATGCCAGTAGTGGTTTATTTCTTGATGTAAGTGGAGACAATTATGGATATGTTCATTGTGTAAAAATTTATCAAGCTGAGCACTTATGAATTTTGTATTTTCATGTGTATATATATATTATACTTCAATAAAATAATTCCTAAATAGATTGGTACAAGATACTGAACGAAAGATTTCTTTTTTACTTATGGAGGCAAATGAATGACTGTTGAGTAAAAAGATTCAACATAACTCAGCTCAACATAACTCAGCTCAACATAACTCAGATCAACATTAGTATGAAAGAGAAAACAACTTTAAAATTTTTAAATTTTGTTGCTGTTATTGTTGATCTTCACCCAAGGATATTTTTTCCATTTATTTTTTTAGAGAGAGTAGAAGGGAGGCAGAGAGAGAAAGAGAGAGAGAAAAACATCAATGTGAGAGAAACACACTGATTGGTTGCCTCCTGGACCTGCCCTGGGGCCAAGTATTAAACCTGTAACCCAGGTACTTGCCCTGGACCAGAAACAAATCCAAGACTCTTCAGTGTGTGGGCTGGCACTTTGAACATTGGGAAACACAGGCCAGGACTTAACATTTTGTTTTAGCACTGGAAAAGGATACAAATGTGAGTATTGTTTAGAAAATAATTGTATGAAGAATTATAAATGTAATGAGTGATTGTATATTTTAGAGACTTGAAAAATATTATGTTAGAAGTCTGGGGAAAATTGAACCTCAAATTAAAAAGGCCTCTTACTCTAATAAAAATATGTCATGACTAAATACAAAATAAATAAGACATAATTTTAGAAGAGGTCAGTGAAATCCAGCAAATGATAGGTCAGAAATTACATAGGGCAAAAATATTACAAAAATAACTTTCAAGGACAGCCAAATATAATAACAAAAGTTTTTTTATGACACAAAATGTTTAAAATTAGTCTGAGAATCAATGGAACCAAGTCATCATCATGGGGCAAATGTAAAATAAAAAAATAGCCACAGAGAAAACTTCCTTTTTCTTTCATCTTTACTGAAGACTATTTTAGAAAATATCTTCTAAACTCCTTGTTCTCAGTGTCCAACCTCTTCTCTCCCCTTCTACAAAATCTCCCCATGTAATCTTATCCATTCCCAAATTTTCAACCAACCACCTATCTGTGGGTCGATGTCCTTAAAATTTATCTCCAGCCCTCAAAGTTTCAGATCGTTCTCTTTACATTCTATTTTCAAACATACAACCTTTAAATGTCAAAAGCCAAACTCATGATCTTTTTTGGCAAACTTGTTCTAACTTGCAGTTAGTGGTATCATCTTCCTCCTAGCTGGCCAATCTAGAATAATCATAGATACATCTTCAACTTCTCCTTCCTCAACCAAACTGTCACTCTATCTATTGCTTTTATCTTGGAAATCTGCTTGGCAGAGGTGAGATGGCTCTGTTAGGAAGCAGCCTTTGTAAAGGGATGCTAACTGCAACTCCACAATCTCCCTTAACATGTGGATCAATATTCAAGAATCAGCATAGAGAGAAACTGGGAGTACAATCTTGGTCTCATCTTCAAGCTCTGAAAGATTATTTGTCAAAAACTTGTCTAAGAGAAAGTGTGGATCATCACCTGAAAGATACATAGATCATTCACCCTTTCTTATAGACTGGATAATTTAAAGAATCCTTTCGAATCAATTAAAATCATCAGAAATCTGGGTGTTAAGCACATGCCGAAAGGAGTCAGGCCAAGAGACATTGTGAGAATTTAATAAATGTTTTACACTCTCTCACTGCGGGCTGAGACCAGTGTGTTGTGTCAGCCCCAAGGGGATAGGTGGGTTCTCTTATATAGGGTAGAAGAATGCAATATAGGGTCAGGGTGTGGAAGCTTGAATCAGTCAAGAGAGGCAAGGGAAGAGGGTGCACAGGGCAGTCAGGTGGAAAGGAGTTCTTATCTTGCTTCTGCAGGTGCCTGCTTTCTGCCCAAGGCTATGGGGAAAGGCTTATAACAGCATATATTTCAGAAAACATGTCCAAGCAGGAGAGATTAGGGGTAGTTCATCTTACAACTGCGTACTTATTTTCTTGTTGTATTAGTCCCCTAAAATGGCTTTTAATGAACTGCATCGTATTGTATGTGGTCAGCCCATACTGAACAGTGCCCATTAAAACTTGTCCAGGACACTATTTCTCCTTCCTTATGAGGTTCCTTGGGAGAAATTCGTGTCTAGCCTTAGTGCTAATATGCTTCTTAAGCAACTGGCTCATTTGTATCATATACACATTGAATCGCTGGAAACTTTAGAGAGAGAAAAGGGGGGGAGGGGGACGGAGAGATCAGTTTGTTGTTCCACTTATTTATGCATTCATTGGTTGCTTCTTGTATGTGCCCTGATCAAACCCGCAACCTTGGTATATGGGAATGAAGCTCTAACCAACTGAGCAACCCGACCAGGGCCTTGTTTTATTTCTTTTACCTATTTTCAATTTATCTATTGGATCCTTGTAAATGATCTTAAAGTTTTTCTGGAACAAGATGAAATATAAGGTAATAGTAGTAACTAAACAAATACACAAACATTCTGGTAAATAAAGACATCCTACTACCTCTGTTGTTTTATGCAGTATTCTTCACAGTAGCTGCACGGCAAATTCACAGATGAAGTTTTATAAATGCTCAAATGCCCCGGCCTCTTTCCAGACGTACTGAATAAGAGTCTTAAGGGAAGAGACTCAGGCATTAGTATTGGACAATAGAAACAAAGCTACACAAGTTCCTCAATAAAAGAGATGATTGATAAAACACACTTCATCAGATTTTAAATCTTTTTGAAAGATACTGTTGAGGGAATGAAAAGGCAAGCAACTGGTGGTTCTCTATGGAGGGCAGGCACCTTTCCCCAGATGCGTTTTCCTTGCCTCTCTTTTTCCTAAGCTCCAAGGGCCCTTCTTTTGCCTCTGTAACTTGTTTTCTAAGCTCATTTCTTCTATGCTCACTTCCTCTACCTCTGTGACTTTCTAAATAAACTTTTTGTTTATAATTGGGAAAAAAGAAAAGGCAAGCCACAGAGAGGAAATTTTTGCAAATCACACATCACATGAAGGACTTGTATCCAGAATACATAAAGAATTCTCAAAACTCAATAATAAGAATACAACTAACCAGAACAAACATGGAAAGAAGATGTGAATAACCACTTTACCAAATACGATATATAGATGGTAAATAAGCACATGAAAATATATTTAATATCAGTAGTCATTAGGAAAGTTAAAATCACAAAATGCAAATGAAAACCACATCTATTAGAATGTATAACATTTCAAAAATGGCCATATTGAGTACTGAGCAACCGGAGTTCTCATACTCTGCTGGTGTGAATGTAAAACAACCTAAATGTCCATCAACAGGTCAATGAATGGACAAATTATGGTACATCCATAAAAGGGAATATTATGTAGCAATAAAAGGAATAAACTATTGATACACACAACAGCGTGAATGAATTTCAAAATAATTATGCTGAGTGAAAGAAGCCAGACAAAAAAAAAGAGTACATGCTGTATATTTCTACTTATATAAAACTAGTGGCCTGGTGCATAAAATTTGTGCGTGGGGGAGGGGGAGTGTCCCTCAGCCCAGCCTGCACCCTGTCCAATCTGGGATCCCTCTCTCAATCTGGGACCACTGGCTCCTTACCACTCACCTGCCTGTCTGCCTGATCGCCCCTAACCACTCTGCCTGTTGGCCTGCTCGCCCCCAACTGCTCCCCCTCTGGCCTTCATGCCTCCAACTGCCACCCCTTGCCAACCTGCTCGCCACCAACTGCCCTCCCCTCCTGGTCTGATCGCCCCTAACAACCTCTGTCTCAGCCCAGTCACCATGGTCTTCTGGAAGGCCTCCCAGTCTAATTAGCATATTACCCTTTTATTAGTACAGATTCTAGAGAACTGTGAAAAATACTAGAACTGTTTTTCCAAAGTGTGTAAACTGTTGTATAAATGGCTGCTTTGTGGTAGAATGAATTGCTATGGCCTCAAACCATAAAACATAAATTTTGGAAGAGACTCGGGGAACAATAGGTTACAGTCTCGCTTCCATCCCCACAGTAAAAGGTAGGTTTTTACAGTGCTTAGGTAATTTTATCCTTTACGTTGGAAAGGAGCCAAAGTAAAATTGCTGAGGAATAAGGCCAATGCTTGTCCTGGCATCTTCTGGCTTCACATGAGCCTCAGAGGCAACAGGCTGCTGCGGTGGGCTGCAGGCCTGGTGAGCCCGCGTCTGGCAGGAAGGGACGCCCGCACCCCTGCCTGAGAACAAACTGTGATCTCTCTGCAAGTGTGTGTTTCCCTGGGGCAGAGAATAAGCCTTGATGTTGATTAATTACCTTGTGAGAAATAAATGGTAAATGCTTTCCATTCTTGAGGGCAAAAGTGGAAGGCAGTTTTACAAGAGAGTCTTTCAAAATCACTTTCTCAGGTGGGCAAAAACACTGTTGAAATACCTTATTCAGCAGAAAAAGGTTTGGCTCAGGGGATAGAGCATCGGCCTGAGGACTGAAGGGTCCCAGGTTCGATTCCGGTCAAGGGCATGCACCTTGGTTGCGGGCACATCCCCAGTGGGGGATGTGCAAGAGGCAGCTGATCAATGATTCTCTCTCACTGATGTTTCTAACTCTCTATCTCTCTCTCTTCCTCTCTGTAAAAAATCAATAAAATATATTTTTTTTTAAAAAGAAAAAGAAAAACCTTTTTCAGCTTCAACTTCTAATCCACTGGGTGAGCGTGGAACTTTAAAGCTTAGTCCGGCTACCTGGTAAATAAGATCTGTGTGTCTGAATTATCCTCCCACCTCTCTTTTCAAAAAGATTCCAAGAGCCAGTGATTGGGATCAAGATAATGTCCTAATCTTTGAAATAGTTTTATAGTAATTCATCAAATAGCTTATAGGTCTATGAAGATAAATAACAGAGCACCTGCCGCCCTCAAGCTGCTCACCATCTTTCCCCCCACTACCTACAAGATACCCACAACTATTTTCTGGGTTCCTTACAACCTAGGAGACTTTGTCTTAGTTTAATACTTATTTCCAGCTCTGTGCTTCTGCACTCAGGTTTTCAGCTATACACAGCTGTGTCCCTCTGTCTTGCATATGTGTTATGTCCAAGAATGACGGGCAGTCAATGATCTTTCCAATCCTGCATATGGTACTTGGCTCATAGGAAGGCTGGCTCAACGCATTTGTTTTACAAGTGAATATTGTGTCCCTCAACCCACCCTGTGTGAAACTTCCAGTCACTGTAGAAAAGCTAATGAAGCTCTAGCCGGTTTGGCTCAGTGGATAGAGTGTCAGCCTGCAAACCAAAGAGTCCTGGGTTCAATTCCGGTCAAGGGCATGTACCTTGGTTGCAAGCTCCTCCCCAGGTCTGGGACACTTTGGGGCTTATGCAGGAGGCAACCATTCGATGTGTTTCTCTCACACTGATGTTTCTGTCTGTCTTTTCCTCTCTTCCACTCTCTCTAAAAATCAATGGAAAACTATCCTTGGGTGAGAAATTTAAAAATAAAAAGAAAGAAAAGCTCGTGGAAAGGGTTCTCTTGTGGGTCATGGGAGGCTATGACTGCCAGACTATAATCTGGAAAGAACAGATGGAAGGCTTATTCTGCTCTTCACTGGAAGGGTACCCCGCCGACCAGCCAGGCTGAACATTGTTATCCTCAATTACAGAGAAGATATTTTTCCCGTTACATGTTTTTTCTTCTAAGAAAAAACTCCCAAGGACATACTTGGCCTAATCAGAGGTAGAGCCTGAAGTGTAACAAGTAAAATGCAACTTTAGGAAGAGAATCATAGCGTTTTAATCAGCCCGTGAGCTCTAATTCAAAGACACCCCCGGCTTTGTTTAACTATAGCAGTCTTCCCAGAACAACACATCTCTCTTTGTTTTCCAGCACTGACGGATAATATATGCACTGCTTGGAGAACAACATTTATTATGGTAACGAACTTCAGGCAGAATGGAAGCGATAAAGAAAATAAATAGATAGTTAAGACTCCAGTATAACTTTTAGACTCTAAAAAAAAAAAAAAAAAAAAAGGACAACAACAACAAAAAAGAACAAAACAAAAAAACAACATGTGGGAGCTGGCAACCAGATCAACTAGCCATCTTATATTCTTCCTCTACAAAGAAAATCACTTCAAAAATTAATGGGATTTCTACACACAGCTGAAATTGAGCCAACACTGAAAACCTGGAGAATTAGGTCTGTTACAGAATTAGTTTGAGAGAAGTGTATTGATCTTTGAGCCAGTTCAATTAGTGCTATTTCCCCTAAATTATTTCTTCAAAGCTATGCCCTTAACAGCATGATACTTTTTCTTTCCTATATCATTTTTCAGTCCAAATGTCAAGACTTGGACTAGCTCTAAAGTGTCACGTAGGAATTTGCTATGTATAGTCATTCCACGACCGTCACGTATTTGCCATTACACATGCCCATTCATGCAGGAGAAGTTGCATATTCCAAATATATGTACCAGAAATGTTGAAATGGGGTAGATGTCAGCTGACTTGAGAGTATGAATCATTCTTTTTCATACTGTAAGTTATAGTATCAGTGCATGCAACTTGGGTGTTTTCTGCATACTGTTTCCTCTGATCATGCTTTATGTTATGTCTATATTACTTGATGAAACACAATTTAGTGTCAGGTGTGGTCATTTAAGTGGATAGTCAGTGACAGACTTGCTTCTCAGTATAGGAAAAACAAAATGAAAGGGTGACAGGTTAAAGTGCACCATGGAGTGATGTGGTAGAGCAGAATCTCATGAGGCTGTGCTCATCATACGTGTGTGACATCTGCAATATCATGAGCAAATCTTAGGCATTAAAATTTCTCCTGAACATTTAGATTAAAATGCCTACACAGGTACCCCTTCAAAACTGCATAGAGCCATCCTAAAAGAAGGAACAAATTTAAAGTAAGTGTTATTACATGCTAGGCACTCTCTAGGATACTTCATAGTCATTAGCCAAAAACTTGACTATCTCTTTTCCCTTCTCACCCAAGATATTCCATTTAATAGGAGCAGCCTTATTACTGATGGCATCATGTCCCAGGTATGAGCATGCTAGTTATTCCCAGGCATGCCCAAGGGTGAATGGTAGAGAGAAGATAAGTACAATGCCCAAGTAGAGGGTGCATTTAACTTTCCCCAGTAGCAGTAAAAACTGCTTCATTTCATTCATTTTGAGAGGTACTCAGTGGTAGTTTTTTATCCATTAGCATTATTTATTGAGTGCTCGCTCGAGGCAATGTACCATTATTATGCTAGGTTCTAGGAAAACAGAGGTAAATGAGACATAGTCTCTGACATAGCCTATCTTAAAGTGGGTATAGAAGGAACATATCCTATGACATGATTAAGGCTATAAAAGACAAACCCGCAGCTAATATACTCAATGGTGAAAAGCTGAAAGCTTTCCCTCTAAGTCCAGGAACAAGACAAAGATGTCCATTATCACTACTGTTACTCATAGTATTAGAAGTCCTAGTAACAGCAAACAGACAAGAAAAAAGAATAAAAGACATCCAAATCATAAAGGGAAAAGTAAAACTCTCATTATATGAAGATGGCATAATGCTATATATAGAACGAACACCTTAGAGACTACACAAAAATATTAGATCTAATAAATACATTTAGTAAAGTTTCAGGATATAGAATCAATATACAGAGGTCTGTGCATTTCTATACACCAATAATGAATAATCAGAAGGAGAAATTTAAAAATATAATCCCATTTATTAATTGCATTAAAAATTACCCAGTAATAAATTTAACCAAAAAAATAAAAGACCTATATTCTGAAAATTATGACATTGAAGAAAGAAATACAAATAAATGGAAGAATATATCTTGCTCATGAGTTGGAGGGATTAATTGTTTAAAAAGTACTTAGTACCTAAAGCAATATACAGATTCAATGCAATGCAATTTAAAAAATGGGCAGAGGACCTAAACAGAATTTTTCCATAGAGGACATACAAATGGCCAAGAGATATATGAAAAAAATGCTCAATATCACTAATTTCCAGAGAGATACAAATTACAAGGATATTGAGGTATTACATCACATCTGCCAGAATGGCTACCATCAATAAATCAACAAACAACAAGTGCTGGCAAGGATATAGAGAAAAAGGAACCCTAGTACACTGCTGGTGGGAATGCAGACTGGTACAATCATTATGGAAAACAGTGTGGAGTTTCCTAAAAAATTAAAAATGGAAATTTACCATTTGACCCAATGATCCCACTTCTAGGAATATATCCTAAGAAGCCTGAAACACCAATCAGAAAGAAAATATGCATCCCTATGTTCATAGCACCATTATTTACAACTAGAGGCCTGGCACATGAATTCATGCACAGCTGGGGTTCCTCGGCCTGGCCAGCATTGGGGGCCAATCAGGGCCTTCTCACCCAGTCACAATAGGGGCCAATTGGGGCCAGGTGGCTGGGGGGGGAGGAACTTCAGGAGGTTGGTTGGCCGTGGAAGGTTGGCTGTGGGAGTGTACTGACCATCAGGAGGCAGCTCCTGTGTTGAGTATCTTCCCCCCGGTGGTCAGTGCACATCATAGCAACTGGTCATTCAGTCGTTTGGTCGACTGGTCATAACAATCGCTTGAGCATATATATATATATGCTAATCCGTTGCATGAAAATTTGTGCACTCAGGGGGGTCCCTCAGCCCGGCCTGCACCCTCTCACAGTCCAGGAGCCCTCAGGGGATATCCTACTGACAACTTAGGCCCACTTCTCCAGGAAGGCAACCAGGTAGGCTGATCAGAGGACTACACCACACCCATCACCCCACTGCTGCCACCACCACTGGCCTCCCTATGAGAGGTGACAGGGTGGGCCAATCACTAAATGCTGCTACCAGCCTCCCTCTGTGGGAGGCAACCCGGTGGCCAATCAAGGAACAGCGCCCGACAGCAAGGCCCCACCCCCCTGATTGCCCCTCTGCTGCCGCTGGTTGCTGCTGCCTTCCCCCCTCCCCATCACTATTCCCTCCCTCTGCCCTCTGGCATGCACTTTGGCTGGCCTGGCACCACCTGCTTGCTGGCCCAGCACCCCTGCCAACTGGTCATTCCACCGTTTGGTCTGTTTGCATATTATGCTTTTATTATATAGGATAGCTATGATCTGAAAACAGCCCAAGTGGAGAAGAATGGATTCAAAAATGGTGGTACATTTTTTTGCAATGGAATATCATGCAGCTGTAAAAAAAGAAGGATCTCTTATCCTTTGATACAGCATGGAGGGGCTCAGAGAGTATTATGCTAAGCAAGATAAGCGAGTCAGAGAAACACAGTAACACATGATCTTACTTATATGTGGAATCTAATCAACAGAATAAACTGATGAACAAAACAGACCCAGAGACATTGAAGCATGCAATAGCCAGCTAAGCTGGCTCCTTAGTGTGAGTTCACATTCACTACTTCTCCCTCTCTGTGGAGAGCTGAGCGCATTCATTACTGAAGAAGGGTTGAATGTCATTTTTGTCAGTATTTTTAAAGGATACTAACAGGCATTTATAAATTAAGAATCCATAACTACTGAATTACATACACTTACTATTCTATTTTAATATTTATAAAGCTCTTAAAGCAACACTCATGCAGATAATTTTTTTCTAGAGTGCTATATTTTAGAAAAGGTTTATCGTATTCCTCTCTTTTCCTCTCCCCGCCCCCCAGCTTAAAAGTAGGTATCTTCCTGATACATACACTCTTCAACTTACCTAAAGCTAAAGAATCACTAAAATCCTCTTGGATTCATTTTTGTTCCTTAATTTGAACCTTACAAGTTTTAATTTAGCTTATCTGGAGAAACTTGAATTGTTTACCATTGGGTTTTTATATGATTTTGTAGCAAGACAAATAAATTTTTTTAAAAAAAGAATACATCAAGACAGAATAGTTATAATATTCACATACTTATCAGGAAAAACAAAGCACACATTTGGTAGCACAGCTTTATGTTTTGAAAACAAGATAAATGACACTGACCTGACTTTAGGTAAATGTTTTTTAAAAAAATAGGTAGGTGCTTTCCACAGACAAATTCCTTACTTAAAATCTTTATGATCCCATTTCATTTTGTTTCTCTGTGTGGTAATCAATTAAGCAGAAAATGAGTATTTGGGGGCGGGGAATTCAGTCCCATTATGGATAGTCTGTAGGAATAAAGCTTTATGCAATTTTGCAGAAAGTACCTGAGTAAACATTTCAGTCCAAACTTTCAGTATTCCCGGAGAAATTTTAATGCCTAGGATTTGTTCATGATACTGCCTGTGCCAAGTACGTATGATGAGCACCGCCTCGTGAGATCCTGCTCTGCATCCTCGTTCCATGAAAATGGTGAGCTTTAACCTATCAGCCTCTCACTTTGTTTTTCATATGGTGAGAAGCAAGTCTGTCACTGACTGTCCACTTAACTGGCCACAATCTGAGACACTAGTTGTGTTTCATCAAGTAATACATATGACAGAGCATGATCAGAGGAAACAGTCTGCAAAAACAACAACAATAACAACAAAACCCGAATTGCATGTATTGATGCTATTGGATGCTATTCTTTCCACTTATAATATGGAAAAGAATGGTTCATACTCTAAAGCGATATAAAATTATACAAATGTAAGTGCCAAAAGCACAGTGAATTTTGTCTATTGTTACCCAATATATTCTAAGTGCGTCGAACAGTTTCTGGCACATACAGGTGTTCAGTAAATATAGATCTAGTAAAGGAATGATCAGGACAATATAGTTGATGAAAGGGCATTATTTCTGGTAAATTCTTACATTCTCTGATTCATGGTTATTCTAGCCCTCTCAGATGAGTACATATACTTTCACTTTTTTTTTTTAAATTATATGAACTAGTATATCCTGAGATCCTAAGGAAAATCAACATAGGACAGGTAAATTTGAACTGGGGAAAGAAATTGGGGCACTCATGATCTCACAGAATGAGGAACTAGGAACTGAAAAAAAAATTAGGATAGAGTGTCTGAGATAGGGCCCAAAAGGCAAAGGTGACTTCAGGAAAGAAGAGGCAGACATCCAAAACAAGCATTACCTACTTGGTAATTTTGCCTAGGGACATCTGGATTCCTACACTCCAAGCAAAGTATATTTAAGGAAATTCAGTTCAAAAATAGACTGAGAAGTTCCTCTATCTATACCTATTGATAAAACTATTGAACAAAAAAGATTAAATATTAAATGATTGAAGATATTTTTAATTTAGACCAAAGTAACTTTTACTTACTTAAATACATGTCTTCTAAAAATGTGAAGAACCAAATATATTCATTGGCTGCTCCAGAACAGACTACTTTAAAAGATAAATTTATAACAAGCATACATCAGAGCAACACTGAATGAAATTAGGGGTAAACTTGAGGACTGGCCAAAATCCAACTTCTGTGAATTAATGTGATAGCAAATATTTTAAATAATAAATAAACATGGAATAAAATCTGTTTACTATGTCTGTTTGATTAATAAAAATTGGGGGGTCAATATTATATTATTTGCTTTTCTTTTAACCTTTGCTTGAATTCATGATATTTACCACATCCGCAGACGTGATGTTGCAACACTTTACAACCAGAATAATTGCACAACCCTTCAAGTCACATGTACAAACCAGTAGTGTAATTTTCCAGACCATTCTATTCTAGTACAGTCAAGTATTACAAAAAATGAAAATGAGCAGTATGTCATTGATGGGTATGACTCGTAGGACATTAGTCAGCGCACTTTCCAATAGGGGTCTGATCAACAGATATAATGAGAAACAGGGGGATTTTTCTTAGTAAATTTTCCAACTTCATATTTTTACACTTGACATAACATATGGTTCAATGCTTTACAGACTTAGCAGTGGTGGGAGGCCTGTGAAAACTGTTTGCAGCCACATCTTTAGGGTTTCTCTCAGAACTCTTTTAATGCCTTACTTTCTTCTGAATGCTAAATACAGATACTGTCCTATTTTACACACTTGTGTCATTATTCATTATAATCAGTATGAATACTATTGAAAGGAAATTTTTATTTTGACCTAAAAAAAACCAAACTACCATAGTTCAGTTTTACAGCTTAAAAAAAAAAGAAGAAGAAACATCTGCTTTCTTTGGGTTATACCAATTCTGCAAATGGTTTAAAAAATGATGATTAAGTGCATACAAATTCTACTTCCTTGATTGACTTCACATTTTCAAATCTCATTTCTTTCTTTGCTAATCATAACTTGGGCAATTAGTCAAGAGCTGGACTAACAACAAAGGTGACATGCTGAACCCTGCATCATGGAGGGATAGCCCTTAAATATCTGTCCAAGGTCTGGATTGAACAGTAGGGTTAGCTGGGCTCATGGTTAGCACCAAGTAGCTGAGGGAAGGAGGGTACTGTAGAGACTTGGAATCAGTTAAGAGCTGAAAAGGAAGGCCCTACCGAAGAATAGGGCTTTTAAAATAAGTCATCAAGCCGAAACTGGTTTGGCTCAGTGGATAGAGCGTCGGCCTGCAGACTGAAAGGTCCCAGGTTCGATTCCGGTCAAGGGCATGTACATTGGTTGCGGGCACATCCCCAATAGGGGGTGTGCAAGAGGCAGCTGATCGACGATTCTCTCTCATCGATGTTTCCAGCTCTCTATCCCTCTCTCTTCCTCTCTGTAAAAAGTCAATAAAATATATATTTTTAAAATAAGTCATTAAAAGAAAACATATTATATAAAACTTACCAACAAAAGAAAGATAACTTAAGCTATCTCTAAGAAAAAGAAGACCTTTTAGTAAGGGCAAATATTTTTTAGTAAGAAAAAAAATCAGATTTTTATTATTATCAATTTTTTTTAGTATATATCCTTTAGGTTTACTCTACACATAATAAGGCAAGAAAGAAATGTCAATACAGACTGTAATTAAGGACATTTTTTCTTTCTTTTTTCAGGAAGGATTAAGTTAGGATACAAACGAAGTAACTTTCTCTTCCTAAACACTGATGTAGCAATTGTTTGCCATGAATTCCTCCCCTAGGAAGCTGCTCAGCACATTTTTTCCCCCTCTTGATTCACTCTCTGATTCACCGTGGAGACAGGATGTGCCAATTCTGAACTTCACTGAGATCATCATTTACCACCACATACCATTACTCAATTCCTGGTGTAGGGTAGGAAATACAGTAGGGGATTCGATGTATCATAAGTAGACTTAGAGTAACCTCATTGTCATAAGCCTTGTATCTGGTAAGCCACAAGTAGCGATGTGTTGTTATTCCCTAACCCTGCGAAGTTGGCTAAGTTTCAATTACTTTAAGTTCCTCCCTTAGTAGTCCAATTCATTTTTGGGGATGGAGTCTTACACCACGCCCCAGTCCACTTGGCTGGACAGCTGATTTATCTCTGGATCTTGACTCCTGAAAGACTGAAACCTATTTCCTATACTTGTAGCTTCTGACTAGGATTCTTTTCCTAAACCACGGAAATGATGTCTTCTTATTTTGGCTTTGCTTACTGCCTGAATATCTGCTTGGAATGTCACTAAGATTGGCACCCTTTCACACTTAGGCATTAGGGAGGACCTAATATTAGAAAAATACCTAAGGAGCTGTTGTGTGGAGAAAGAAAGCAAAGATTTGGAACCTGAAAGTCTGGGGGTTGATGCCAGCTCTGTTACCTAATTTGAGATAAATCACTGAACTCCTCTAAGCCCATTTCCTCATCTGTAAAAATTAGAGGAGTTATTCTTTCTTACATGACAACTGTGAAAATTAAATAAGATAAATAATGTAAAGCATCTACTAGAGTAACTGCATGTAAAAGCTGCTTACCAAATTATAGGTATTGTGATTACTAACAAATTTAAGGGAAAAACTTCATTCACTTAGCCAATAAATGTTAATTAAGTGCCTATTAGCTGCAAAGTATTGTCTTGAGTTCTGGGGGAAAATATAAAGGTGAAGATGAAATGGTTCTTTAGTGGGGAAAAAGGATAGGTAAATAGACATCTTCAACCAATATGCTGAGGATAGTGCAATGATAGACATCAACCTAGTCAAAGGGGCCAGGGGGATCTAAACTAGAAGAGCATCCTAAAGAAAATAACTGATTGGGAGGTAAGGGGGATAAAAGGTGCATGCTCCTGGCAAAAGTGTGAAAAAGCCTGGTAGATTTGGGAAACTGTGTGGTTGGATAATGAAATAGGGAAATTTAAGTCAGAGAGGAAAATGGGAAGGCAAGTGGGGGTTTCTCCTGATGGCCCTTGTCACTGAGCCAAGGAGTTTGGAATCAAACCCAATGGGTTGTAAGTAGAAGAGCAACATGATCAGATTATGTTTTAGAAAAAATCACTCCAAAGAACATGTGACATCTTGGATATGAATAACAGCGACAGCAAAGCAGAACTACATTAGAAGAAGCCTATATTCTAGTTAAAAAGTGTACTCCATTCCTTTTCATTTTGTAATGTAAATGCCATGCCAAAATAATTCCAAAGGTATTAGAATAATAAAAAAGTTTTTTAAATATATTTTATTTATTTATTTAAAAATGTAATTATACATTTTTAATGGTGATTAAAATGAAATTCTAGGACCCTACATATGCTCCCATAATACTCTGTGTATGCATCCCTGGTAGTCACAGGTCTGACTAAAAATGACTTAATAAATGGAAATTCTATGTAATGAGGTATGTCTACACCGAACTCTATAAATGTTATTGGCAACTTAAATAAAAAATTCTCAAATTTGTAAAATACTTTGTACTTTTATAATATATCAATATATCTAAAAGCCTGAGCAACAGTTACAACCAAATAACCCAGATGACCAGAACAACTGGTTGACCAGTTGCTATGATATGCACTGACCACCAGGGGGACAGATACTCAATGTAGGAGATGTCCCCTGGTGGTCAGTGCACTCCCACAGCCAACCTCCCGCAGTCCCTCCCCCCATCCAGCTGGGCCCCCATTATCCCTGATCAGTGGGCCGGCTAGCCAACCTCCCATGGCCCCTCTTCCTGACTGGCTGGCCAACCTCCTATGATCCCTCATCTTCCCCCAGCTAGAAAACCTCCCAAGGCCCCTCCCCTCTACCTGGCCAACCTTCCAGGGTCTCTCTCCCGAGCTGACCGGCCTCGCCCCCAATAGGCCTTGATAGCCGGCCAGGTCAGAGGACCCCACATGTGCACGAATTCATGCACCAGGCTTCTAGTATGTGTGTGTGTGTGTGTGTGTGTGTGTGTGTGTGTGTGTGTGTGTGTTGTCTGTATATATATTTGTATGTATATTTGTGTCACATTATATTTTTAATCCTAAATTATGTCAGAAAATTTATTTTTTGAGAAATGATTGTAAAGGAACTTAAGTGAATTGAATTTTTATTAAAGGCATCTGTTAAACCATACATACAGGTGAAATATTAGGTTAAAGTGTCAGATATTGGTTGTTGAAGCCTCTATTTCTCATGTGGCCAAACTGACCCGATCATACAAAAAGGCATGTTCCAGCCAATACCTGACTCTGAATTGTTCCATTTCATATTTGTACTCTGCCATTTATCTTTTTTCCTTTAATATTGCCTTTTATTTGTGTAGTAGATATTGTAGTCGTATCTTCCACATCTATCCTTCCTCTTGACATTGTGTATCAGTGATATGGTTGAAGGAACTGATCTGGGCAACTGAGGCAGGCCCTAATTAAGTCTGACTCATTCAAGAAAATCTGATCCTAAACCAGTCTATTTTTTTGGAAACAGACTGGTTTAAGAATAGCCACATGACTATATCTAGGCCAATGAATCATGACAAAAAAATTGTGTAGAGACTTCTAAGACAAGTTTCCTCACTTTTCAGTGAGAGTCTTTTGAAGAAAGAGCGTTTTTGTGTTTTTTTTAAACAAAGAAGCACACAGCTCCAATTGTGACTACTATTCTATGACCACAAGGAAAATACCTTAGGATATAAATGATATTATCATAGATCCTTGATGACATTGTTAAACTGTGATTCAACCAACTCTAAAGCCCATTGTACCTCTGGACTTCTGGTTGTGTGAACCACTCTTTGAGCTGGGTTTCTGTTACTGAATGCATTCTAAGTGATGCAATTTCCTACCGCTTTGCTTCTAATCTGATACACCAACTGGCTATCTTTCTTAGCTCTAACCATCAGCACTCTTCTATCTAGTCATTTCTAGTGAAAATTTTGGTTGTTTATCCAATATATGTTCCTAGCTTCTTCTACTGGATATTATCATGTAGGATAGTGCAGCTAAGAGAAAAGGTAGTTTGAGGACAAAGTCCATATGCTGAAAATGACAAAATGAAGGGGGAAAAAAACCCCAAAAACCTGAGTGCTTAATAATGTCATTTGACAGCTGGAGTATACTACTTTCAGCCTTCTTATTATCTAAATAACAAACATTGTCTCTTTAAGACAATTTAAGTTGGGGTATTCTGTTGTTTGGATATGAAAACAACCAAACTGACAAGGAATTTACTACCAAAATATCAGATGCTGCAAATAAGAAACCCCAAATTGTAGAAATAGAGAAGTGGAAGGGTTAGATTAGAGGACAATCAGGATCCCACTAATTCCACACTGAGAAGAAAGTCACTCTTATACTAAGTTTCTCCTAAGGTTTGAATTGGCACTTTATACCTGAGACACAACCTTTTGAGGTTCTAGTGTTGGGGAAATGGTAGTAAGAATGAATATGTTGGTATGTGTTGGTGACTTCTTATGGGTTTCACTGAAAACCTATAATAAAGAGGGAAGCTTGGGCTGAAAGCAGAAAAGAACATGGGAGGCAGCAGTAGGAGACAAGCTTAGTTGCCAAAGTTTCTCTTAAGGATCTCTTGGTAAATAATTGATGGGTAATGGCAACTAGTTTTGTGTCAAATAAGTCTACAAATGGGGTTCTCCACATAAATCCATTGTTTCCAATTGCACTTGGGTCAAAATGTAGACTAGGGGAATGGGCAGATCTGAGTTCTAGATTTGGAGTTCTCAGACCCAAAGACTAAGACCATGTGCTCTCTGGCTATATTTACAAGCTTATAAAATTGGATGAAAGAAACAAAAAAATCAAGACCCACTAAATTTTTAAGGGAATTGACTTACAGAGACATTCTAAGCCTAGCCAATCCACAATGAACAAATTTGTAATAGTTCAATCTCTAGGCAAATCTTCCAAACTTGCAATAACTTGCAATATCTTCAATGCATATCTCAAAGGTGGTCAGAGAAGACAATCAACAAGGAAAATGTTTCCAAAGGACAGAACTAAGGGCCATGGAGAGCAAGGGTCACCCTAGAAAACAGATTCAGAAGCTACCAGATTAGCTGGCCAAGAAATTCATCACTACTAAGATGGGCAGTTCTCTCTCTTCTTCCTCATGGGATATGATGTGTTACCCAACAATGACCACTAAGTGTCATTCCCTTTGCAAATTCCTTTTTATTGTACTTATCCTGCTTCTTCTCCATTGTTGTATAGTAAACATTTTGGGGGTGGAAAACCTATCTTTAAGCGATGGATCCCTGGTTCACAAGAAGCCAGGTCCAGATCCAGCAAAGAGATCTTGCCCTGAAACTGCATACAGTTACCAGCTGAGACCCAGTGTTGTTTCCAATTGGGGATGTAATGAATGTGCCTCATGTAGGTATGGACACTTTTTAGATTGTATGTTGTGGAAAAAGGGAGGTATGAAACTTGACTTATCATGTATGATACTACTGGTTGTCTACTCCACCTCCATTCCCCCTTCTTCCTTATTGAAAGAGTTCTTCTCTTATTCAGGTATCCACCCCCTTATGTGCCCATGTACATAAGGAGAGATTGGTCTCATGAAGGGGGAGCATTGTACACTAACTGAGACACTATATTCAAGTGTACTTTTTTTAGCATAAACATTTATTCATTTATGCCACACAAATATTCAGACTCTAGTCCTTCAGTATTTGTTGTGGGTTGAATTGCATCTTCCTAAAAATTCATATGTTGAGGTTCTAATCCCTGATCTCTCAGAATATGACCTTATTTGGAGATAGGGTCTTTACAGAGACAATCAAGTAAAAATGAGGTCATTAAGGTGGGTTCTAATCCAATATGACTTGTACACTTATAAGAATAGGAAATTTGAACACAGGCACTCATAGAAGGAAAATAATGTGAAGAGACGTAGAGATGATGGCTATCTACAAGCCAAAGACAGAGGCTTTGCACAGATCCTTCCTTCACAGCCTTCAGAAGAAATCAATTCTGCCAATACTGTCATGTCAGATTTGTAGCTTCTAAAACCATGAAACAATACATTTCTATCATTTAAGCCACTCAATTTGTGATACTTTGTTATGGCAGTCTTAGTATACAAATGTAGTGTTTATGCCATTTCTTTTAGGAATTAAGAAGAAGTTTTTCTTTCTTAATAAATTTAACAAATAGCATAAATATTACAATACTATGTGTTCATTTACTTATTGCATTTAACTTAAAAATCCTTTTTTATGTTCCAGAATAAATCTCTGGTTAGAAGAATAAAGCAAGAATAGATAACTTTATTAAAGAGGTATTAATATGTCTTCTCTTTTATAGGATAACTAGAGGCCTAGTGCATGGAATTTGTGCATGGGTGCAGTCCCTAGGCCTGCCAGAGATTGAAGCAGCACAAGCATCTGTCATGGAAAGTCAGGTCCCAGCTGACCTCTGGGCCCTGAGTAGCACTTGGCCCCCCTAGGCCCCAGTGTACCCCCCTCCACCTGAGTCACAGCACCCGAGTCCCCAAGAGGAGATGTGGTGGGCGTGGCCAGATGCCATGGGCAGGGGTGTGGGGTGGGCTTCTTGGGGCCACCTGGCACCTGAGCACAAGAACTTGCCCAGTGCATAAGCCCTGGTGTCCTGGGGGAGGGTAACAGGGAGAGTGAGAGCGAACTTGGCAAACACCTAGCATTCTCATCACACCTCCGTCTCTGTCACCCCTCCCCAGGCGAGAGGTTGCAGTGCCTTGTGGATGCCTGCCATGTTCCACACCATTCCCTGGTGGTCAGTGCATGTCACAGTGAGCAGTCAAACCCCCGATTGAAGGAACAATTTGCATATTGGGCTTTTATTATATAGGAAGGATAATGGTATAGATAGTACCTATCCATAGTTACCTATGTGACTATATAAAGTCCAGCCCACACTCAAGCTGGGAAAAGAGGGAGGATGGTAAGCGATGCTGTGGGCAGTTAGACAGACATGAGCAGAGCAATAAAGATGGGCCAGGTACAGAGGCTATCAGCATGGAAAGCCCCAGGTGCGTAGCAATGGACAATTAATTGTAGGGTGGGACTTTGTCCCTAGGCTGGCTTTTCCTTCCCTAGCATATCACTCATCATGAGGTTTGAATCCCCTGATCTTTCCTCCCTAGAGATAACATCTATGCCTCAAGTTGTGTTTCAACTCCAGGCTCAGATGAGCAACAAAACCAGCCGTGGCTGACCTCAAGACCAGCTGCACTGAATAATGACCCTCTGACCTAGTGCTAGCCAATCAATCAGTGGAGATCACAGCCCTGGATGGACACACTTGGGAAACTGCTGAATATTCTATTGAAATCTTCCCCTGGGACCTCTCCTAAAATCTACACTCTTAAAACTCTTAGGATGGAGGACCCAGTTCGCTTTCTCCCGGGAGCACACCATGCCTTTCATTTTCCCTTCACCATCTCCCCCTGCCCCCAACCCCTGGAAAGCTACCATTAGCCTCCCCACTCCCAAGGGCCCTTCATTTACCTTCATAACTTGATTCCTAAGCCCACTGTTTCTAGGAATTACTTCTTCTACCTCTGTAATTTACTAAATAAATATTCTCTTAGAGTTTGGGTCTGGCTCTGGGTTATTTCCTAGCCAGAACCCAAGTACCAAGGTTGCTGAACCCAGGTTTAGTCTGACCCCACCAGTCAGACACATGGTGCCATTCCTGCCACCTACAACAGTACCACCTCGTCAAGGGAGAAGTATCAAAGAATGTATGGACATATCTTAAAACCACCACAAACAGCAAGAAACAACACATTGCTTCTTCTCTATTGTCCTGAGCAACTTGGCTCTAACTTCAAACTTATATATCCTGTCGTCGTCATTAAGGTGGTTTATTATTATTCTCAGCATGCTGTGGGAAGGAGGTCCCAGTCACCAGCACCAAGTAGCTTATCAAAACATCTGATATGTAAAAGGCCAATATGCAATGTGTCCCCTTGGGAGTTTAACCTGGAGTTTGATCGCTATGATGTGCACTGACCACCAGGGGGTGGTTCTGAACAAAGGAAAACTCCAGCTGGCAGCTGGCAGCCAGGGATGGAAGGCCCTGGCCAGCAGCCAGAAGGCCCTGATCAGCCCTGATCACTAGGGAATCCTACCCGTGCATGGATTTCATGCACCGGGCCTCTAGTCAACATATCAACAGCTAACACCATTCACACAGATTTCTTTATAGAATAATATATCCAATGATATTTTAGTTTCACAGTAAGGTTTATAGATGTCCTGAGTAATATCCCAAAGAACTGCCTTGCTGACCTCAATCTACCTCCGATTGAAGGCAAAGCATTGTGAAGAATACTGGACTGAGTTTCTTAGAGGAACATTTCCTACTGATAGTGATTTTTAAAAATTATACAGTATAGAACAATTTCTCACCTAAGAATTTTTCTGCATTGCACCTAGTCTAGCAAATGTATATCGGAAAAGTTGTCTATATTATTGTTAGCCTATACGGATTAAAAAAAAAGAAAAAATGTGGAAATGTATTCTGTTTCTTCCCCTTATAAGAGAAAGAACAAGAGTTCAGAAGAAGTCTGATTCTTTAGCACATTCTTAACCAATTACTGGAGGCAGTTTTGGCCATTACTCTAGGCATGGAACATTCTACCCAAACTCTAACCAATGAAAACAAGGTTCCATACTTGCACCTGTTCAGGAAGTGAACTCTTTCACATTGCCATAACACAAAATATTCAAGGTTTCTTGTAGTTACAGTAAGTCCTCACTGAATATCATCGATAGGTCTTAAAACTGCAATTTTAAGTGAAAAGACCTAAAATAAAACCAATTTTACTATAGGTTAATTGATGTAAACAAGAGATAAATTCCTACAGCATATTTCTGGTCACAGAAACATCACCAAACTTCTAAATACAGACCCAAAATACTTCTACTATTAAATATTGAAATAAATGTGGGCTATATGTACATTTCAGGAAGATTAATAAAAATAAGTAAGATAATCATTTTCCAACCTGCTTATTCTAGTTCAGGGTGGTGAACGACAGGACCCTTTCCCAACAGCTCAGGACATCAGGCAGGAACCCACTCTGAACAGTCACTCAATTTGGGACAATTAGACACGACAGTTTACTTAAAGTGCACATCTTTGAGATATGGGAGAAAACCCATAATACACACATGGGAGAATATGCAAATTCCACAGAGACAATGGCCCTGGCCAGTAATCAATTATTTTTTTCTCATCAACATTATAATGAAACAAAATCATTCCAGAACCTGTTGTAGATCTTTTTCTAACATTTCTAGAGGTCCTGACATTTCAAAGGCCCAAACCTTGAAAACTACCTATAGAGTAAAACATTTCAAAAAGGTGGTCACAAGAGGCTGTGCCTGTGCACCAGCATTTGTTTTTCAAACTACTGATGTTTATCATCAATTACCAATGGAAATTTATCATTCAGCTTCTAAATTTAGGGAACTATGTCTCATGAGGTTCTGACATTTTCACTCTGGCATTCATTCATTGGCAGACATAACAACCCTGAGAGCAGACAATGCTGTGAGTGTGATCTATGAATTTCAAACATACAAGAAGAGTTTTTGATTCAATACTGAAAAAAATAAATTGGGTCATCAGATTTATTGCCTGCAATAAACTTTTAAATGTATTGTAAGCAAAAAACATGTGGAATATATGCTAAAAATAGCATGGTATTTCTTTTTTGGCAGAATTGGTATTGTGTAAGCCCCCCAAAATCATAATTTCATACTATATTGTTGAGTAATACAGAACTAGCATATACCAAAAGTTGGAAAACTTGGCTCTTTGCCTAAGTTACTTTGAGTGGCGAGCTACATAATTTGCCAGCACTTACCATCTGCTGTAACCCCTACCTCTTTCCTTTTTTGGTGTTTAAAATTATTTTTCTGGGTATTTTTAAAATAGCTTTTAATATAGAAATTACTATCCCAAGCATTACATTTATTTTATTATGTTTCATTACTTTAAAAAAATTAGAACATTCAGACTGCTATAATAAAATACCACAGACTGGACTTATACACAACAGAAATTTATTTCTCACAGTTTTGGAGGCTAAATCCGAGTTCAAGGCACCGGCAGATTCAGTGTCTAGTGAGATTCTGCCTTCTTGGTCCATAGATCTTCCTTTTCACTGTGTCCTCACAGGCTGAAAATGGGGAGGGAACTTTCTGAGGTCTCTTTTGGAAAAGAATTAACCCCATTCACAAGGGTTCCACCTTCATGACATAATCACCTCTCAAAGGCCCCGCCTCCAAAGACCATCACATTGGGGATTACGTTTCAGCATGTAAATTTTGGCAGGACACAAATATTCAGTCCACAGCAGACACTAAGAAAAAAACAAGTTATTTCTCTACTAGCTCAGTTAATTGATATTACTGAGAATATTACAGTTCAGACCTGAGATCTCCCTAAATTACACTCACCACATACTAAATTCAGTGTTCAGCTACATGTAAGGCATTTTCAGATATGCTTTGGGAATACAGATTATTGAACACAAATGCACACAATTTCAGTGTTTAGTTTTAGATATATACTTAAGCATCACTGACAATTAAATACCCTGCTTTTATATTTAATTTCACACTGTTCTCTCAATCTTCTATCACCAGAAAAGTACACGTGAGAAAAGCTGGCATTGAATTGAAATAGCTGCTTTTGGGGGGGGATGTGGAGGGGAGTGTAGTTTCATCTTAAAACAGGTTTATCCTAAATGCTTCTGCACTTAGTAATGCAATTGTGACTAACTATAAAATTTTATCTGCCTCAATTCTCCTTTCATGGGAAACTCAACATTTTTGGGTCCACTCAGTATATCCTACCTGCTCCCAAGTCATAACTACCCAATGGCAACAACATTCGTGGTGGATCCAACAACATTGGCCCCCTAAAAGAAGCAAAATGGGAATACTTGGAGGAGTAGGGGCTGGCCTTGGTATCCTGGGACAAGCTGAACTTGGCAGCGAATGAAGAACGTCATTCACTAGAAGAAGATTATTTATCTCAAATAGGTCATACGGAAGGAATGCTGTTTCAGGAAGAAGGAAAAGAGTGAGAAGCAGCACGGAAAGACAATGAAGCCTTAGTTTCATGGACAGAACAGACTTGACTGACTATAAAAACTCATGCACAAACCCAACAATGGGACCCCATCTCACTGTCTGATTATGGAAGTCAGGAAGGTGAATGGTTATGCCCCCAATCAACATGGAATACTAAATTCACCCAGTCCTGGCCTATTGTATCTACCCCAACGAATAACAATATATAGTATTGTTATATAAAGGGGCGTTTTTGCTGGGAAGGGTTAAAAACTCATGTTATACTAAGAGATTTTTACTGTAATAACACCAAGTTTACATTAAAAAATACCAGAATATGGTGTAATACTGAAATTATAGGCAGGATAACTTTGCCTGAGGTTCATAAAAACTAGGATAATATTGATACTGAAAAACCAATGTATTGGGAAATTGAACTTAATCCTCCCCATGAAGTCGTTTCTATGGAAACTAATTGGCAAGAAGAAAATTTAGAGCTTCATAATTTACTAAATAAACATTATCTTAAAGTTTGGGTCTGGATTATAATGAAATAGTAGAGAGTCTTAATCCATCTGGCCAAACATATGATAAGGTACAAATGATAGTGGGTGAAGGAGGAAAACATATAATTAGCTTAATAAAAAATTATAATACATGTAAAAGGTTGTTTTTGGGTTTTTTTCCAGTTGGCTAGGATGCTTGTTCCCCTTAGACTTTTCCTTGTCCAGTATTAGACATTTTCGGTTCCTAATTGGTGCTACTGATTTAGTATTGTTACTTTTGTTTGTTCCTGATATTTAAATGTTACACTAGATGCAGAAAAACAAAACTTGACAAACAGCAAGAAGACTCGATCATGGTGGCTCAAAAATTAGAAATGATCCAGAATACTTTTTAACAAGGACATATAGGATCTGACTGTCTCCCATTTACCTGCCCTTTTTGAATAAAAATAATAATTCGATCTTAAATGCCATCTAAGATTATGGTCTTGCCCCATCCCCAGTGGTCCACCTGTTCAGCAAGACATGTTGACACTGAGACATCCTATGAATGAGCCTTCCTAGCACCATGGGACTCCATTATCCAACCAAAAGGTTGGTTATCAATGCATCCTTTGGTTTGATTTATGACCAAAAGGGGGATGTGTGGACGAAATGGGCCACATGCTGACCTGACACGCTCAGGGGAGACCTGCATTGCAGTTTTGCAAACTCAGAGACATAAAGTAATCACAAAGAATGGTCTGAAATTAAACTTTAACTAAAAGCAGTTATGATGGGCCAGTATCTTCACTGACAAGGTCAAACTTTACCTTAACTGAGCCTGTCTTTTTGCATGTATTTTAACATACCCTTAAAGTGTCTGGGTAACTTGTAACTTCCCTTTTTCTGGACCCCTTGGGGCACAACCAAATATGCTGGGTATCAAGGCAGATACCACAAATTCCTTCATTAACATGTTAATTGTTCCTTCACCCACCTACGTATGTGTCCATCATTTTACTTTTTATCCAATCCCAGGGATTCCCCCCCCACCACCACCACCCCTGCTTTTCTTTATCCCACCTCCTTAATCTAATACCAATGAATTTCATGTAACATACCTGCATCCCCCATTTGATTGCAATGTATAAATACAGATGTAACCCGCCATTGTCTGGAGCATTATCTCAATTTGTTGAGGTTCTGCTTCCTAACATAGGTTGACACTTTGGCTCAAAAAAACTCACAAAAATTATTTTAAAAAAAAAAAAGTCTGGATAGCCAAGACTGGTTTGGCTCAGTGGATAGAGCGTTGGTCTGTGGACTGAAAGGTCCCGGGTTCGATTCCGGACAAGGGCATATACCTTGGTTGCGGGCACATCCCCAGTAGGGGGTGTGCAAGAGGCAGCTGGTCGATGTTTCTCTCTCATCGACATTTCTAGCTCTCTATCTCTCTCCCTTCTTCTCTGTAAAATATCAATAAAATATATATTTAAAAAAAAAAAGTCTGGATACTAATACAATTTGATAAATAATTCTAGCTATGAAATAACTTTAAAATGCCTAATTTGAATTTGACATTGTTTTGAAAATAGCACTTATGTATCTTTTAAAAATATGCATATTAAGTTACACTACCTATCTTTTGACAGTGTTATCACTCTTCTGTTAAACCTCATCCTGTGGGTAACTGTGTCAAAAATGAAGAAGTTATGATTTCAATAGACTATGTTTGTCAACCTGATTTCATAAATAGGCCTATTAAAATTTAAAATGAAAGGAGCAGAATACTGTAAAAATTAGAATTAGTAAAAATTCCAAATTTATCCACTCAAAAGTTTCAAAGTAATTACATTCCAAAATAAGAGGTCTATCTACACTTCTCAAAAAAATTAAGTAAGATTTTTGATTTATAGACATTGCAAAAGAGTGAGGTGGTAATGACAGAGCACATTACAAAATTTTGTTCCTATTTTTAAAATTTCAAACCATTTTTAACCTGTCTAGAAAGTATAATGAGAACTGTATATGCTTTTCTCTCCTATACTTGCCAAGTATCATCAGGGCTTGCATGTTGTTTCAAATTGTTTTTATAAATGAATAGTGTAGCCAATCACCAGTTCCCATTGCTGAATAAATGAGGCAAATATTCAATAAGAAACCATCAGTGTAATAAATAATAATCCTGGAGCCTTTCTAATAGATTTTTTAAAAGGAAGAAGGGGACATAGCAAATACTTTTAACAATAAAGAATTACTTTTAAAAATAAATAAATTAATTAAAATATATATTTAAAAAGGGAATCATTTATTAAACCAATTCCTAAGACAGTTCATTAACAGGAACTGTTCAGCATTAATGGAAATTACGATGAAGAGTAAAGTTATCAGCATCTTCTTATTTTTTATCCACAGCCACCATTTAGTCAGGAAACACAAGGTTAAGAAAGTGTGTCTGGAGACCTGTGTCTGGAGTTGGAGGATACACAGATGAATGAGACAGTCCCTCCCCTCCAAGAAGCTTTCATCATAGAGAGGCAGCCAGCCACATACGCAGAAAGCCTCTAAACCATGTCCAAGGAGTTTTGTTAAGGTTGACCTAATTAGAATCTAAGGGTGGGAGAGACATCGGGATAAATGGCTTTATTCACTAGTTTATTAAAGAGCTGCATTTAAATCCCACACCACTGGAATGGTCCGTGTTATTGATGCCCATAATGAGATAAATGTCCTCAAATTTAGCCTAGGTGATGACTGCAAGAATTAATGAATTTTATAACAAAAAAACTGACAGCCCTAACGGGTTTGGCTCAGTGGATAGAGCGTCAGCCTACAAACTGAAGGGTCCCAGGTTCAATTCCAGTCAAGGGCATGTACCTTGGTTGCAGGCACATCCCCAGGAGCGGTGTGCAGGAGGCAGCTGATCGATATTTCTCTCTCATCGATGTTTCAAACTCTCTATCCCTCTCCCTTCCTCTCTGTAAAAAAAATCAATAAATATATTTAAAAAATAAAAAAGAACTGACAAACGAGTCAAGCATGTATGTTTTTTACTTTAATCAAGTATTGCCGTTATTTTAAAGAGATAAATCAGAATTTTTCTAGTCTGAAATTTATTTGTTTCTTGTTAGTATTTTAAGAAACAAAAACAAAGATACCTATTAGAATTCCCTATCTTGTCTCTTAGCAGTATTATGTTTTCAGTTATACAAATATTTAAGTCAGGTGTATTCAGGTTGACCAAGTTTTACAGAAATTCCTGCCAGAATTAAAAATGTTATTTTGGGTAATTATCACTAAAAAGAAAATTAATCATATCTTACATTATGATAATTAGAACTAGAAATCAAAAAATTTCCACATAAAGCTGAAAACATATCCACATAAAACCTTGTATGAGTGTACAAGAACATTCCTAGCAGCTTTATTCATAATAGAAAACAATAATAATACTTCAGATGTCTGTTATTAGGTGACTGGATAAATAAACTATGATATTGTGGTGGGTTGAAGAATGGGTCCCCAAAAGATATGTCCTCTTGGAACCTGTAAATGTGACCTTATTTGGAAAAAGAGAGAGAGAGAGAGATCTTTAAAGCTATAATTAAGGATCTTGAGATGAGATCATTCCCAATTAGAGTGGGCACATATAAGAGAGAGCAGAGAAGAAAGACACAAACAGAGGAAAAGGCCATGTGAAGACAGAGGCAGGGGATGGAGTCAGATGATCAGAAGCCAAAGGTCACCTGGAGCTACCAGAAGGAGGAAGAAGCAAGGATTTGTCGCTGGCTTTCAGAGGGAGCATGGCCCTGATGACACCTGGATTTGGGGCTTGAGGCCTCCAAAGTGTTAGGTTTGAAGGGAAGCAGGAAACAGACCACCAGGGAATTTTAAAGTAAAGTTTATTCCCCGGTAATGAGTGGGACTCATTACGGTGCTAGAGAAATCAGGATTGAAGGAGTGGGAGGGGGCAGGGGACCCAGCCGGGCTGCCTCCTGGACATGGAGGAGCAGCAGCACGTGGCTGACCTGGGGGTCTTTTTAAGGGCAGGAACGGAAGGGGGTTGGAACCAGGGCAAACAGGAAGGGGTGGGCTCCAGGACACTTTAGCATGTGCTGATTGATGGTTCAATGTCTTGGACATGTCTCTGTGACAGGTGCCAATAATGTCGTAAACTCCGCCCATCAGTTGAGAGGAGGGAGAACCTTACACAAAGCTGTAAGAATAAATTTCTATTGTTTTAAGATACAAAATTTGTGTTAATTTCTTATGACAGTCTTTGGAAATTAATAACAGGTATATTCCTACAAACTGTAGTATACTCATACCACAGAATACTTTTAGCAATTCAAAAAAAATAAAAAAAAAGAATGAACTATGCATGCTCTCAACAACTTGGATGAATCTCACAAACTAGTTGAGTGAAAGAAGCCATACACTCAGACATGCAGACGTGGTATAATTTTACTTATATGAAGTTCAAGAACAGGTAAAAATAATCAATGGGAGTAGAAATCAGAAGAGTGACTAACCTCTGGGGGTAGAGGCGGGAATTGATTGGAAAGGCATTTGAAGGCACTTTCTGTGGGAATGGTAATGTTCTTCACCTTGATTAGAATAGTTATTATAGGTGAATACATTTGTCAAAAACTAATCAAAATGTACACTTAAGAATTGCTTCATTTTATTCAATATAAATTAGATCTCTAAAAAAATGCTGAAAAACAAAACTATAAACAGCAGTGAGGACTAAAATTATACACTAACGCAGTGGTTGGCAAACTACAGCCTATGGGCAAAATGTGACCTGCTGCCAATAAAAATTTAATGGAACAAAGCCAGGTCCAATCATTTACATATTGCCTATGGCTGCTTTCAACCTACAAAGCCAGAGTTGAGTAATTTTGACAGAGACCATATGGCCGGAAAAGCTGAACATATTTACTACTATCTAGCCCTTTACAGAAAAAGTTTGCCAGCACCTGCACTAAAATTACAGTCTATAACTATGTCTATAGATATGGAGGTCCACTCTTGTCTAACATTTTGTAATTCTCATTATATACAACAGTATGAATTAGCAGTGTTTGTTAAGACACTTGAAATGTCATTCACCTAGGCACTTACGTGAGATTTTGAGCTAAATCTTATAATTTTTAGTAAATTTTTAGTTCATTTTTCCTTACTGTTTTTAGCACAATTAACAGTTCACTACTGCACTGTTCAAAGTCATGGCCTTTTATTAATATACTAGAGGCCTGGTGCACAAAATGTGTGCACTGGGGGGGGGTCGGTCCCCTCAGCCCAGCCTGCACTCTCTTGCAGTCCAAGAGCCCCATGATCGATCATCCCACAGAGGGAGGCCCTGCCCACCCACCTCAGCCCACCAGTGTGTGGCCAGGGCCTCCCTCTTTGGGGCTATCATGGAGCCCCCATTGATCACCCCACCGACCGGTGGCCTAGGCCACCCTCTGTAGGGTGACCATAGAGTGATGGCAGTGCCCCCGGCCAATCATATTGCACCCTCCTTGGGTGGCCTGGCGCCAGTGGGTATCATAGTATGTTCACTTGGATGGTTGTTCTGCTGTTCGGCTGTTTGATCAATTTGCATGTTATGCTTTTATTATTATAGATACATTAATTTACATGCCCTCTATGCAGTATGCTAGGAACTGGAAGAGTTAAGAACATACTACCCAAAATATGCCACTCTGGCATATTAACTGTTTTGAGTTAAAGGCATTTGGAAATACAGAATATTCAAGAAAAACACTCTGACTTTATTTATTTTTCTTAAGAGCAGAAGATGAAATTCCTATATGAGAGATGTCTTCCCTTCAAGAAAGAAAATAGCTTTCTTTTTTAAAAAAAATATATATTTTATTGATTTTTTTACAGGGAGGAAGGGAGAGGGATAGAGAGTTGGAAACGTTGATGAGACAGAATCATCGACTAGCTGCCTCTTGCACACACCCCACCGGGGATGTGTCTGTAACCAATGTACATGCCCTTGACTGGAATCGAACCTGGGACCCTTCAGTCCACAGACCGACACTCTATCCACTGAGCCAAACCGGTTTTGGAGAAAATAGCATTCTTATTATCAAGGACAAGAAGTTAGGACCAAGAGAATTCTATAAAAGCAGACTTTGCTAAAATAATTCTTATCTTCTTTTAGCCTCCCCACATTGTTTAATCACTTTCCTATAGTTGCCTCTCTTTGTTCAACCTAATAAAAAAAAGCAAGTAGGTTCTGCCATTCCTTAAAAGGCTCCCATGACATTAGATAAATTGGTATGTTTTTCTCCTGCTGGATCTATCTTATGTCAATTTAATTCCCAAGGCCCAACCAAAAGGACCTTAAGAGAGTAAAGGTAAAATGTTCCTTCCCCTGGAATCTAATGAACAAAATGAACTGACCAACAAAATAACACCTGAACTTAACAGTTGATTACAGAGAAATGAAGGAGAGAATTGGCAACAGAAGGAGGCAGGGCCGAGAGAACTTATCCACTAAGAATCCCAAAGGGCCATAGGGTGGAGCTTAAGGAGGGTCTAGACAATTTGGTTGGCTATTTGCAGGCATAGTTTTCAAAGAGGTCTAATGTGATGGATCTATGGAGACTCAGGTATGAGTCTCTAAGCTTAGAAAATCAAATATTATCAGCCAGATTGGGCTTTTCAATGCCCTTAGAATGAAAAAACAAAATCCTTAAAATGGTCTCCAAAGCCCCGAATAATGTGTCACTGCCTGCCTCTCAGACTTTTTTTTCTTCCTTTGCTTCTACAACTTCTTTTAACAAAAAGCACATGATTCATGTTGATCTTCAGAAGATTAGTTTGGCAGCAGTTGGGGAGAGCCTGAAATTGAGAAGAACAGTCAGGGACCACTGGGATAACTTAAATAATAAGAAATCATTGCCGAAACCGGTTTGGCTCAGTGGTAAAGCGTCGGCCTGCGGACTGAAAGGTCCCAGGTTCGATTCCGGTCAAGGGCATGTACATTGGTTGCGGGCACATCCCCGGTAGGGGGTGTGCAAGAGGCAGCTGGTCGATGTTTCTCTCTCATCGATGTTTCTAGCTCTCTACCTCTCTCCCTTCCTCTCTTTAAAATATCAATAAAATATATTTTTTTAAGAAATCATTTAATGAATGCCTGAATTGGGACAGTGTCAGTGGGAATGGGGGGAAAATGATGAATTGTAGGTTAAATAAAACATTTATTATTCACTCAACGAAATACTGTATTGCAACAAAAATGAACAAAGTATGTTACATACAACAACATGGATAAATGCCACAAACATGCAAAAGAAGCAGTGCACAAAAGGATTTAAACAGTATAATTTATGTGAAGTTTAAACAGTAAAAATACTGCTTTTCAGAATACAGTACTTATAGATGTGGGTTAATAACGAAAAGCAAGGAAACAATTATCATGAGTAAAGATAGTGGTTACCTACAGGGGGAAGAGAGAGGCATACAGGTGCTGTTGACACAATTGTCTGTGTGTATTTTATATCACAATTTAAAACAGTTTTTTTTTAAAGATCGGAGGTAAGAGAGGAGACTTGGAGGCTGCTAGCCCTAGGTTTAAATATTGGTTTTGTACTTATTTAGTGATATACCCATGAACAGTTATTTAACCTCCCCAAATCTCAATTTTTATTGGGGGAAGCTAACAGGCCCGCTATTAAGATTAAAGTTATCTCTGTTTGATTATGTCTCCCTAAAGGAGTCACCTCGGCAGACTGATCAGCTAGTTAAACCCCCCTCAAATGATTGAGCTGACTAATTGCATGTAATTTCCTGCATCCTACTAATGGCTCTGAGCCCCTCAGTTCCTTCATAGGTCAGGTGGCTGGGCTTTCCAGCAGGTGCAGGATATTAAGCTGTCTACCCTCCTAGCCCCATGGTTCACAGTCTCCTGGAGAGGCTGTAATAAAACACCGCTTTCTGTGTCTTCCAGAGTTTCTGTAGTGAGGCCTGAGGATTCGCATGTCTATCTGGTTCTGACAGGCTCCCAGGTGATACCATTGCTATTTGTCCAGGGACAGCATTTCCAGAGAAAGTCTCAGACAAACCTCTCTCATTCTTTAAACACCTGGTTCTAAAGTTTCCAAACAAAGTTCAGTCTGAACCTTGACTTTGCCTCTAGGATAGGAAGGGGGGGTTGAAAT
This sequence comes from Vespertilio murinus, assembly GCA_963924515.1. Classification (NCBI taxonomy): domain Eukaryota; kingdom Metazoa; phylum Chordata; class Mammalia; order Chiroptera; family Vespertilionidae; genus Vespertilio; species Vespertilio murinus. The sequence goes on along the minus strand of OZ004713.1, from coordinate 36,286,883 downwards.
TTTGCAATGTCTTATTAAATATGAGGATTTTGCTTTCAGCAAAACAAAACAACAAAACACACAAAAGCATTCTTTTCAGGTAAGAGTTATTTTCGGCACATTTTTATATTTCGTATCTCAGCTATCCATTCCAATATTATTTCTATGCTTTTATATATACTTTCAAATTGCCCTAAGACATTTATTTAGGTTCCATGAATAATACAGGCTTCACTTAAAGTAAAAAACAGCAAACAAAAAAAAACTATATGAACATAACTGAAAAATTTTAAAAGGTATATAAAATAACAGATGAATGGACCTAGAGAGCATTATACTAAGCAAAATAAGACAATCTGTGAAAGGCAAATATCACATTATTTCACTTATTTGTGGAATCTAATGAATAAAATGAATTGACTAACAAAACAAGACCTGAAGCATGAAGGCTTGGAACAGACTGACATACCTCAATGTATGGATAGAGGGACAAAAAGAGATAAACCAAATAACTTATATACTTACTAGAGGCCCGGTGCATGGCATTCGTGCACTGGGTGAAGGAGGGAGGGCATTCCTCAGCCCAGCCTAAGTCCTTTTGCAGTCCAAGAGTCCTTGGGGGATGTCCGACTGATGGCTTAGGCCCACTCCCTGTGGCCACAGAGGCGGAGAGGTTCCTAACGCCACTGTGCTTGCCAGCAATCAGCCCAGCGGCACTCCCCACGTGGGAGCACACTGACCACCAGGGGGCAGCTTCTACGTTGATCATCTGCCCCCTGGTAGTCAGTGCGTGTCATAGGGACCAGCTGTTCTGTCATTTGGTCGATTTACATATTAACCTTTTTTTAAAATATAAATTTTATTGATTTTCTTACAGAGAGGAAGGAAGGGGGATAGAGAGTTTGAAACATCAATGAGAGACAAACATCAATCAGCTGCCTCCTGCACACATCCTCCTGAGGCTGTCCCCACAACCAAGGTACATGCCCTTGCCCAGAATCGAACCTGGGACCCTTGAGTCTGCAGACTGACGCTCTATCCATTGAGCCAAACCAGTTATGGCTGCACCTTACCCTTTTATTATATAGGATATGTATAGCCCATGGGCATGGGCAATAGGTTGCTAAAGACCTGGGAGAAGGGGGTTAAGGATTAGGAGGAGGTAGGTAAAGGGGGAGAAAATGGGAGACATCTCTAACACTATAAAAAGAAATTTTTTTAAAGTATAAGATACACATTTATTTATAAAACTTTAGCAACCATTTTGTGGTTTTTAAGGTCAAATTATGAACCTATAACTTCAGAAAATCCACATAGTCAATAATCTTAAAAGTGAAAATGTAAATTATTAAACTTGCTCTTTATGATTCAGTTAAGTTCAATTCAACATTAACTTTTCATGTGAATAGTAGGTACAGGGAACACAGAGGGGAATAAATGATGAAATCCTTTTGACCAAGTGTTTGATTGTTTCCTTATCTCTCTCCCCCGCTAGCCTATGACTGTCTAGCCCCTACAGGAGAAGTTGACTGACTGCCAGGAAGTCTGACTTGGAGTTTCACTGAGGAAGTGAACTTCAATTGGCTTTTTGAAGATACTAAGAATTGGGGTGAAGCGGAAGAGAAGGGCAGGACATTCTAAATAGAAATTATAAGACAAGTGCAAAAGGACTGACAGGGGACATAACTGTTGAGACTGACAAGCACCTCTGAGGCTATAGCTCCTGTGTTTACTTTGGGGAGAAGGGATGGTATTAGAGTAAAAAAGTTAGGTGAAGCCAGAAGATGAAGGGTTCTTTTTCTGTTCTAAGGAGTTTTCATTTTACCTATAGGTGGCTGGGAGCCATGGAAGCTTTTTAAGCAGCAAAATTGCAAGATCAGCTATGTTTTTTGGCAACGACATCAGGGTCACAGTACAGAGAGTGAACTACTTCCACAAAAGGTCATGTTAGGATTCTGTCACAACAGGAGGTATAACTCTGTTGTTTCAAAAATATATGATTTAACAGTAGCCTTAAATTGTTATATTACACAGAATGGAACAATTGCTGAAAATGAATTAAAATTAAAGGCCCTAGCCAAAAGCCTAAAGTTCAAAATAAAAGTGCAAAATTGAGTATATCAAAGGATTTCAGAAACACACACACACATTAGGTATGAAGATAAGGAGTAAAGGTAGGGCCCAGCCAGCATGACTCAGTGATTGAGCATTGACCTATGAACCAGGAGGTCACAGTTCAATTTGTTTTGATTCCTGTTGGGCTCAATCCCCAGGTCCCCAGGTCTCCAGTGTAGGGCATGCGAGAGGCAGCCAATCAATGATTCTCTCTCATTATTGATGTTTCTGTCTCTCCCTCTCCGGTCCCCTCTGAAATCAATTATATATATATTAAAAGGAGTAAACATAGGTATATTTCCTTCTCAGCAGCTTAACTAATTAACATAAAATAAAAATTTGAACCATCTTTGTGTGAGGACAGAGGGAGTATAATTGCTGGGACATAATGTGGAACAATAATATTTTATCAAAAGAAGTAGAAAAGAGAATTAGGGTTTGTGAATCAATTTAATCCTTAAAAGGAAAAATGTGGGAAATAATATCAATAGTTACATATAAAAGATATCAATTTAGCCGAAACCGGTTTGGCTCAGTGGTAGAGCGTTGGTCTGCGGACTGAAGGGTCCCGGGTTCGATTCCGGTCAGAGGCATGTACATTGGTTGCAGGCACATCCCCAGAAAGGGGTGTGCAGGAGGCAGCTGGTCGATGTTTCTCTCTCATCGACGTTTTGCAATAAAATATATTTTTTTAAAAATTTAAAAGATGTCAATTTACATAGCACACAAGTAGTTAGTATAATAATTTCATAGTATTAATAGTCATAGGAAATGCTAACAAAGCACTAGGAAATAGGCTTATGAATTATTATTAAATTAAAAGAAATTGCAGTTTGCAGAGTGTCATAATAAAATTCAGCTTTGGAAATTTATTTTAAAACTTTGAAAGTTTCATTTTGTATCACCAAATTTGGATTTAGTTATATATCCTATAGCTAAGGATATATAGAAGCCACACTGATATTGGTAGAAGAGGTGAAGATGAAAAACAGAGTGAAGATAAAAAAATTTTAATATGTGTGGAAGTTAACAAATTGGGAGGGATGCCCTAGAGTCTGTGGCTCAGTTGGCTGGAGTGTTGTCCTATGCCAACTTTAAAGACATCATGACACTTCTTCCCCTAAACATACCGGCAAAACCTAAGGGGTATTTTGATACCCAATTTTATTATACTCAACTGACTCTTTCAAAATCCATCCTGAAACAAACAAACAAATAAATGAGAAATGTAGAGTGAATAAGTTGAAATAAAGAGCATTATATATGGTCAAAAATGAAGCTGAAAAACCACAACAAATTAGTGGGAAAGGGAAAGATTAGTCACTTGCTCATTTATTTACTTGCTTTTGTATTTATAATTTGCTTGAATTGATATGCTTTGTACAATATGAATGAGAATCAAATAGATAAGAAAATGGGAGTAAAGGAAAAATAAGAAGTGAATTAATATTTAACAATCTCTGATTGGGTAAAAACCTTTAATCTTAGTAAAGGAAAGTGTATGTTTTACTACACAACAGTTAAAAGTTGACATAAACATTGGTGGGTGCTCAGTGGTTAGAGTATCGGCCTACGCACCAGAGTGCCAAGGGTTTGATTCTCTATCAAGGGCATGTACCTGGGAGGCAGGTTCCATTCCTGCCCTTGGTGGTGATGTGTGTGGGAGGTAACCAATGTGTCTCTTTCACATCAATGTTTCTCTCTCACCCTCTCTCCCATCCCTTTCTCTCTCTCTCTCTCTCTCTCTCTCTCTCTCTATATATATATATATATATATATATATATATACACACACACACACACACATATATATATTCCTTCCTTGGGTGAGGATAAAAAAAATATAACATAAATCAACAGCATAAAAATCTGAAAGTTGAAACCAAATTGGGCAAGTATTTGTGATAAGTATTATAATACAAAAAGTTCACATAGACACCCATAAAATTTTAAGGTCCTAACAAATGAACTGGCAAGAGAGATAAATTTGTTAAATTAAAAAAGAAGGGATAAGTGACTTAGAAACATTTTTTTTAAAGTCAGCCTCATTAATTAAAAATGTTGATTAATAGATTTAACCTTTTCTGCTAATTAACAACCCCCCCCCTTTGTTTTAATTTGCATACCCAATTTTGTCAAGGGTTCTGTACTAAGAAAGGGGCACTCTCTGCCTTGCTAGTGGGTAATATTTGGCAATGCCCATACTTTTTGATTCAGCATATGCATTTTGAAGACACGTTGCCAAGTAGAAATAGATGTATTTAGGCTTTTAGTTGTTGTTCAAGTATCTGTAGTCCTACTCAAGCTCCACTGGATAATGTCGGGCTTACTGTTAGAACCCATGGAACCTGGAAAGCACCTAGAACCAATGGAATTCTAGGGGATCAGTTGCTCTCCCTTATCTTTCTCTCATGTCATCTCAGATTCCCTCTGCAAGTTTTTCCCATTTTCTTTTTCCTGCTAACTTGTTTCTCTGGCTTATCCATAGTTTCTGATTTTACACCATGTCAAAGGCAGTTGGCAGGGGGTTCACTTCGACATCACTCAGGAATCTAGACTGATGGAGACTCCATCTCAATAGTTGCCTTCCCACATGGAGAACTGTGCAATGGCACTTGCTCTTAAAAGATCTGCCCAGAAATGATACATGCTCTGACTGTTCACATTTCACGGGCCATAGTCACACTAACTCCAAAGTGAGAAGGGAAGAGCAATCCTACCAATATCTAGGAAGAGAACTGGAATATTTGTGAACAATTCCTGTGATTCTCTCATCAACATGTTTGTGTATTCACTTAAACTTCTTGTAAATGTGGATTAAATTGAAAGTTATGTTCCTGGAATTTAAAAAAAAATTTTTTAATTAAGACATGTGAGCATGTTTACTGCATAAAATTATACAAATGAGCACTGGGTTCAGAAAAGGCCATTTAAAAAATAATAACTGAAGGGGCTCTTTAACATGACTATCTAAAGCCAACAAAAGAATTAGATGAGAATGACTAAACTAGATTTCTACTGTAGAATGAAATATGCTATATCCAGTTTACTAAGCAATGAGCTTAATCAAGAATATACATGTTTTGGCCTCAAATTCTTTTTGAAATAAGAAAGGATATAAAGTATAAATAAATATGTGGGAATATATAATGTATATCAACATATATATGTACATACACACAAAAATTTCAAATAATTATCAATGTGTCTTTAGAATTGTTTTATTCCTTTTCACTAGGAAACTAGTAAAAGCCTCAAGCTAACAAGGCTTAAGGGAAGTTTTGATCTATATGAATCCCTTTTTTCTTTCATTGCCCTGTTACTCAATTTTTGGCTTCATATGGGCTTCATTGCATGTTGGTGTGTGTTAGAAAGGCTCACATATCAAATGGCCTAAAGCCTCTTAGTCTGTCTGTGATGCTCCAAATCAAGACAGTAGTCTTCAATAAACGTATTTATATTATTCAATTAATCTCAGTTTTCAATTTGTTATCGTACTGATCCATGCAAAGCCAGAATGTCAATAGGCTTGCCGATCTCTAACATTTTTCTCTTTAAAAATTTGGTTCATGCCCTAACCGGTTTGACTCAGTGGATAGAGCTTTGGCCTGCAGACTGAAGGAAGGGTCCCAGGTTTGATTCTGGTTAAGGGCATGTACCTTGGTTGCGGGCACATCCCCAGTAGGGGTTATATAGGAGGCAGCTGATTGATGTTTCTTTCTCATCAATGTTTCTAACTCTCTATCCCTCTCCTCTCCTCTCCTCTCCTCTCCTCTCCTCTCCTCTCCTCTCCTCTCCTCTCCTCTCCTCTCATCTCCTCTCCTCTCCTCTCATCTCCTTTCTGTAAACAAACAAACAAACAAACAAAAATCAATAAAATACATATTTTTTAAAATGTGGTTCAAAGTCCCTCCCACCTTCCCTCTGTCCCTTCCTTCCTTCCTTTCTTCCTTCCGGTACTGCTTCAAATTCTCTTTTTTGTGTGTGTGTCTGACCAGCAGTGATGGGAGTGGTAATATAGACCAGAAATTTCTAATTCTAGTCTTCAAATGGCTCATAGCTGTGAAGCATGATATTGGGATACCCTGAGTTGGCTGCCTGAAGCTGCTAGCAGCCTTTATCAGAGAGTGGCCCAAGAGGTACAGCAAATCTACAGGTGGAGTGGATGATGAAAAACATCCAGTAGTTCCATAGCTTCTTTCCCAAGGTGAATAACAGCATGCAATGCTTGGTAGCTGGCTGCTGAAGTAGATGTCCAGATGGTAGAATAACTCCTTGGCTGTGCTTAGCACATTGCATCCAGCATGGCGCTCCCGGATGGTGCAACTCTGATGGCTTTCAAACTCTGACTTCACAGGCATCAGATACTGCTGATTGTTTGCAGCTGATGTGGCCTTTTAATAGAATCCAAAAATAGTTCTGATCAAACTAATCCAATAATGCATGTGTGCTTTATGAATTAAAGTTTCATCATTATTTTAAAGTACTTGATAGAAAAAAGTTCAATTGAATTTAAATGTTAGGGATAGTAGCACCAGCTTACTCACCTAGAAGCACAGTCTATGGAGGGAAAATAAATATTTAATAGGTAATAATAATCAAGTAATAACAACCTGAGATTAATGTGATGGCAAGACAACACAGGAAATAATTATCAGTTAGACTCTGTGCCAATTATCAAATCAGATTTCATCCCGTGCTTGTCAATAAAAAAGAGCTGTTAGATTCTCTAATTATAATTTCACCCATTATACATTTTCGAATGGTTGCAAAAGAAATGGTTAAAAAAATTTATCACCAGTTGTGCAAAGTGTTTCATGAATGATGACTCCTTTGGCTGATGAAACCAATTACCACAAACTGGGTGGTTTATAACATCATCTATTTATTCTTTTACAGTTACAAAAGCCCAAAGTCTGAAATGAGTTTCCATGGAATGAAATCGAGGCGTTACCAGGGCCACGCCATCTCTGGAGGCTCCAGAGGAAAATCATGTCCTTGCCTATTCCAGCTTCTGAACGTTTTCTTCATTCCTTAGTTCATGGCCTCAAATCGCATTGCCTTTTCTCTTCTTGATTTCCATCATTGCTTTTTTCTTCCTTGTCTTCAAATCTATATTTTACTAGAGGTCCAAAGCACAAAATTCAGGCCTGTAGGTCCCTTAGGCCTGGCCTGTGATCAGGGCCAATCAGGGCCTTCCCGCTGCCAGCTGGGGCCTTCCTTCCCCCAGCTGCCACCCAGGCCTTTCTTCGTTCCACGCTGCCCCTGGGGGTCAGTGCACGTCACTGTGAGCAGTCAAACTCCTGGTAGGTCAAACTCCCTAGGGGACAAGTTGCATATTAGCCTTTTATTATATAGTATAAGGGCACTTGTGATTACATTTAGGATCCATCCAGGATAATTTCTCCATCTTAAAATCCTTAATTTAATCACAGTTTTGAAGTCCCTGTTAGCATCTGAGGTAACATTCGCAGGTTTCAGGATTTAAGAACTGGATATCTTTGAGGGCCATCATTCAGTCAACCATAGTGATTATCAAGAATTTGAAGAGATTATCATTTTGAAAGTCTTGATCAGAAACTATGTGTAGCTATTTTATTTTAAAAATAAAGCATTTATTTTTTTAAATGCTTTCATTGTTGCATAATTGACAGCAACATTCATATATATATATATATATATATATATATATATATATATATTTTTTTTTTTTTTACAGAAAGGAAGAGAGAGGAACAGAGAGTCAGAAACATTGATGAGAGAGAATCATCCATCAGCTGCCTTTTGCACACCCTCTCCTGGGGATGTGCCTGCAACCAAGGTACATGCCCTTGACCGGAATTGAACCTGGGACCTTTGAGTCTGCAGACCGACACTCTATCCACTGAGCCAAACTGGTTTCTGCTGTGTAGCTATTTTAAACATAAAATCCGATTCAAAGAGTTTATGTTCATGTAGGAAGTTCAAATTTGTCATTAAAAAATTTTAAAAGGCCTAAACTGGTTTGGTTCAGTGGAGAGAGCATCTGCCTGCAGAAGAAAGGTCCTAGGTTCGATTCTGGTCAAGGGCATGTACCTTGGTTTTGGGCACATCCCCAGTGGTTCTAATCAATGATTCTCTCTCATTGATGTTTCTAAATCCCTATCCCTCTCTCTACCTCTCTGTAAAAAAATCTATAAAATATATTAAAAAACTAAACAAAACAAAAAAATTTTTGAAAAGATTTTATCCTAAAATTTTATACAAATTATATTTAATATTTCTCCTATTATTTTGCATTTGCTTTTATTTTTATAATTTCATGTATTTTTTAAGCAATTGATTTTTCAGCATATCCAATATAGATATCCACAAATTCCTTCCAGATTTCCTAATTGCCACTTTTTAGACTACCCCATTTTTTTAAAGGACTACCAAAGAATATTTTTTAGAAGAACTACCTTTAAAAAAAAAATACTACTCATTAATTAGAAATCTGTCTCACAGATATTTGATATCTTTTCCAGTTAACACTGATTATATTTGGACTCAAGTGAAATGCCCTATTAAACATTTTTTAAAAGTCAGTTAAAAATGGTAACAGAACTTAATATTATTATACAACAGTTTTTCCTGTGGTGTTTTCTCTAAATATGTCATTCTCCTTTTCATTCTAGAAAGGGAAGAATAGTGTTATTTTTTTATCCCCTAATTTATATTACACATTTAACAATATATAATTACCTAATTATTTAGGCCTCATTTAAAGGATAATCCTGAGAATCTTCTCTTTAATATTTAGTTAGAATGGTGAGTGTGAAATGTTTAAAATAAATTCCCTGAGACTAAGAAACAGAAGTTCTTTATCCTTCCCTTCCCAGTGGTGGCACTGGCAGGAAATTTAGAAAACTGACCAGAGGCAGAAATGTTTGGAAAACCATCAAAAGACATTTGATGGAATGAACAATAGGGCATCTTTAATATGGTTGAAAGATGAAAAAATAGAGTTAAACTGAATGCTTTCCTATTTGACAGCTCTTTTTTATGAGGATTTCAAAATCACTAAGAATAAGTAACCTCATTATCTATACATACATCACCACAGAAAATAATAATGTCTATCCTATCTTAGTTTATTAAGGGATATGTTATTTCTGTGTGTGTGTGTGTGTGTGTGTGTGTGTGTGTGTGTGTGTTTGTATTTCCAAATTATAATCACATAATGATCTATGTTTGTTAAAAACCACAAGTGAATACAAGATTTTTAAAATGGTTATTCCTGTGCCTACTCAGGAATAGACAGAAGGAAATAACTCTTCTGTCTCTACAATTAAGGGGGTCTGGAGATGCAGTTTGGCATATGAGTGAGATACAATTCCGTGGGCATCACCAATCCTCATCAACACTCTCCTCTGGGCAACATACAGAACATGAGAAACAAGAGACATGCTCATAGTAAGAACATGTCTCCTAAGCAACTTTCAGAGGAGAATGTAGAGTAGAATTCCTGATGTGAACAAGATAATGCATGTTGTGGTTAAACTGCATTCTTGAGAGCCCGATGATTTTTAAAACTATTTAGAAGATTGGGTTTTCAACTCTTTAGATAATTATCTGTAATGTGAGACAGCCCTGTTTTTAAAGCAGCTTAGTTATTTGAAGTAATTGCTACTGTTGTGATATACAAGTTATATAACCTTCCAATGGAATTTAATTTCATACGATGAACAAATGGAAGGATATGTCATAATTTAAATTCATAACTTGTTTCAGCAAACTTCCTGATTCACTAACAACACGGTGCTGGCAACAGGAAAGAATGAAGTCTTTCTCTTCCTCAAGTATTTGGAAACACCACTCATTTTTAGACGACTCATTCATTAGTAGTCCATCTCACAGATATTATTTGATAACTCCAATTAACTCTGTTTGGTTACCTTTTGATTCAAGTGAAATGCCCTATTGTTAGACCTAATCAGTAACTGGCAATTTCTGACCAATAGTAGCCCTCTCTTTCCTCTTTCATGTGAGTGGCCTAGGATTTATGATGGATACAGGTGGGAGCCAATGCTATGTATGGAGTGTGGGCACCAGTCTGGTGTATAATTGTTTCCTGGCCTCTTGGCAAAACACTTCAGGCATGACTGAAAATTTACATGTCTAACATGTTTTCCAAAACTGCATTGCTTTATTTTCTTGTGTGTAGGGTATTGGGGTAGGATAGACAAAAAAAAAAAAAAAAAAAACAATCCCGTACACATTACTGATCTGTATACTTATTTCACGCTTTAGCAATTTCTAAACCACCGCATTATTGGATAATGACTATGGTGGGTAGATAGCAAAGCTTACTGTCAAGTCATCAAAATGTTGCATTTGCTGCTACTATTTTTATACTTTGGCCCACGTTGATGTTCCAGGTGGAAATAAGTGAAATAAATACCTCTAAATATAAAATTTTAAAAATCTTGTATACAGTTCTCAAAGAGTAAAGGATATAACACTGGAGTTAAAAAGATTTAATGGCAATAAATTGGTCAGTCAGTATATACTTACTAAGTGTTTGCTATGTACCAGACACTGTGCCAAACACTAAATCTAAAGGGCACAAAAAATGATGGTTAGAAATAGGGCAATAGTGATTGTCTCCTTGTTGTCGATAGAATGTTCCTATGTAACAAAATAGAAAATGATATGGCAAAGTTGTTATACATGCCAGGACATGGGACTAGTTAAATGAAGCTGAATTTTCTCAAGTTTCCAAGGGGAAGTAGAAAGAAGGAAACAGAAAGTTATAGGCAGAATTTATATCATCCTTAGATGGCAGCATATGGTACCAATGAAAAATTGGCTGTCAGGCTTCTTTTCAGTTTACAATCCATTATAATTCATCCCTGCACACACACTTCTTCCCAGCCCCCCATCTTCATCCTCCTTTAGATACCCTCAAGTTTCTCCCAAGGTTCATCTGCAAATCTAAGATTAGATTTCTAAATTAGATTTCTAATGATTTATATATTAGACACCTTGACAGGTAACTCCATAGAAGTGTATTATGCGAAAAAAAGGATTAAACACACACACACACACACACACACACACACACACAGAGCACAATTTTTCAGGTATTAAATGTATGGCTATATAGAGAAGTAGGCAACTGCCTTCTGAACTGATTTGAAATTGCTCCGTGACCATGGTCTTTCTTCCTTAACCCCACATGATCTGCCAAGTGAGGTTGTTTCCGGTGGCTCTGAGGGAGTGGGAGGCTCTTTTACAAAATCTTTTGGGGTTCAAGATTAAAAATAAACCACTGTATGAGGAAATTCCATTTACAGGGCACTATTTAAAAATATTATTTAGGAATATAGCTTGTAGTATTCTCTTAACAGGCAGCATCTGGGTGGTTATAGACTTAACTATTCAAGACATGTACTTTTTTTTTTTTTAAATTTCTTGATGCAGCTCATGTACAACATCCTCCGGTACCAAATCTCAATATATAATTACTCATAAATCAAGATGTCATTCTTAAGTATTACCAAATGCTATTTCTCAATTAAAACTCACCTCCTCTCCCTTCATCTTCTGCAATGACAGAAAATAACTGATCTTCCTTTTTACAATAAACCTTGTATGATTAAAGATTCTTCATTGTCCTTTAAGTTTATCTGGTGCAAGCTAAGCAATCCCATGGGACCCAACATTTTAGTGGTATTTTATTTTGGTGTTAAGCTGATTGTTAAATACTCCTTACTTAGAGCTGGAGCAATTTCTCTACTGTACACAAAAGATGTGGAGATTCTGCAGTCTCCAATGCCATTCTTAAAATGTAGGCATTGGGATTGTAGATACTTCTTTGGTTTTATTTGGGGAAATTATTTTATAGCCAATAGGTCTTTGGATGTAATGTTTTTGGATTTCACATAAGAAACACAGTAATAAGAGTTGTCATTCTCTAGTATGACAGATGAGTCGCTGGCCTTTTCTGTGTTGTCTAATCTATACTAATAAAAGGGTAATATGCTAATGAGACTGGGAGACCTTCCAGGAGACCTTCCGGACATTCTTCTGGACAAAGCCATGGTGGTGGGGCCAAGGTAGTGGAGGTTAAGGGCCAAGAGGGGAGAGCAGATCAGGCCAGGATGGGATTGCAGTTGTGGGTGATCAGGCCGGTGGGTGGGCCATTGAGGGTGATCAGGCAGGCAGTGGGGACAGTTAGAGGTGAACAGGCCAGTAGGCTGGCAGGGAGGGCAGTTGGGGGTTAGTTAGCAGGCTGGTGGGAGGAGGGGGGGCAGAATGGTTAGGCAATCAGGCAGGCAGGTGAGCCATTAGGAGATCGGGCCTAAATTGGCAGTTGAACATCCCTCAAGGGGTCCCAGATTGGAGAGGGTGCAGGCAGGGTTGAGGGACCTCACCCCACCCCCCTATGCACGAATTTCATGCACCGGGCCACTAGTATTTCTATACAAATATGTGACACTCAAAACACTAAAGTGTGTTTAGAGAATTGTCCATGTAGAAATTCTCACTTTCCCTTCTTTGTTGATTCGTGTTGTCCAAACTCTTCTAAGAATCGCCTGGTCTACTGAAGGCACCTCAGCGAGTGCTGACATTTCATGTGTCCTGACGTAGGCTGGTTGAGCCACGACGTATAAACTCTAAGATACACCCAGATACACCCGTGGACTGGGGCACTGGGTCTTACCAGTAAGGCGGGCTGGCGAGTGCTGGGCGGCCCTCTGGCGCACCCGGGCCACTGCCCACGTTGTCTTTTAACATCCTCTCTCTCTGAGGACTTGGAGGATACATTACAACGTAAGCATCTCTTAGAGGGTTACTTAAGCCACTTCCACTTTGATCAGGAAAAGGAAACGCCTGTCACAGCAGAAAACCTCTGCGCAGGAATAGGAACCGGACGTGGTGGTTCTGGTGGGGGAGCCCTCCTTCGGCACTTCCTTCCACGTTTTAAACCCCTCCTCCTGGTTAGTGGGACCCCAGACATCCCACTGAGCTTACTCCTCAGGGCACCTTCACCCTCCCCAGACCCCATAGTGTGAGTGGAGTTCGTGAGAAGGGCCTGGGCTCTTTAGGGGCCGTGGCTGTGGAGGGCTCTGCCTCTCTCTCGTCCACCTCTGGTACGCGGCAACACATGTACGGCCTGCCAAATAACCACTCCCTGGCTGAAGTTATCTGTGGAAAGCTGGGTGTTTTACTGGGCGAGACACCCCGGCGGAACCCACGCGCGCGCGCGCGGAATCCCCTCCTCGGGCCCCGCGCCCACACCGGCGGCGGGGCTTCCTCAGAGCCGCCGGCGCCCCGCCCCCTGCCACCTCGGCACACCTCATTGGCCGGGCCCTGCCCCGCCTCCGTCCCTGATTGGCGGCGGCCGCTGCCCGTCCGTGCGGCAGGGACGTTTCCGCATTGAGGGGGCTGCGCCCCGCGGAGGGGGAGGGGAGCCATCTGGGCGAACGTGGGGGCTTTGAGGTCTCCGGAGCCCGCAGCTGGGTGGGCGGGGGGCGCCGGCCGCGGGGCTGCCGCCGCTGGCGAGGGACTCCAGGTGTGCGTGTGTGAGGGGGGAGAGAGAGGAGAGAGAGAGAGAGAGAGAGAGAGAGGAGGAGCAGGGTGCCTGTGAGGCGACACCCTCAGCCTGCGAGCCTTCTTCCCGGGGCGCTCTAAGCGACCCCCGACTTCCCAGCCGCCGGAGGAAGAGGAGGAAGGTGGGTCTCGGCGGCGGGGCGGGCGGGGCGGGGGCGGGCGTCCCACCACCCCCCCGGAGGAGGGTGCGTTTCCTTTACCAGCTGTGGCCCCCTCCCCCCCACCCCACCCCCAGCCTCCCGAGGCCGAATTTGGGGTTTGGGAGCGCGCTGGGCTGGAGGGACTGGGTGTGCGCGAGGTGGGCCGGGGCCCTCCCGGCTCCGGCCCGTGGGGCGCGGGCTCTCCCCTCCGGGCGGCCCCGGTGCGCGCGGGGGAGGGCGGGGCGGCTCCGGGCCCTCCTCCCCGAGAATGCGGCTCCGGCGGCTCCGGCCGCTCCTGCTCGCCGGGGAGGCGGGGAGCCGGGGCCCGGCCCGCCCAGGGGGAGTTCCCAGCTCCTCCTAGTCCCCGATAGTTGGGGTAAGGTGACCAGATTTTAACATTGGTAAAGCGGGACACCACTGACAGGGATGGGGGTGCGGGGGGAGGGGGGTCTTGATGAAAAATTTGGTCTATATGGAGCCACAAAAAATTTTCATAGAACACAGAAGTGGTATTGTAATATATATATATATATATATATATATATATATATATATATATATATATGTAATTTCAACCTAAGTACAATTTACTAATATAATGCATTTTTAAAAATTATGTATAAGTCGTAAGTGTCACCCCTTTCAAGGCCGGCGCTAGACTTTTTGCCGCCACTATATAAATCATGCGAGTGCTGCCTGCCAAATTCAAGGAAATTTATGTGCTTATGAAATAAATAACTTGCCTACACTATCGGACCAGCGGATCTGTAATGACGTCACTTGTACGACTAGCTCCCTAGGGAGACAGTTGCAAAGTGCCAGTCCCCCCCCCCCAAAAAAAAAGTGCCCACTGTCCATGAAGTCCAAGCGCTGGTGGTGGAATTCTGACCACCGATCCACCGTGGTTAGAAGTTTGCAGTTCCCGATAAAATCAGTCCTCAGCAATTAGCTGCTGTTGTGAAAGGCTCACCGTTATAAAAACGAACAAAAACAATATATAAAACTCATATCTCCTGGCCAAATAGCCACATGGCCGCCGAGAACCGTACGTTCCCTTCCTCCCGCCGTTCCCTAGCTTGTCGCGCCTTCTTCCCCCCCCCCCCCCAAAAAAAAAAAATCGGGACGGTCCCGCCCAAAGCGGGACGGCCGGTCGCCTTAAAGTTTGGGGGCTGGGGAGAAAAATGGTTGCTCCTCCCGCCGCAGGGCTCCCCCTCCCCGGCCCCAGCCCCGCCGGGCGGGGGCGCAGGCCGGTTGGCGGAGCAGCGGCGGCCGGACGGAGGCCGGGCGGCGGGGCGGGGAGCGGAGCGCTCGGAGCGGAGCGGGGCGGGCGGGGGTGCGGCCGCCAGCGCCCGGCCCGGAGGGCGTGGGGACCCGGGGGGCGAGGCCGCCGCGCTGGGCCCGCCTCCTCCATTGATGAAATGTAACTTGGTGCGGCTTCACCTTTCCCGGGAGTCTCCGGCTGGCTGGCCCTCGCTGGTGTCGGGAGCGCGGGGTTACCGACCAGCGGACTCCGTTGCACCAAGTTTCTGCCTTTGGAAGCGGAGGAGATTTCCCTTTTTTTCCTTTTTCTTTTTGGAGGCGTTTTTAATCGCCTTGAGTAAATATCCCCTGGAGTGGCTAAGCCTAGGAAGAGGAGAAGGAACACGTTGGTTGTTAGAGCAGGGGAGGAGGAAACCACCACCTGGTAGAGGGACTCCTCTAGGCATTAGCACAGACACGGGTCCCTAAGCCGGCGCCTTGTAAGAAAAATCCCTGCCATGTCGAGATATGTGCAAGGTAAGGCTCGCCGCTTCCTTCCTCTCTCTCCCGGGGCGGTGGGCACGGGCGCTCGCGAGGGGGGGTGGGTGGGGTGGGCAGTCCGGGGGTGGGAAGGCTCGTTGGAGAGGCTGCTTTGCGGGAAAAAAACCGAGTTCTCGTTCCTTTGACGTCTGAGCTGGGGCTGGCGTTTCAGGATCCTCTGATGTACACCCCTCTGCGCTCTCCTGGGTTTGGTCCTGACCACCTGGAATCAGGTGAGGAGCGCTCCGCTTCCTGGAGCCAAGTGGCTGTAAAGGATGACAAAGTAGGGTTTTGGCTGCTGGTTCATGTGTTTTCTCGGTCGAAGTTAAGGTAACTGTGTGTGTGTGTGTGTGTGTGTGCGCGCGCACGGACAAAATGGGGAAGTGGGAGGGAGGGCTGGGGAAAGGCGGGCAGGTGGGTCTTGCCAGGACTGTGGGGGGAAGTCGGGCTCGGCTCCGATTGCGCTTGTGTACTTGGTTTTGAGTCTCAGATTCACGTATTGCGAAACCCGGAGTAGCTCATGGAAGCTGGAGGTCATTTCAGCGGGAGAAATGACTTTGCTGCATTGCTGTGCTTATTTATTTATTTTTTTCTTTTACCGACTCTAAAAGTCTGCAAAGATTCTTAAGGCTTCTTTGAGAAATTTGAAAACTGCCCTCTGGATTGTACGTGTGTATTTTAAAAAGGGGTTGGAGAAGTACTCCACTGACTTACGCAGTAACGTGGCGTGCATGTGTGTGTGCTTTGTACACTTTGAAATCGGTGCTGTCTTAAACCAGTTTATAGCATGGAATTTGCCTTCTGGTATGCAAGTAAACTTTTTTTTTTGTAGACCCCAAAGTATGAAAGCTGCAGCCATCTTGAGCACACAGCTAGTAAAGTTCCCAATCACTTAATGTGACTCTTCATAAATGTAGATGTATACTTAAAAAAATTGTCAGTCATGGCCCTCATTTTGACCCAGGGAATAAAAATGCCCTAATAACGTTTATAACACTTTAGTAACTCTTCTTTGAGTTTTGTGTGAGAAAGTAAGGAATTGGTTCCTGCCTGTTGGGAACGGGAAACATGCCTGCCTTGAGCCCTCAGCTCAGAAATGCCACTTACCATCAGACTTTCAGAGTCTCATTATGCCTTTGTATGTGGTGAGAGGTGCTTCGCATGTGTTTATTGAATAAATGTCTGAGTCAGAAATAGCGAGGCAGAAGTAACTGTTAGAAATTTGCTTGTTTTGTAACAGCCGTGCCAAAATTTAATTGCCGGTATTTTGCAAGAATAGGCTACGCAAAAGTGCACCGAAGTCGCTTCTCTTTAAAAAAAAAAAGTAGGGATATTAGTTCAACTCCAGCTGCTCCTTGTAGTTGTGCTTTAGAATAGAGCTTGCAGAGGTGCTGCGCCTTGACTCATTTCACAGCCAGGAAATTCTAAATCAAGTGGCAATACAATACTTCAGAGTTTCTGTGAATGTCCTTTCTTTCCCTTGTCATGTATTTTTTATGTTGGAATATTTCTGTTTGTAGGAAAGTGACGCATTTGTCAAAACTTAAGACATCATCGTGGGTTTATTACTACTACTCATTCAGACTCCTGTTGCATTGCGTTTAGTTGTGATATACTTTTAAGTGGGAGTTTCCCTTTTAAATTGGCAGTTTTGCACAGAGGTGACATTCCCCCCAAATTAACATGATTGTGCTCCTGTTTATCATTGTTTAAATTTTGTACTTCCAAGTGTAATCCCTTTATGTTTAATTAGCTCTGATGCTCTTGTAAATGTTAAACCTAATTAGCTAATGACTTGGCTGGCTCCGTAGTTTAGTTTTCAAGTGTAAGGATTGGGATTTTTGTGTTTGGAATTTTTTGTAATATATCAACATTTTTAAATCTTTGTTTAGCACTTACTGATATTTCCACTCATTGATACTTAGGGAACACCACTTATAGCGGAAAGATTGAACAACTATTGGTCCCCTAACTGTTTGCATGTGTTGTCTCATTTAAGCTTTGCAAGTCCCTTAGAAGTAGCAGGTTTTTTTTTATCATGGCTTCTACAATTGAGGAGATAGAAGCACGTTGTCAATTCACAGATAGTAAGCACTGCAATTCATATCTGGGTAGATGAATCTAAAAACTCTTGTCCTTTCCAATACCTTTTGCCTCTTTCATTAAAAAAAACAAAAAAAACTTGTCTAATGGCTCGTTCCTCCAAACTAGACTGTCAGTTCCCTTTGGGCAAAGATAGTATCATATTGCTGGGGGAAATACAGTATCCTGAAGTGGTTGAAGCTCTAAAAGAATTTGTGATGGATAATAAACAGCACTTTGCATGTACTTTTTCATAGGTTAGCCTATGTTTTTGGTTGTAGGGTTTGTTTGTTGGGGGGGAGGGGTTGGTTTTTTGTTTTGTTTTTTAATAACACCTCTCAAGATTACTTAAATGTTGAGAAGGAAAAAGGGTATGAACTCTGTTGCTAAGAGGTGACCTTACCAGCCGTGGGCAAACTACGGCCCGCGGGCCGGATCCGGTCTGTTTGACTGTTCTATCCGGCCCGCCAAAAGAGCAGAGGGTTCTCTTGCTCTCCCCTCCGCTCCTTCACCAGCAGCCCAAGAGGAGAGTGCCAGCATGGTCAGGTTGCTTTTGTTCCGGCCCTCCGGTCCAGTTTAAGAACCCGTTGTGGCCCTCGAGTCAAAAAGTTTGCCCACCCCTGCCTTAGACTAAGGTGACCAGAGTTTAACATTGGTAAAGCGGGGCACCATTGACCAGGGGGGCAGAAGGGGGGGTCTTGATTAAAAATTTGGTTTATATGGAGCAACAAAAATTTTCATAGAATGCAAAAATATTATTGTAATATATATTTTTTAAGTTCAACATAAGTACAATTTACAAATATAATAAATAAAAAATTATGTATAGTCATAAGTGACACTTTTAAGGCGGCTAGACATTTTGCCGCCACTATAAAATATAAATAATATGAGTACTGTCTGCTAAATTCAAGAAAATTTATGTATTTATGAAATAAATAAATAAATTACTTACCTAAATTATCTAAATAGCTGATTTGTAATGACATCACTTGTTTAACTAGCTTACTAGCACGCAGTACGATGTGTATCGTCTGAGAGGCAGTTATAAAATGTTTTCGTCATTGTGAACTTTGATAAGCAGTTCTCGATAATCAGTTCTCAACAATTAGTTGTTATTATTAAAGTTTAACATTGTAAAATTAACAAAAATAGTATAAAACTCATATACTGGCTAAATAGCCACATGGCTTCTGAAAACCGTATATTCACTTCCCGTTCTCCCGCCGTTCCCTAGCTTGTCGTGCCTTCTTTCCAAAAATCGGGACTTTTTGAAAACTCTGAGGGACGCAGGACAAATTGTTAAAAATCGGGACTGTCCCGCCAAAAGCGGGATGGCTGGTCACCTTACCAGAAGTTGTTTCCCGAAAAAATTCCTGTATTTTGGAGGAAGATGCAGCAGTATTTAAATATCTTTTATGTTTCTGTGTCTCCAAGTGCTTTGAAATAATCATTCTTCCCGCCATGCGAAATAGAAAATTCACTATTACATTTCTCACATTTTACCATGTAATCGCTTTTGGTTTTTTTAATGAAAGGAAATTCACTTCTTAGATCATCGTTGAATTTTCATCCTCTTTTCTTACTCATTATGTTAAAAATCTAAAAAAAAAAAATAATTTAAAATTATATAATTTTAAATTATATACATATTGCTTAAAAACACAGTAAGTAGGTACATACTTACATGAACATATTTTGTTAGTTTATAAATTAAATTAATTTGATTCTTATAAAGTAACTAGATTTTTAAAATTATTTTAATTTTAATCCTATATTTTTCTTTCTAAATAATAACAATACTATCTTGTATTATTTTTCCTCTGAGTTTGCCGTAACGTAAGTTGTAAGTATCACTTTCAAGGCCGGCGCTAGACATTTTGCCGCCACTATAAAATATAAATAATACGAGTACTGTCTCTAAATTCAAGAAAATTTATGTATTTATGAAATAAATAAGGAAATTACTTAACTAAATTATCTGAAAAGCTGATTTGTAATGACATCACTTGTTTAACTAGCTTACTAGCACGCAGTACGATGTGTATCGCCTGAGAGACAGTTACAAAATGTTTTCGTCATTGTGAACTTTGATAAGCAGTTCTCGATAATCAGTTCTCAACAATTAGTTGTTATTATTAAAGTTTAACATTATAAAATTAACAAAAATAATGTAAAACTCATATCTTGGCTAAATAGCCACATGGCCGCTGAAAACCGTACATTCCCTTCCCGTTCTCCCGCCGTTCCCTAGCTTGTCGTGCCTTCTTTCCAAAAATCGGGACTTTTTAAAAAAAATATATATTTTATTGATATTGTACAGAGAGGAAGGGAGAGAGAAGAGAGAGCTAGAAATGTCAATGAGAGAGAAACATCGACCAGCCGCCTCTTGCACACCCCCCACTGGAGATGTGCCCACAACCAATGTACATGCCCTTGACCAGAATCGAACCTGGGACCTTTCAGTCCGCAGACCGACGCTCTATCCACTGAGCCAAACCGGTTTTGGCCAAAAATTGGGACTTTTTAAAAACGCCTTGGGACGCAAGACAAATTGTTAGAAATCAGAACTGTCCCGCCAAAAGTGGGACGTCTGGTCACCTTAGTCAACACAACTTTTTTTTAAAAAAATATATATTTTATTGATATTTTACAGAGAGGAAGGGAGAGAGATAGAGAGCTAGAAACGTCGACTAGAGAGTAACATCGACCAGCTGCCTCTTGCACACCCCCCACCGGGGATGTGCCCGCAACCAATGTACATGCCCTTGACCGGAATCGAACCCGGGACCTTTCAGTCCACAGACCGACGCTCTACCACTGAGCCAAACCGGTTTCGGCAACACAACTTTTCTGAACCTCAGTTTCTACTTATATAAACATTGGGGATTATTACCTATTTCACAGGATTATTGAGAAGCTAAAATGAAATGAATTATGTGAATTTACTAGTCACATACTAGATGGCTAGTAATTTTTACTTTTCTTTCTTAAAGTGACAGTGGCCTTTCAGATGGCTTTGTCACCGTAAGGATAATGTCCTTAACAGAAATAAATAGAAACACGGCAGGAATGATAACTCTTTATTTTCCTTTCCCGGGTTCGGTGTGCAGGCCCCTAGCACGTGGCAGTTGATATGTGTAACAACAAAAAAATGAAGTGTGGGGGAGAGGAAAGACACTTAACAGAAATGTAAATATATACTTGGTGACAGCTTTTGTTTCAGTCCAGTCAGCAAAAAAAAAATTTGAGTGCTTACCAAGTATACTGTACTGTATGGGGGTTTCTTGTGTATTCCTTACGGAGGGAACTTGTAATTTCGATGATGTGTTGCGTACACGTGTTTTTGAATGTCCTGGAAATTGGGGCTGCTGTACTTGGCTTGAATCTCTTCCCCCCAAATCAGTGTGCTTTTATAGGAAAGCTTGGGCCTCTCCATTCTCAAATGTTTTAACCATAAGTTTCGAGGTAAAAATGTTCATTTAATAAAACTACTTCAATTAAGCAGACTTCTCAGCATATATGCCTTGACCAAAGGAAGGTTCAACTTTCTTTGGGCATCTTCCAAGCCTGCGTTCCTCAAGCACTTGAGATTTCTTCTCATAGGAAGACTCTACTGATTCCAGGGCATAATACCCTAATGTGGTGTATTCCACCCTCCGGTCACCTTCTGCCTACCTGTGATACTATTCTCAATTTGGTAGTTTTCTCCCCTTGAGGGCTTGTTTCAGGGGCCCCAGTTATTCTTAACAACAACAACAAAAAGTTAGTACTAGCTGACTGAGAAGGGACTTCTTATCACTGAGAGGTATTAGGGGTAATCAGAGCTGTGACTTTATGCCAGGCTTGTCACTCTGTGTCATTTGGGATTTTGCTTTTTAAAAAGTTCTGATTGCTGTGGAGTTATCTCCCTACATTATTTGATTCTTATAAATGGTGCAGGGACTTTTGTCACTAGCCAGCTAAGACCATGTTCTGTGCTTATACTATTAAGGCCATGTTATGTGCTAACACTATTAAGAGGAACTTTTTAAACAAAACTATTTTTAACAGACCGTTATCTATCTAAATTATATAGTAGTAAAAATGTCTCTTAATGTTCTTAAATTGAGGGACTTTCTTATATTTCAGGGGAAGCCATTTGAATATCTCTGTTAAAATTATTTGAGGCCTGTCAGCGTTCCCATTTGTTGGAATTTTCTCTTTATGGCTATTTTGGTGATGCTTGTTTGGCGGATGGCAGCTCGCCAGGAAGAATCAGCTGAGCTAATTATAACTAGAGGGGTCTCAAATGAATATCGGGATGAGAAACATTCTGGGCCAGGCTGTGGAGGTCAGACGATGGCCAGGCCCTTCTCAAATCCTGAGACCAAATTTAGCCTGTTGCTGATTATGTAGAGGACGTGGATGCTTTCAGCCCAGGCGGTTTGTGATATGGATTTGAGGCAGGACTAGTGGTGGCAAAGCAATAACGATGGCACACTCCTCATTTTTTAAAGATGTGGCTTAGGATTCATTATATTGCTAGAAAGTGAGGGATTTAGTTAAAGTCAAAGTCACAATTATAAGTGAGAAATTAAAAGAAACTCAGAGTTGAGGTGATGAAAACTTTGTTTTCCAATATGTAATCTCTTATTGCCTTTGTTATTGGTAACGGTTTTGTTTTGTTTTTTCTAGTAGGATGGATGATTTTTATTTGTGAAAGCCAATTGAGGAAAATAAAGAAATTGACAAGGAACATTAGAAAAATAAATACTAGCTGGTACACTTCTCAGTAGTGCCATTTTAATATTCTGAAGATAAATTGAAAAATAATTTTAAGAGGAAATTACTCTTAAGATGTTAAATTTTGGACAGTAGGTGTTTTCTTGTAATGTGGATTCATTCACATTCTCTCTATTGTTTTTTTCTTCATAGACAATTTTAATAACTTTAATTAAAATAATAGGATACTTGATTTTATGTGAGGAACATTAGTTGGCCTAATAATGAAAAGGTTTTAGGTAAAAGAATAATGTATTATAGTTTTTCAGTTTCCACCAACTTGTATTTGTTACTTTTTGTGGAAGTGCAGGAATTCCCAGAAAGTCAGATATATCCATAATTGAAAAGTTAATATAAACTAATACTTGAAAGTCAAATCAATTCGGATTATCTGTAAAAATGTATAATTAAGAATTGACTGTGCTTCCCATAATGCTATTCCTTTTGCTACCTAGTATTTATGCCAGTGGAGAAAATGCCAGCAATATTAGAATAAAATTGTGGGAGAAATCCTCTAAGGTTTTGGGATTTAATGAATGAGGAAATTCACTGATCACCTTTTGATTGTCTAGGATCTCTTTAGAAGCTGGAGTTTTTCTAAAGACTGGTGTCCCTTTGACATAGCCTGCAGTTTTGTTTTGTTTTACTAAAATATATTTAAACTTGGCATAATAGTCTTTGAATTGTGGACATCCCGGGTAATTTAATGGGTTGTTCAGGTACAATGACTATTAGTTGAAATCATATGTTCTTATACTTCTTAAATTCTACCAGCCATGCATCTTTTTGTGAACTTATTAAATTCTTTGAAAGTTGGCTTGCTAAGCTACTGAAAGAAAATGAAACCTTGTGTTTTTGTTTTTGTTTTTTAATTGGGCTAATGTGTGAGAAAGGGGATAATACTTCATTTGAAAGCTGTTTCCCAGTTCTTTTGGTTGGTGATGCAGGCATCTCCTTTGGTTTGTTGCACAGTAATTGTCTGGGGCTCAAATTCTGCCTCTGCCAACAGACCCATTGTTTATTTTTCTCAGTCATTGCCAAATGGAATTGATTGTGCCCCCAAACCATTTTGATAATTAAGGATTGTTTTTGAGAACCGGGGAGAAACTGGCTGTGTTGTCTTAGTTAACTTACATAAACAACGAAGTGTTTCATTTTCTAAAACACTTCTAGATATTTGTTAATTTTTTTAATGTAAGTCAAGAGAGTTCCCAGTTGCTCTGTGAGTTCATGTGTAGCTTAAAAATACTGTTCATTGTATTCATGTACGTGCAATAGTCATTATGTTTAATCCACTTTTTAATGATTAGTTACTAAATTGTAAGACATACTATTGTCGGGGAGCCTGCCTTTAACAATAGCACCACTTGTTCTTCCTGTCTGTGGAGACCTCCGGCAAGGTGACTGACTGCCTTTGTGTTTGTCTCTGGCTGCTGTCCTGGCCAAGGCTGCTGTGTTTCCTTCATGTTACAACCCTGCCTAGGATTTTAAAATAACATAATTCTATGTACTGTATTGGGTCCATTTATGTCATTGGTAAAATGCTTCTTAGCCTTGGTAATAAAATATTTATAGAATAAATAAAAGCTTTGATTTTTCATTGCCCAGAAAATAAACTACTATATAGGGGAAAAAAGTTGGAGAGCATAAGGGAATGCTTATTCTGATAGTTTGTTTTAACCTCACTTAGTAACTCACATGATAGACATGGTTGGGTTTTGTCAATTTTCATTACACCTGAGTTGGTAAGCCATGTAAATGCACTGTAACCAAAAAAGGGGAGATCTTCCTCCGGGTTGGAGAGGAGGGCACCAGGCAGCAGGGTTTGGATTCCAGTGGAGCACTGCCACTGTGTCCTTTGGCAAACCAGCACCTCCCTCTCCTCTTCTTCCCCCCTCCCCCCCAGCCCACCTCATCCCTCTATCCCCCAACCCATTCCATCTTCAAGATAAGGGAATTAGACTCACTCACTGACCTTAAAGCTTTTGGAGCTTAAACGTTTAAGTGCACATATATAAAATTACAGGGTAGGCCTGCCAAATTAGTTTTTGGTCTTTGATGGTGATTTTATGTTGTATCCCTTTTCCTACCCCTCAGCAAATGAACGTGATAGGCTTCTTGGCATGTCTTCCTTCTTAACATCCATTAAACTTAATGCAAAGTGTTAACTAGTTGACAACATCTCTTCAGAATGTTGTTTTTCAGAAATGATATTTTTAGGTTTTAAGAGCTACTTTGTTTTATGAGATTAAGGTTATTCTTAATTATTAATGAGAAATCCAGCTTAGCGATACATTTTCACAGTTCCTTTTTTTTTAAAAAAAAGTAAGCAATGCATGATTAGTAAAAGTCTCAATTAGCAAGTGGCTCTGCATATTCAGTGCTGGAGTATTGGAACAGTTCTCAAAAGTCTGGTACCTCTTTTTGTTATAAAAAAGCATTTATTAACCATTTTTTCAAATTCAGGCTAAACCAAAATATAATTGCCCAATTTTAAAAAATCTCTATCTAGAGTTATCTAGCATTTATATAGGATAATAAAAATGGGAAAAAAAATTAGAGGTCGCTTCATCTAGATTGCTTTCCATTTAGGAATTTCTTTGACCTGGTTCTTGATATTTGACTAATCAGCCTCTGCTTGAGAAGCTTAGGAACTTCAAGTTCTCAGGATATAGTCCATGATTTTCTTAGCCCTCCTTTACCATGATCAGAAATTACTTTGATGGCGATTTTATGTTGTATCCCTTTTCCTACCCCTCAGCAAATGACTGTTTGGCCTTATCAGGCACTACCTTCGTGAATCTGGGCTTGATCTTCTGTATACCCAGTACATAGCCATCATAATAGGCTCTTCCTCAATTATTTAATAAGCATTACTTGATGATTTATTATGTCTCAAGTTCTGTTTTATAAAGTATCTGCATAATAAAAGGCTAATAGGCAAATCGATCAACAGCGGAACGACTGGTCGCTATGACATGCACCGACCACCAGGGGGCAGATGCTCAACGCAGGAACTGCCTCCTGGTGGTCAGTGTGCTCCCATAAGGGGAGCGGAGCACTGCTCAGCCAGAAGCTGGGCTCAAGGCTGGCAGATGCAGCAGTGGTGGTGGCAGTTGGACATCCCCCAGGGCTCCCGGACTGCAAGAGGGCACAGGCCAAGCTGAGGGATCCCTCCCCCTAACCCCATGCACAAATTTTGTGCACCGGACCTCTAGCGATGTTATAAAAGAGTAGGACTTACTATGTGAGCTTGTAATGGCCAACTTTGTTAAGTTTAGGAAGTTTCTAGGAGGTTACATTTAAAGTGAACTCTGGCAAACGATATATTAGTGGAATTTAAGACTTGAACTCCCAATTTATTTAAACATTATCAGGTGCTTGTATTGTGTGCCAGTTGCTAAGGTAGGTGTTGAGGGGGAAAGTTTGAATAACATAATATAGCTTGTTCCCTTAAAGTATTGCAGACAGACACCTAAGCAAAGAAAGTTTTGAGGGTGTTTGATATAGTGCAGATGGAGGAGCAATAAAACCTTCACATAAGAGTTGGGGTAGAGAAGAAGGCATCTTTGAATGTTCAGAAGCTACCACCTAGAACACTAGGAATGCCACTCTCAAAGTCAGAGTTTGAGCTTCTGGGGCTCAGGGATAAGATTTCCTGGAGGATGGGCTAATTCTCGTGATTTTAGAATTAACACGAGGCTATTAATTTGTAATTTTTCTCCTTGTTTCTGCCTACCCTTCTTTAAGTGTTGAATGACACTTGAAGATGTGTGTTTGGAACAAACTTCTAATAGTTATGATGGTTTTAATTTCATGGAGCAGAAAAATACCAACTCAGTTGGCTTAAAAAACAAGGGACTTATATCACATGCAGCCTGAAGTAGAATTGGTTAATTCAGTACAAAGATTGCATGTCTTTCCTCCCTTCTGCTCTCTTATGCATAGCTATCTCATTCTTGGGTCAGCTTCCTTAAAGACCACTAACTGGCAGAAGAAACTGAAGGTGAGAGATGGACACATGCTTATGATGTCCAGGGATGGAAAAGACACTATTTCTTCTCATGTGTTTATTTTTCTCAGCGAGGAATGCTTTTTTTCCAGTGTCTTTTGGCAAACTTGACTCGTTGGCTCGCTGACTAGAATCATCCGTATTATGTTTCATGCTTAAACCAATCACCGGGAAGGTTTTAAAACCTGGGCCTGATGCCATTTCGTAAGCACATGGGGCCTTAGGGCGGAGAATAGGTGACGGAAAAGCATTGGGATAGGGAGAAGAACAATGTGCATAAACTGCTACAAACATATTAAGATGGAGTATAATCTGTATCACAGCTACTCAGAGCAATACTGACAGCATTTACTTATTAGTAATGCATATTCTCCCCATTCCAGACCCACTGAGTCAGAATCTTTGGGAGCTTGCCCAGGGATCTGTGTTTTAACAAGCCCTCCAGGTGACTTGTATGCACATTAAGGTTTTAGAAGCACTATTGAGATGTCACAAATAGAGTAGGAAATTGCAGCCTTTAGGCCTTCTGCTTTAGCATTTTGATTAGCTTTTGCTACTCCAAAGGATAGTTCAGCTTTTTTTTTTTTTAAGACATGCCTGGCTAAGGAATTTATATACATATTTCCCATCAAATGAGGAAGAGAAGTGATATGATTGGGGTTGCAGCTCAGGTAGATCCAATCCATCTTGCTTACCACCAGATTAGAGAGACAGATGGGCAGGACAGGTAGAAAGCTGTTTTCATTATGACCACGAGAGTGAAAATGAGAGGGAAGTTAAGATAGCAGCAGTTTGCCTAATCCGGTTTGGCTCTGTGGATAGAGCATCGTCGGTCTGTGGACTCAAGGTTCCCAGGTTCGATTCCGGTCAAGGGCATGTGCCTTGGTTGCAGGTACATCCCTGGTGGGGAGTGTGCAGGAGGCGGCTGATCGATGTTTCTAGCTTTCTATCCCTCTCCCTTCCTCTCTGTGAAAAATCAATAAAATATATATTTTTTTAAAAGATAGCAGCAGTGGAAAGGAAAATAAGTGAGTGGGATTGTGTTGTGATTCAATTAAGAAGTATAGCCCTAACCGGTTTGGCTCAGTGTATAGAGCGTCGGCCTATGGACTGAGGGGTCCCAGACTCGATTCCGGTCATGGTTGTGGGCACATCCCCTGTGGGGGGTTCAGGAGGCAGCTGATGGATGTTTCTCTCTCATCTCATCGATGTTTCTAACTCTCTATCCCTCTCCCTTCCTTTCTTTAAAAAATCAATCAAATCAAATTAAAAACATAGTGTTGAGTTGGATGTAATATTCAGGGGAAAGGAAGGAAGAGCTAATTGCAACTGAATTTCTAGGTCACCTAGGAGTGACTGGGAGGATATTAATGCCATGGAGGGAAGGGAGATGGATTTAGACGATCTTGACATGTTGAGTTTGAGGTACCCATTTGAGTATCTGGGTGCAAAGGTTTAGAATATTATAGGGAATGTGAACCTGTAACTCATGGGGGAAAAAAGAATAGGATGAGAGGCACATATTTAGGAGTTAACTCATAAGGAGTTTGGTAAAGGAATAATTGAGGGGAAAAAGGTCTCGGGGCAGAATCTTAGGAAATCCAGGGAGTAGAAAACGAAAGAGGAGTATGATATGGAAATTGAGGCCTGGACAGAGATGTAGATAATGTAGGGTAATATTGGGTTATGGAATCCAAAGAAGAAAAGCTTTTCTAGGTGGAATACTCACAAATAACTGAGTTTAAAAGACGATAGTGTGACCCCAGAAAAGGATGATTAGTTTTAATTGGTTATAAGTCAGTATGTATGTCTTTAATTTTATTCGTAGTTATTTCTAGTTGCTACTACATTAAGGTGACCAGACGTCCAGCTTTTGGCGGGACAGTCCTAATTTTCAACAATTTGTCCCGCGTCCCGCTGCATTTTCAAAAAAGTCCCGATTTTTGGAAAGAAGGCACGACAAGCTAGGGAATGGCGGGAGAACGGGAAGGGAATGTATGGTTTTCGGCAGCCATGTGGCTATTTAGCCAGGATATGAAGTTTATATTATTTTTGTTCATTTTATAATGTTAAACTTTAATAATAAATAGTTGTTGAGAACTGATTGTCCAGAACTGCTTATCAAAGTTCACATTGTTGATCAGTTGTTAGAATTCGACCACCATTATTTGGACTTAATAAACAATGGCATTTTTGGGGATTGGCAATGACAAAAACATTTTGTAACTGTCTCTCAGACGATACACATTGTACTGCGTGCTAGTAAGCTAGTTAAACAAGTGATGTCATTATAAATCAGCTATTCAGATAATTTAGGTAAATAATTTCCTTATTTATTTCATAAATACATAAATTTTCTTGAATTTAGCAATCAGTATTTGTATTACTTATATTTTATTTTAAAAATATATTTTATTGATTTTTAAAGAGAGGAAGGGAGAGTGATAGAGAGTCAGAAACATTGACAAGAGAGAAACATCAATCAGCTGCCTCCAGCACACCCACTACTGGGGATGTGCCTGCAACTAAGGCACATGCTGTTGCCCGGGATCGAACTTGGGACCTTTAAGTCTACAGGCCGATGCTCTATCCACTGAGCCAAACCGGTTAGGATGTATTACTTATATTTTACAGTGGCGGCAAAAAGTCTAGCGCTGGCCTTGAAAGTGACATGACTTACGTTATGGCAAATTCAGAGGAAAAATAATACAAGATAGTATTGTTATTATTTAGAAATAAATATAGGATTAAAATTAAAATTTTAAAAATCTAGTTACTTTATAAGAATCAAATTAATTTAATTTATAAACTAACAAAATATGTTCATGTAAGTATGTACCTACTTACTGTGTTTTTTTTTAGCAATATGTATATAATAACTTATAATATAATTTTAAATTATTTTTTTTAGATTTTTAACATAATGAGTAAGAAAAGAGGATGCAAATTCAACGATGATCTAAGAAGTGAATTTCCTTTTATTAAAAAAACCAAAAGCGATTACATGGTAAAATGTGAGAAATGTAATAGTGAATTTTCTATTTCGCACGGCGGGAAGAATGATATTTCAAAGCACTTGGAGACACAGAAACATAAAAGATATTTAAATACTGCTGCATCTTCCTCCAAAATACAGGAATTTTTTCAGGAAACAACTTATGGTAAGGTGACCAGCAGTCCCGCTTTTGGCGGGACAGTCCCGATTTTTAACAATTTGTCCTGCGTCCCTCAGAGTTTTCAAAAAGTCCTGATTTTTGGAAAGAAGGCACGACAAGCTAGGGAACGGCGGGAGAACGGGAAGGGAATGTACGGTTTTCGGAAGCCATGTGGCTATTTAGCCAGGATGTGAGTTTTATAATTATTTTTGTTAATTTTATAATGTTAAACTTTAATAATAACAACTAATTGTTGAGAACCGATTATCAAAGTTCGCATTGTTGATCAGTTGTTAGAATTCGACCACCATTATTTGGACTTAATGGACAATGGCATTTTTGGGGATTGGCAATGACAAAAACATTTTGTAACTGTCTCTCAGACGATAAGCATCGTACTGCATGCTAGTAAGCTAGTTAAGCAAGTGATGTCATTAGTAATCAGCTTTGCTCCATATAGACCAACATTTTAATCAAGGATATCTCCCCCCCTCCCCTTCCCCGTCAATGGTGTCCCGCTTTACCAATGTTAAAATCTGGTCACCTTATACTGCATTCTTGGAGTTTTACATTTTCTTGGATCACAAGTCATTACTTAGTTTAAGATGGAATGAGCTCGCCAGTTCTCTAAGTACATCTCATGGGTCTCCAGTGAAGGCTGTGACTGTTCAGAGATAATGGGCGGTAGCCCGGAGAGGGCTCCTCACTCTCTTCGTTGCTCTTGGTGGTGGTGGTTTTATTGTGTGTGTTTTTTTGTCAGCCTTGTCATGCGTGGTCTTTGCTTTGTGAAGCTAGCTTTCTGTTTTAGAGTGTGAAGTTGTTTTATTTGTGCCAGTATCACGGTATTAGGGAAGGGTATTATGTACACGTCTTAGCTGCTAAAATGGATGAAATGAAATACCTGAATTAAGAAATGAAAACAATCACTTGTTAGATTGTATGTCTCCTACCTCTTGATTTATTGCTTTTTCTCCTCCTCCTCCTCTTTAGTGTTGGTGTTGGTTTCCAGTTCGTTAGAGGAGACTATGATGTTGGTTCTTATAAACAAGGAAGAATTAGGAAATTGAGGTGGGGAAAAACTTGTAAAATAAAGTTAACTGCCCGTTCTATGCCAAACTGTAATTAAGTCAACCAAGACAATGCTAATAATTTCATTTTTAGGTGGTAGGGAGGGAGTTTCCTTTTTATGTCATTGAGGACAACACAACATCCTAATAGAAATGCTTTGGAGGAGAGTGTCATTTAAAGATTTTGTGTCATGATTAAGAAGCTAGACTAGGAAGGAAAAATGAGCACGGTATTTTCACTTCTTTGTATTGGGCTGGGGCTCAGCATAAGCTGGCTTTGTTTTGGGGTTCCATTAAACCTTGGATTAGTCATTTAACTATTTCAACTTTGTTTTCCTATCTAAAATGTTGAGAGTAGATTAAATGCTCCTTCTCATCGCTAAAAATGTTTTGATTTCTGACTGAAGTAATGAAATGTTTTATTCCTAATCTACTCTCTGTCTACAGTCAAGGAGAATCAATTTCTCTATTGCTAGGAAATGAGGGACAAAACATTTTAGGAGGTTAGAAATCTTGCATTATTCATGGGATTCTGTAATTGACCTTACATTAGAAACTCAGCTGTCATTGCCAGACGTGTAACCTCAGAAGAGTAAGTCCAAAAAGCATCTAATGTTTGTACTTCTTTTTTCTACCAGAAATTCCAGACCTTTCTTGAATTTGGGATGTACAAGATTACTAGAAAGGGAAATGGCTTCTAGCCCTGTGCCTCCTGGTCTTGATTAAGCACACTTATTCTTTATTCTTGAATATCCTTTATTCCTTAAAAGCCCTTATTATCTAGTCACTTAAAAAAAAGAACTTCACAGTTACACTTTCCTCAAGGATTGGGCTGCAAGAAGTGATAGGCGTGTAATAATGTTCTTTTTTTGTGTAAGCTGTTCATATTTGTAGAGGAGGTAGAAGGAATACTAACTGCTCTTTGTTTGAATTTGGTGCTGTGTCATATGAATGGAAGGAATAAAGGTACAGCCTATTTGTCACAACTGGCATTTGAATCTGTGTTTGGCTTTTTGAATTACTAGTGTTTGAGGGCTGGACCTGATGCAGCTGGCAAAGATCACATGTAATATTAAATGTGAGCCTTTCAGTCTTCTTAGCTTGGCTTGATGGGGAGGATAGTGGCTTGGATTCTGTGCATTTTGGTCTTAAGTCATGTAAAGTTGATAGGCTGTTGTTCTGCAGAGAGTCTCTAAAGTTTGTGTGTGGTGTTTTTTGTCGTTGTTTTTTTTTTTTTTTTTTTACTGTTCTCATGAAGACAAATCTCAGCTACTAGGGAGTTATTTTTAAACTTAGCAGTTACACTTAATTTTATCTCATTTTGGCTTTTGCCCAGATATAAGTAAGTTAAATGTTTCCATCACTATATTTCTTAGGAATGTGACTGAATGTTGTTGGCCTCCCAGATCTAACTTCTACAACAAAGCAGCAAGTCTGTAGGTGTCTTGAATCTAACAAAAAACCCACTCCACTTATTTTTTAAAATAATTACATGTTCATTTCTTGATCTGTTTTAATCGATCTGTGACACAGAAACAATTCATGTGTAATTTAGCGGTTTTATATTTAGTAGATATTCTCCCAAAACTGTTTTCTAAATGTTAATCTGGGAGTTGGTTTAAAGATTGGGGAAGAGATATCCCCAATTCGAGGGGTGGCAGATTAGAGGATTTATGACAGATTTTAAATTACAGCTAAGTTAGCCAAGGGATGAACATGTGAGTTTGGTGTCACATTGACTTTAGTTTAAAATGTTCTGGAGGAGGTTTTTGTTTGCTTGTTTGTTTGTTTGTTTGTTTGTTTTTACTACCTATTATAGTTATGCAAATGTGCTCATCCATTGTCATAGGTTTTTATAGACTCCTAGAGGCCTGGTGCACGAAATTCGTGCACAGGAGGGCGGAGGTGTCCCTCAGCCCAGCCTGCACCCTCTCCAATCTGGGACCCCTTGAGGGATATCTGACTGCCCTGTGTTTGACATCCCACTCACAATCCAGGAATGCTGGCTCCCAACTGCTCGCCAGCCTGCTTTCCTGATTGCCCCTAACCGCTTCTGCCTGCCAGCCTGATCTCCCCCTAACCACTCCCATGCCAGCCTGACTGATGTCTAACTGCTCCCTGTCAGCCTGTTTGCCCCCAACTTTTCTCCTCTGCTGGCCTGATCACCCCTAACTGCTCTCCCCTGCAGGCTTGATTGCCCCTAACTGCCCTCCCTTGCAGGCCTGGTCCCTCCCAGCTACCCTCCCCTGCTGGCCATCTTGTGGTGGCCACTTTGTGTCCACATGGGGCAGCCATATTGTGTGTTGGAGTTATAGTCAATCTGCATATTACTCTTTATTAGATAGGATAGAGGCCTGGTGCATGGGTGGGGGACAGCTGCTTTGCCCTGAAGGGTGTCCCAGATCAGGGTGGAGGTTCCCTTGGGGCGTGGGGCAGCCTGAGCGAGGGGCCTGTGGTAGTTTGCAGGCTGGCCACATCCCCGGCTACCCAAGGAGAGGCCCTGGTATCTGAAGTTTATTTCCTACAATTGAAACTTAGTATCTGGAGCGGAGCCAAGCCTTCTGCTGACTCCGTGGTGGCAGGGGATTTATTTACCTTCTATAATATAAGTTTTGTAGCCTTAAGTGGAGGCCTGAGCCAGCCAGGGTATGAGGAAAGCTTGGCTTCCTCTCTATCACCTGGGAAACCCAAGACACCCTCCTGCTTTCTCTGTTGCTACAGCCATCTTGGCTGGGTTAATTTGCATACTCATTCTGATTGGCTTGTGGGCGTGGCTTATGGGTATAGCGGAGTGGTGGTTAATTTGCATATTACTCTTTTATTATATAGGATAATCAAATTTCTACTTACTATTTGAAACATATCTTTAGGTTGTTTGTGGGACACACTTGTTTCTTATGGTGTTTTTTTGTTGTTGGTTTTGTTTTGTGTTTTTTTTTAGCTCACAAAGACCTTGTTATGAACCAAAATTGGGGTCACTTTGGTAGTTTTACTGGAGTCCATAAACTTAGTTGTGTTGTGATTTATGCCTGTAAAAAGAGCACAGTTAGAGAATGGCTATTTTAGGATTAGATTTTGTGTTCTCCCCAAATTTCCTTTTTTTTCTCTCTCTCTCTTGGATTTTAATGTGATAGAAAGTGTGTATAAAAGATTTTTGAAGATCTATGTTAAATATCTCATTTGTTAACATTTTTAGGTATTAAGGAGAAGGAGAGGCTGTCTATATTAAATATATTGCTTCAGGAGTTAACATAATATACTAATTTCTGCTCTCAAAAATATCTTAAAATATTTATTATGTTGGCTTTAATTCTGTCTATAAATGTTTCCTACTGCCCAGATAAGTAAAAGAATTTATGGAATGTGAAATATGATTCTGCTAAATTAACCAACATTTGTAGAACTAATTATTAAAGAAAATGTTTGAACATAAACTTCACAAATACATTTATAAAATAAGATTGAGTTAGGTATTGAGGATAAAGGGGGAGGTGAACAATAATCAGATTGTCCCTTATAAGAAATAAGATAATATAAATACTTAAGTGTGTAAAACATCTATGTTGGCATTTTTCTCTCAAAGTACTTGGGCCTACAATGTCTTTTTTTTTCTGTATTTTTCTACTTTTGTTTTCATCTAAAAGGCATTTCTGTCACCTTTAGCAAGATCCGTCTGTCACAGAGGTGCTCAGCTGTGCCAGAAGCCCTGGTAATCTTGTCTGATACAGATGAGTACTGATAGTCTCCACTGAAATTGAGGACCAGAGTGGAGAAGTAGTCATGTGTCCTCCTCTTTTTAAAATTAAAATTTTGATGCCAAAGCAAGGAGAAGCAACTTGGAATTGCCATTATCTATTTCTCAAGGGATTCTTCTAGAAAGAAATATGAAACGGTAATGGCTCTCCTTCTAAAATAGAAGGGATTCCTTAAATTTTTCATGTGGCCCCAAGAAGGAGTCTTTCGCTTTTGCAAAATTTCTAGACCCCTTTATTATCTTATGATGCAGCAGGAGTTCCATAAAGGCATGTTCCATAACACATGTCCTTATTACCATTATCCCAGTTATTCTGATTTTACTCTAGTTTTAATGGCTAGAAAGGCAACATGAATAGAGATAGAATTATATACTCAAATGAAAATTAATCTTTTTATTTTCACCTGCCCCATCTTCCCAAAAGTGTTTAAGTAAAGCATATAGATATGTGAAATAGTTTAATTTAAGCACATCCTATATAATAAAAGCCTAATATGCTATGTGTCCAGTCATTGTTCATTCAATTAAAGAAAAAATATGCTAAGGCCAACAAACTGCTCACTATGATGTGCACTGACCACCAGGGGGCAGATGCTTTGACTGGTAGGTTAGGTTGCTGCTGGGGTCCGGCCAATCGGAACTTAGTGAGCCAGGCCAGACACACCCTGGAGCCCTTCCATGGTCCCTCCCTGTCTGGCCAATCTCCCACGTCCCTTCCCAGCCCCAGTGAGGTCCCTTGGCCTGGCCTGTGCCCTCTCACATTCTGGGACCCCTTGGGGGATGTCGGAGAGCCGGTTTTGGCCCGGTCCTGCAGGCTAGGTGCATGAATTTGTGCACCGGGCCTTTAGTGTGATTATATAGTCCTAACTAGTTTACACTACTGAAATTCTGTGAGAGGATGATGGAACTATATAGCATTGAGCCTTTTTCATTAGTTGGAATACCAGAAATAAATCAGTTTTAACTTGCCAGCTGTTTAAATGGGTTTCTTATTTTTCAGTTGATTGTTTTATATTTTTGTTTTAAGATCTTAGCAAAGCAATGTCTCAAGATGGTGCTTCTCAGTTCCAAGAGGTCATTCGACAAGAGCTAGAATTATCTGTGAAGAAAGAACTAGAAAAAATACTCGTCACAGCACCATCACATGAGTTTGAGGTAAGGACTCTATAATGTTTCTTGCTTTCATTCATCTATATGCTGAGTTGCTGTTGCTGATCATCCAGTTTAAAATAAGCACAAGATGTAACGAGAACATAAAAAATTAGGATTGCTTAACAATTAGTAAGAATTTTCAACCTTTAGCTATTATAAAACCATTGTCTTTTTCTTGCTTAATTCTAGGAAGTGTCTAAATTCTAAACAGAACTAAATTGCACTTTATTTCTTCTGTGTTTTCATATCATTGGGTAGAGAAATGGATACCAATGTTTAGTTAGAATTGTGAGAAGTTAGTTTATAAACCATATATCCTGATTGCCTTTTTAAAAAGAGCCAGTTCTAGTAGAACTGTGCTACTTGTCAGCTGTAATAGAGATCCCACGATAGGCAGATTAACTTTTCTACTTACAAGTCAATAGATTATCCTTTTCATTTTCATATTTAATTTGTACTTAATGTTTTATAGTTGTGTTCTGTTCCTTTTTGTTCTCTTAATGAAGATTTATTTTCACTGAAAAGAAACAGAGAAAGATATTGGTGAATAAATACAGGGAACTATTTGGATTTCCCATGGACCAAATGATGTTCAGAGTACATGACGCTGGTGGGAGACGGGGAGGATTATTTGCTTGTATTCCTTGTATTCTTCTAAGTGTGGTTCCTTTTAGCCATTCCTCCTCCCTCTTTAGTTTTAAATTGGGGATAAAAAAGATTCCATGTTCTAAGAGTTTAAAAATTTAATTGAAAGCATTTTAAGTGTATAATATATATGTTTTTATTAAATATTAAGCATTCTGCTAGTTGTAACACTGATTTCTGTTTTTATAGCACACTAAAAAAGACCTTGATGGATTTCGTAAGCTATTTCATAGATTTTTGCAAGAAAAGGGACCTTCTGTGGACTGGGGAAAAATCCAGAGACCTCCAGAAGATTCGGTAAGTTTTAGTAATACGTAGGAAAATGTAAGGTAATTTAGGACATTGGTGTAACTTTGGGGATAGAGTAACCTAGGGGATCTGTAAGAACCTTCAGGAATATTCAGACTCAGGAATATTGCTTTGCATTTACTGTTCTCTCATGCTGAAACTACACATATAGCCTTCTACCATATGCCTTATGATAGACCCAACTTTCCAGTTCTGCAAAAGACTCATAGAATTCTAATCTCCCTTTGATACCACCTCATAAATTAATATCCCTGACTATGAGGAAATTCTTTGGAAAATTACTAAACACACAGTAAGGCTTCATTTAAGTTCTTTTCCTCTTCCTTTTCCTCCCAAACCATCTGATTTCTTGCTGTCTGTAGGGTCATGTATAGATGCTAGGTATTAGTTGTTTGTATGCCTGTGTTGTCTTCATACTAGTCTTTAATGCCAGGGGACTATGTCATGATCTAACATTTGTTGAATGGATGATTTAAATGAAGTGATTGTCTAGAGGGGGGACCAAGATGGTGGCATAGGAGGACACTGACCTCACTCCCTCCTAAGAACACATCTGAGAGACAACTGAGAGCCAAGTGAACAGCTTCTGCACACCAGACAAGGAAGAGAGGGATAAGGGAGGAGCCATTTAGAGTGACATTTCTCACATCAACCTTGAATCAAAGGTGTGCATGTAAACATTGTCATAACAGGGGATCTATATTTTTGTATAGGAGTTGGCCACCTTGTTTTGTAAATAAAATTTTATTGGAACACAACCACATTTATTTATATATTGTCATATATATATATATATATATATATATATATATATATAGTTATAATGCTACAATGGTAGAGTCAAATATTTGTGATGAAGACCATATGGCCTGCAAAATCTAAACTATTTTCTTTCTGTTCCTTTATGAAAGACTAGAGGCCAGGTGCACAAAATTCATGCACAAGTAGGGTCCCTAGGCCTGGCTGGTGATCTGTGGGATGACTGGCAGGGTGATTGGGGCCCCCTGCTTGCACCCACCTTGGCTGGCCTGGCGCTGCCTGCTCGCCGTCCCCTGGTCTGGGTCTATGGGCTGGGAGCAGCTCTTGTGTTGAGTATCTGCACCCTGGTGGTCAGTGCGCATATAGCTACCAGTCGTCCCACCAGTCATTCTGCTGTTAGGTTGATTTGCATATTAGGATTTTATATAGATAGATGTTTTCTGACCCCATTTTAGGTGTATTTCTTTTCAGAAGATTGTTAGTAGTTTACTTCTTTGTTCCCTCAGAAAATTTACTTTTTTCAATTTGGATGATTACTTTTCAGACAAAAATAAGATCGGGGTTTTATACGAGAGCATGGAAGACCAAGTTAGCATATATACCTTCATATGACAACTTCATTGTTTTCTAGAGGCTGTGAGAGCGTCTTGCTCCTGGTCATGTGCAGTGTTTGGCTTACCCATTGGGGATGGGGAAGGATGGGAAATAGATAAAGAGGTGAGGGGTTGCAGAAGCTGCTCATAAAGGTACTGAGGCTAACAGTTTATTTTAGCCCTAACTTAAAACCTGTCATCACCTGGCTGGCAGTGACCTCTGGTGATGATAAAGTATATTCTCATTTATGTGAAAAATGTTCTCTAAAAGAGGCCTTTTCATTTAATTAGTAACACAAGTTAAGGTGTTCCTAGTTGACTTATGATTGTCATTGTTCTTGTTTACTTTGAAAAAGGGTGAAGGAGTTTTATTAATCAACTCTTTTTTTCTTAAGTGAGGCAGAGAATTGGCATACAAAATATCATACCAATATGGTGTCTAGCTTCTATTCATAAAATAACAGAGCCTTTTGTATTCTTAGTCTATAAGTGCAAAAACATTGAAATGTGTATGTTTAAATGACAAAGCCTTCTGAGAAAGTTACAGTGTATATGTGCAGAGTAAAAATACATAGGTTTTCTCTTTTTTTTTAATGAATCATAGTATATTGTTCAGCTAATGTTTGCACATCTCTTTGAAAGACTCACTGAAGGCAATTTGGGCAAGGATCTGACATGATGTGACACAGGATGGTTTGCTCAGAGCATGGTGAAGACTTGCAGCTGCAGTCAGCTAATGCTAAAGCCATTAGAGACTTGTTTTGTGTATGTGTGTGAAGATAAAATGAGGTCCCAAATGTAAATGTTTTCTACAAAAAGGAAATAGTGGCATTTAAGGAAATAGCCCTAAGAACATTGCTGAATACAAGAGTCATAATATGATAAGTTTTAAAATGATAATATAGCCGAAGCTGGTTTGGCTCAGTGGTGGAGCGTTGGTCTGCGGACTGAAGGGTCCCGGGTTCGATTCCAGTCAAGGGCATGTGCATTGGTTGTGGGCACATCCCCGGTGGGGGCTGTGCAGGGGGCAGCTGGTTGATGTTTCTCTCTCATTAACGTTTCTAGCTATCTCTCTCCCTTCCTCTCTGTAAAATATCAATAAAATATATTTTATAGAAAATAAAATTAAA
This sequence comes from Vespertilio murinus, assembly GCA_963924515.1. Classification (NCBI taxonomy): domain Eukaryota; kingdom Metazoa; phylum Chordata; class Mammalia; order Chiroptera; family Vespertilionidae; genus Vespertilio; species Vespertilio murinus. Next base: position 36,247,871 of record OZ004713.1, on the reverse strand, counting down.
ATTAAAAAATTATAATATATGGATTTACTAATCTAAGCAAATAAACTAATATTAATTTAGCAAATATTACAAAATCTAATTTCCTACCTTTTGATTCCCCAGTGAATTGAACAGTCTTTAGTTTTCCCCTGGAACGCCTTCCTTCACACGTGCCTTTATATTTATAGGACCTTTATTTCAGGAAGAGGACATGCCAAAGGAGACTGACCATAAGTCTCTGATTCTTAATTCCATTTTGGTGACTTATTTATTATTTCACTTTGTAAATAGTAAATACATGGCTTCTTTAATGGCAGCTTCATGACTGACTGCGAGAGACCCAGGTAATGTTGAACCAAGGTCTCTAACCACTGCCCTTGTGTCCACTGTAGGGGACAGTCCAGTGCCATAGAGTTGAGCCCCTTGGGAAAATTGTAGTGTGGGTATTTGTGGTAGTGCCACTCTTTGAACATACTACCATTCCTGCCTCCACAACCCCTGTCCTACAGGGTCTTTTTGGACCGTGGCTCCTGTGTTGTAATACAGGTTATTTTAGCATTACTCTCTCCATGTGTATCTTTTATGTAGGTATCTTGTGTCTTATAATTGGATGAGAAAAACATGCTTGTGAGGTTCTCCTGTCCCACATCTTCATCTGTGGTATAACTGTTATGGAATTTCCCTGTCTTTATTTATTATAGGATAGCCGTGAACTTGTAAGGTTGACACTGAGAAAATTTTATATAAGATGGATGGCCTCTGCCTTCTTCTAATTCTGGTCCTTTCTGCCCTGTAATTCCTTGGGGATATTTTACTAAATCCTTTTCCTTACTTTAGGTCACATTTGGACAGCTGACTCTGTTTCTCCCTTTGTATAGAATGAAACTGGAATGTTTACACCAGGCATCTCAGCCTGGGAAGTCTCTTCAGGGATTTTAGGTCCTTCGTAGATTTCTTGAAATTATAAGTAAAACTTATGAAATGTACATATTTTTCAGAGCAGATTCCCTGACTGTCATCAGATTCTCAAAGGGGTTCATAACCTGTAAAGGTTAGAAGTACTGTCTGAGCGTGTCATTGAAGAAACAGTTATAGGATGCCTTTTCTCCACAAGGCACTAGCTTGGTGCTGGGGTTACAAAAATCAGTCTTGGTCCCTCTTCATTATTTTGACTTCCAGTTTGTAGAGAAAATGGGTTCAGAAACAGCTATCTGTATAGAACAGCATGGCCAGCAGTCCGTGGGGTGCTGTGGAAGCATCTAACGGGCATGGGGTAGAGGTAAGACTTTCTGGTATTAAGGTAGACTCTTGGGGTTTACCTAAAGGCAAGACTTCTCTGAGGATGAGAGGAAAATAAAAGAGAAAAAAAGGCTTTGAGAATAGAAGGAGTCTGAAATAATAAGCGGATAGCATGCAGCTTGTTTTCAGTTGTGGAGCATGTGGTGGATGTGCCTGCTTCTCAAGTGCAGCGCCAGATGCTGAGTAACTTTTCCTGCCGTGGCAGCTCCTGTTCACAGAAGCTACACTTTCCATTTAAGAGAGACTCTAATGTTGGAAGATTGGAACAGAATTTAAAAAGCATGCTTCGTTATATACCACAAATAGTTTGGTTAGATTTTCAGTATTGTGAAACATCAACCCAAATAGTTAAAAAATACTTATTCTTGTTTTTTGTGTTTGTTTTTTTACATTGTGATAAACAAACCTTATAAGGTTAACCAGCATTTTAGCCGTTAATAGCTTTTTTTTTAATGTCAGGTTTATTGTTAATGTCAGGTAATTTAAGTATAATAAAATTTATCCTTTCCAGTGTATAGTTTTATGAGCTCCAGCAAATGTATACAGTCATTTAACTACTACCACAGTCGAGTTATAGGCCTTTTCTTTCATCCCAATTCTTCCCTGTGCTGCTTTAAATCATGCTTCTTAAGCCCTTACAGGATTCTGGTTCCTATTTCCATCTTCCCTCAAACACACGAGCTAAGTAAATGTATATCTTTCTGAAATACTGCTTTTCCTTCATTCAGACATCTTTTTTTTTTTTTTTACTTTCTTACAAGACATCTTAAAAGGAAAAAGCTCAGCCTCCACCTTTAGTTTTATTGTCACCTGGCCTTCCTTTTAGCCTTTATCTACACACACACACACACACACACACACACACACACACACACCCCTACCCCTGCCCCTGCCCTTTATCCTCCCATAGAACTTTTTTTGTATAACCTCTGGTCTTCCCCTCCCTCCCCCATTTACATTTTTCCCAAAGCTGCCCCAATGATGTGAATGACACAATTAAGCTAACAATGTACTTTATATTACTTTAGTCATTGGCTATTTGATATCGCAGAGTTTAAAGCTAGTGTGCAGCATAAACAGGATGAAGTTAGAATTTGGGAGTATCCGTTATTTTGAATCCTCTTTTGTTCAGTTACGAACGGAGGGTTGGCTTGTAGGAGAGACTCGATGTGATTTCAGTAAGGAGCTGGTCCTAGTCACATAAGTAGGTTGGCTTTTGGACCTTCCCATCTCTTCTGTTTGAACTCTTTTCCAATTCCCCGAGTCATTTACCTTTGCCCTTTCTAATCCATGCTGAACTAAAATGTTCTTTGAAGACTACTACCTTGGCTGATAAGGATATAGTCCAAATGCCTCACATGGTTGACTAGTTTATTAGTTAAGCTGACTTCTATAAAATGGTGATGAATATTTACCTTTTGTAGTGTTTAAGGAGCAGTTAGCACCTTCTCTTCATGGTTACCTTTTACTGTGTAGGGTCATTTGCCATCTGTAACCACCCTGCTTTTTGTTTGTTTCTTGTTTTTGTCATTTGGGTTTTCTGCCAATTCTTTTATCTCTTCTCCAGTTTACCAGGTTTAAAGTACACCATTATAATATTATAACTTTTATATGTCAGCATTTGGGAAGTTGCTACAGTTTTTAATGGTAGGGCAATAAGAATGGAACTTCTGCAGAAACCGGTTTGGCTCAGTGGATAGAGCGTCAGTCTGCAGACTGAGGGGTCCCAGGTTTGATTCCAGCCAAGGGCATGTACCTTGGTTTTGGTGCATCCCCAGTAGGGGGTGTGCAGGAGGCTGCTGATCGGTGATTCTCTCTCATCGATGTTTCTAACTCTATCCCTCTCTCTTCCTCTCTGTAAAAAATCAATAAAAATATATATTTTTTAAAAAAGAATAGTTTTATTTATAGAAAAGTTCCAGATACACCATTTTAAACCAGACACCTTATATAGCTATCCAAGATGTTACCTATATCCCATTTTTTAAACTTCTTGCTGTGTCCAAAGAAGCATAAAATAATTAATGAAAATGCTGAAAGAATTTTCCTTTCAAACTCAAAAACAAAGATGTTAAATATCTTCACACTGTTGTGCAACCGATTTCCAGGACTTTTTGACCTTGCAAAATCCAAACCCTATATCCTTGAAACAATTCCCATTTCCTCCTACTCCCAGCCTGCCAGCCTCCATTCTGCTTTCTTGTCTCAATGAATTTAACTACATACCTTGTAAAAGTGGATAAAAAAACTTTTCTTTTTCATCTTAGGTTTTCTTTCTGTTGTTCTGAAAATTCCCTGAGTCCTACCAATTACACTATTCTGTAGTTTTACTTTCCTGGACAGATATAAGGAGGAACAAAAGCCCGGGAGATGGTTAGTTGGCAGTGTTCTTGCCAGTGGAAGCATAGAGCCAGCACAGCCTAGAGGAGATCCTGCCCTCTGAGGCCAGCCTGTGAGGCCATCGGACAGCAAAAGGCCATTTTATTTTATTTTATTTTTAAATATATTTTATTGATTTTTCACAGAGAGGAAGGGAGAGGGATAGAGAGCTAGAAACATCGATGAGAGAGAATCATTGACCAGCTGCCTCTTGCACACCCCCTACCAGGGATGTGCCCGCAACCAATGTACATGCCCTTGACCGGAATGGAACCTGGGACCTTTCAGTCCGCAGACCGACGCTCTACCACTGAGCCAAACCGGTTTCGGCATAAAAGGCCATTTTAGAAGCATAATTTGAAAAGGGAGAAATATTATTAAAACTTGCGTTTTTCTCATCTCAGAATACTATCTTAAACCAGGATTTACAGACCTTTTCTGTGAAGGTCCAGTTAGTAAATACTTTGGGTGTTAAGGCTAGGCAGTTTCTGACATCATTATTCAGCTGGGCCATGGTGGCATGAAGGCAGCCACAGACAACATGTAACGAATGAGAGTGTGTTCCAGTGACACTTTATAAAAACAGGTGGCAGGCCTGATTGCTTCACGGGCTGTAATGTGTTGGCATCTGTTTAAATTATCCTCAAGCTACATATGACTATAGAGAGACTGGGTGAAACCAGTACCTGATAGATCATTCAGCTGCTTTGCAACTTGGAGCAGAAAAGAAAAATTCAGTACCATATTTTATCAAATTTATGCTATTGATTATAAGTTGTACCTTTTATGTACCCACTAAGAAAGAAAAAAGTGCAACCGGTTAATTTTAGGATCCCATTATGTGATACATCCTGGTTTCAGCAATGCTAAAATGTGGCGGGCAAGGGTGGGTAAGAGAGTGTGTGTCTGAATCAGTGATGCAGTGGTAACACCAGCAAACATTTGCAGTCTTACTGTGGGACACACTCATTGTTTAGCACTTTATATGCATTATCTCACTTATCCTCATAAGAAATTCACGAAGTAAATGAAAAGGGCTTGGGGCAGTAAATAGTTTGCCATAATGAGCAGTAGAGCCCAAGGTTCAAACCCAGGCAGCCTCGCATTGAAGCCTGTGCTCAGCTTCTGCGCTGTGCCGCCCCGTTTGTCTTTGGAGCAGCCTTTTCCACCAAAGGACACCATTCCCACCGAGTCGGCATTGTTCGTTACAGCGACCCGAGTCAGGTCACGGAGGAGGAAGCAGCAGCTACATCAGTCCCCTTGGCATGTCTTTGCAATCTCAAACATTTCTCAGGGCAGCCACCTACTGGTTGGCATCCTGCTGGTTTATGTGTCTGCTGATTTCCTCAAAGAATTCCTAATGAACCTCTCCTGGAAATGTTTTTAAACTGATAAAGTTTCTAAGCCAGGCAACGCTGGTGCTGGAGGAGGAGGCTTGGTTCTCAGTGCACAGGTAACACCTGTGATGGCAGCCAGCACTCTGGTCCTCCTGCTGCGGAGCAGAGTGAGGGCCACCCATCCATGTGGGTCATCCCCTCAGTGTGGGTCATCCCCTCGGTGTGGGTCATCCCCTCCGTGTGGGTCACCTGTGAGCCTTGCACTGGAGGTGGTGCAGTCCTGCGTGAGCGATGCCGACTTCACCAGGGGTGACCTCACGGACTTTTGAAGACACAGGCAATGTGAGCCTTAGCGCTTTCGGAGTCTCGGAGAGTTCTGATGTTCCTAGCACAAGTCTGCATTCACTGACAGGGCTTGCCTTGGAGAGAGTTGAGGTTTTCAGTACTTGCAATCATTAAAAAGAAAAGTCAAAATGGAATGGCATCATGTAATCATCTCAAATTAAACCACAGTGTCAACGTACTCAGACCGAACAGAAACCTTCTCATTGAAATTCAGTTTGAAGAGTTAAAGTTTACTTTTCACTTTATTTGCATATTAACTTCCATTGGAAAATATCTCTTAGATTGTTTTTATATTCTGTGAATGAAATTTCTATTGCGGTGAAGTAAATTGTATGCAAAATGTTTTTGGGGGGTGTTTTCTGAAAGAGGGTTTATTCTGATTTTCACAAATGCCCGATAGCTCATGAAGCCTGCGAGTCTCTGGTCTGACCTGAGATGCGGAGGATGAAGAAATGGTCGTTGGGAAGTGAGGCTGCATGAGGAGAATGCAGAGGACTACAAATGAGGGGTGGCATCTTAGAGAGCTTGCCTGTGTTCCTGGAGCACAGTGTGCGGGGGATGGGAGAGAAAGGGTGAAAGGCAAAAGGGCTAAATCATAAGGACCCTGAAAGCTGTGTCTTCCATTTAGGATTAGATTCAGTTATATTTAATAGTGAAACTCAAAATAACAACAACAAAAAACCTCAGTCAGAGACAACCCAGAGCTAGTGTACAGTGCGGTGGTCATCAGGAGCGTGGGCTTCTCTATTGTGCCATCCTTTCTTCCTCAGTGTGTCTCCTCATGGCCTCCCAGATGGCCACCTCAGTGAACATCAGTGACCACGTCTTCATTCCAGACAGCGGGCAGAAGGAAGAAGGGTATGTCCCTTACATTTTCACAGAAACTTCCTGGAATTCTTTCAGCTCCCTTCCAGTTAATCACACTGATCAGAACTCTGGCACAAATAGCTACTGGGAGGCTGGGTGATGTAGTCATTTATTTGGAATGGTGATGTGCCCTGCTGAAAATTAGGGTTCTAAAATGGAAGGGAAAAGTGAAGTTGGGATAGGCAGCTAATAACTGCGATGCCATGTCAATGTCTTTTGTGTGTGTGTGTGTGTGTGTGAATGGTATAAGCAGATGAACATGTTCAAGTTCTCTTTTTAAAAAGATTGCTCACTTGCAAGCTAGAGGGTAAAGAGACCGCTGCATGTACACAGGTAAGAGGTACTTAGGGTGCTGACTGATGGCAAGATTGACAGGACTTGATCACCCACCGATCGGGTGTGAGTAGGCCCCTGGCTGAGCAGCTGAGTGTGCCTTGGTGCCCAGGAGACAGGAGAGATTGGAGCCATGGGAGTGGAGCAGATTGCCAGGAACAAGGAGGTCTACTTAGGATGGGCTTGAAAAGGATCAGGCAGAAAGGAGGAAAATAGAGTGTGGTGTTTCAGAAGTCACGGGGTATAGAGCATTTTAAAATTTAGGGAATATTCAATTATGTTAAATGCAGCTTAGAGTGCAAGAGAGGTATTACTGTTATGGATATGGTTTAGCAGTTCCAAGGATGTTGATGACCTTAAGAGCAATTTATTGAATGATGGAAGAAACTAGATTGTACTACGTGAAGGGAGGGGAAGAAGTAGAGGTGAATGTAGTAACTTTTGTCAAGAAGTTTTGCCTCTTAAGCATAGGGAGAAAAAAAGGATGTGCGTGTTGGAAGGAATGAGTGAGTATATGTCGCTGTTTTCCTTGATTTTTCAATAGCAAATATTTGAACATGTTCATGCAGATGAAAGGAATGGAGAGGGAAAGACTGAAGATGAGACTGGATGGGGTGAGGGGGGCACTGGTGGAGAGATTGCCCTGGGGTGGGAGACAGCTCTTCCTGTAACCAGAAGGAAGGGGTGAAGTGAAGACGGAGATGCAGGGAGGCTTGAGGACCTGGTGCCTGAAAGCCGAGAGCACTGTGTATATGATGGTTTGTATTCGCTTTGTGAAATACGAACTTAGCTCAGCTTAGTGACGGAGAGGATGTTGAAGAATTTGTTGGTGGACCGTGTGACAATGTAATGATTTGTCAGCTTTCCCTTAATGGGGAAAAAGGTCCCTGGTCGAGGTATGACTTTGCTGTCATTAAGTCAATCTCTAGAAGCTTCCAAACGACCCAGATTTTGGTTGTTACCTTTAGGAATGTGAAATAGACAATATGCCTAGCACAAAAATTGGCACTCAAGACACTGCAGAAAGGGTTGAGGGAATGAGCCCATGTTCTTGGGACACTTCCTGTACATATGGAGTGTCATTCTAGACCTGCTTTTCGTTTTACACAGATCATTTTTTTCCAGCAAGCATGCTTCTGTTGAAAAAAAAAAAAAAAAAACAACACAAAAACTTTCACCTTGCAATAATCATACCCTTGTGAACCGTAACAGGGCAGGTACTGTTTGCCTGTTTGGGCTATTTGGCATCGTCTCCAGGAGTAGCACAACTATGCTACCAAGAACTGGGTTATGCTCTTGCTAATAGGAACAGTGTGTCCATGGCTGTGTGATGAATTCAGCTTTTCTTCTAACTGGAAACTAAGTTGTGAACAGACTTGGCAAGAAACAGATCATGGCAGACAGTTTTTAAAAGATCTTTTAAAAAATCAGCTTCTGCAGAAAAACTTGATTGATGTCCTAGAGGGCAGAATAGTGTTTAAATCTTGCTCTTAAATAGATTGCCAACTACTTACTTTTGTTCATTCCCTTGAGGAAGTTGGGTATTTGACCAATTCTTTTATCCCAGCGAGAGGAGGACAAGAGTGGCCTAGTCTTGCACGTTTTGCAGGGAGCCTCACGGGGTCTCCTCACCTCACCTATAAAGGCGCCCTACTATAGGCTTGGTTGTACCAGAACTCTTTGAACACTGAATTCTATTCATGGCTGGAAGAAAGAGAGGCAGGGTGATTAGGATTGAAAGCACAAAGATCAAATTAGTAATTGACTAACGGATTCAGAGTAACATTGAGCACATGTCAGGCTGTGCATGGTACTCCCTGCCGTCTCCAAATACCACCCATCTTTGTCTGAACAGTTGTGCATTCTCCTGAGAGAGCTGAGAAGGGGAAAGTGAAGAGCAGGTCAAAAAATGTCTCTGGTACTAGGTGTGTCTAGTGCTGTTGCCAACTAACGTTCTGACACAGATACCTGTGGCTTATGGACTAAACTGAGGTCTGAGGGATTGCTCTGTGAGGTTCCCGGTGAGGGGGTGGACTGCATGACCAACAAGAAGAACTTCTGTTGGCATAGAGGGTAATTTATGTGTTGGAAAGTTGTGTTTAACTTTAGACAAAGTGTCCTGGCTTGCTGTAATCAAGCTATTGGTGCCTTTCTTTGTGTGTGTGTGTGTGTGTGTGTGTGTGTGTGTGTGTGTGTGTGTGTGAATAAGCCCCCAAACATGAAAGACCTCCAGTGAAGGCTTCTAACAGCACCATTAACCTGACAGCCTGGACATCTCTTCCCTCGTCGCACCTTGGCACCACATACCTTATGACTCTTCTTCCCTTTCCCTCCAGAGCTCTCCTCAGAAATGGTGTTTTAAGTGTAGGGGTTGGCATTTAGTCCGTCTGAGGTGTAAGCTAAATCTGAATACAGATTATTTGGTGAAATTCTGAGGCTGAAGTTAACCATCAGTGTATCCTTAGTAAAAACTATGCATTACTATGCATTATATTACTACTAGAGGCCCGGAGCATGATTTGTACACTGGGGAGTGGGGGGGAGGGGGAGAGGCGGAGGGAGTAATGGGTGTCCCTCAGCCCAGCCAGCGCCCTCTTGCAGTCTGGGACCCCTTTGGGGATGTCCGCCTGTCAGCTTAGACATCCCTCTTGCAATCCGGGGCTCTCGCAGTCCAGGACCCCTTGCACCCCTTGCTCCTTAGCACTGCCTTGGAGGTGGGAGAGACTCCTGCCACTGACTACCAGGGGCAGCTCCTGTGTTGAGTGTCTGCCCCCTGGTGGTCAGGGCGCATTATAATGACCAGTTGTTCTGCTGTTCAGTTGATTTGCATATTAACCTTTATTATTTAGGACTAGAGGCCCAGTGCATGAAATTGGTGCATGGGGGTGTGTCCCTCAGCCCAGCCGGCACCCTCTCCAATCTGGGATCCCTCTTACAATCCAGGCTGCTGGCTCCCTACTGCTCATCTGCCTGCCTTCCTGATTGCCCCTAACCGTTTCTTCCTGCCAGCCTGATCACTCCCTAACCACTCCTCTGCCAGCCTGATTGATGCCTAACTGTTCCCCTGCCAGCCTGTTTGCCCCTAATTGCGCTCCCCTGCAGGCCTGGTCACCCCTAACTACCCTTCCCTGTCAGCCTGTTTGCCCAACTACCCTTCCCTGCAGGCCTGGTTCCTCCCAACTGCCCTCCCCTGCTGGCCTAATCACCCATAACTGCCCTTCCCTGCAGACCTGATCCCTCCCCTGCTGGCCATCTTGTGTCCACATGGGGGCAGCCATATTGTGTATTGGAGTGATGGTCAATTTGCATATTGATAGGATAGAGGCCTGGTGCACAGGTGGGGGCCAGCTGGTTTGCCCTGAAGAGTGTCCTGGATCAGGGTAGGGGTTCCCTTGGGATGTGGGGCAGCCTGGGCAAGGGGCCTGTGGTGGTTTGCAGGCTGGCCATGACCCCCTGCAACCCAAGTGGAGGCCCTGGTATCTGGGTTTTATTTATCTTCTAAAATTGAAACTTTGTAGCCTTGAGTGGAGGCCTGGGCCAGCCAGGGTGTGCAGAACGCTTGGCTTCCTCCATTACCAGGGAAACCCAAGCCTCCTGCTCGCTCTGTGGCTGTAGCCATCTTGGTTGGGTTAATTTGCATACTCCTGATTGGTTGACAGGCGTGGCTTTTGGGTGTAGCGGAGTAATGGTTAATTTGCATGATACTCTTATTAGATAGGATACACTATGCACTGTTGTATAACTGGAATGTTGACGCATGAGTAAAAGGAAGAATCAGAAACGCTCATCTTTTTGTTTGTTTGGTTGACTGTTCTGTGATGGGATGTTGGTGTTATTAAAGTGAAAAAGATTATATTGAACAAAAAGGTTTTGGCAGAGTTTTATTAAAATGAACTGAAACAAGCCCTGGCCAGGTATAGTTGGAGCATCAACCCCAAGTGCAAGGTTGCAGGTTTCATCCCAGGTCAGGGCACATACAAGAAGCAATCAATGAATGTGTAAATAAATGGAACTTAAAACTTCAGTTCCAATAGCTACATTTAAGTGCTCAATAGCCACAGGTGGCCACCACAAATTATAAGGCATTTCCGTAATTGCAGAAAGTTCTGTTGGGCAGCACTATGCCTAGAGTGACAGTGAAAAAAGTGCCATTCTGTTGATCTTTTGACTACATACTTAATTATGAGGTATGCAGAGTAGTCAAACTCACAGAGGGAGAAAGTACAAGTGTGATTGCCAGGAGGTGGGTGGAGGAGGGAGGGAATGGCCTGTTTCTTAATGAATATAGTTCCAATTTTGCAAGATGGAAAAAAAGAGTTCTGGACATTGTACAGTAATATGAATATACTTAATACCATTGAACTATATACTTAAAATGGTTAAGATGGCAACTTTTATGCTAAGTATATTTACAATTTTTAAAAAAGAATGTTGTAAATCTGGTTCTTCCGACTTTGAGAGTCTGTTGTCTATTCCTGGCCCTTTGCATCATCATACACACTTTAAACTGGCTTATCAGTTTTCACACAAAGAAATTCTTGAGATTCTGATTCGAATTGCATTGATCAGTTTGAGGATAACTGACACCTTTATATTGGTAAGTCTTCTAATTTATAAACATGATAAATACATCTGAATTTGTCTTTAAGTTTTCTCAAAGGTGTTTTATAGTGTTCCATATAGAACTCTTGCATATCTTTTGTTAGATATATTCCTAAATATTTGCTATTTGCTATTTTTGATGGTATTATAAAAGACACATTTTAATCAATTTTATTATCTAATCTTTATGTATAGGAACAATCTTTGAAAATCACCTTTAAAGTGTCTTAAGCATACATTCTTAAGAAAATGTGAAATACATTCACATTGTTGCACAACCAATCTCTAGAACTCTTTGATCTTGAAAAATTAAAAATCTATACCCATTAAACAAAAACTTCCCATTTCTCCCTACTAGCATTCCTTGATAACCACCCTTCTACTTTGTCTGTAAGAATCTGACTCTTCTGGGTGCCTCATATAAATAGAGTTAAACAAGCATTTGTCTTTTTATGACCATTTATTTCACTTAAGGTTTGTCCATGTTATAGCATGTGCCAGAATTTCCTTCCTTTTTAAAGCTGAAGAATATTCCATTTTATGTATACATCACATTTGTTTTATCCATTGATCTGCCGAAAGACAAACTTAGGACTGAATGGAGGAGAATGGCAAGGAATATTTTGGTTTTGGCATCTGTCTCCTTGGGAAGAAGGAACAATGTGTGATCATATATACACTATTCTGGAACTGAAGTAGAGCTTATGTGCCAGAAATATTTATAGGCTTGATGACTTTTGTGTATCCCATTTGTTATGTTGATGCAGATTGGGAATTCTGAGTGTCTGAAGGTAGTCTGAAAGGACTGCATGTTCTCACCGGCCAGCCAGATGTTGGTGGGCTGGAACTTTCCCCTCCGGTTCCCCGCTGTCAATGAGCCACTGCGCTGCTCCTGTGTGCGGGGCAGTTGCCGGGACTTGCTTTTGAGTAAGAAGGGCCTGTGTGGGAAATACAACTGAAACTTTCCACAAAGGAAGCAGAACTCTTGAAGAAAGTCTGAAAGTAACCCTGGGATTGGTCTGGCTTCACCTTTCAGAAAGCTGATTGAATTACTTCTATAATTCTTTTTTTATTTTATTTTAGATTCAACCCTACGAAAAGATAAAGGCCAGGGGCTTACCTGATAATGTGTCTTCTGTGCTGAACAAGTTGGTGGTGGTAAAGCTCAATGGCGGTTTGGGAACCAGCATGGGCTGCAAAGGCCCAAAAAGTCTGATTGGTGTGAGGAATGAGAACACGTTTTTGGATCTGACGGTTCAGCAAATTGAAGTGAGTAACATTTGGCCTTTCTCATGAGCTCCTAAAGTTGTTTTTAATTCTTAAGTATTACAAGCATTACTTTATAAAATATCAGATGTGGATTTGAGCTAGTCAGGGAGCTTGCTATCTTTAGTCTCTGTTTTTATATATAAAAAGGTTTGGTGTTCCTTAGGGCACATCCCTAGGGTGATGTAAAAAGGTTTGATCTTTAAATAGCTTTTGTGATTGCTGAAATCTCTGGATCTACTATTTGGATTCCCTTTGATGTCCCCTCCTCTCTGCCCGTTTTTTTTTTTTTTAAATTAAGTTATTATATGTGTATATATCTTACCATTGCCCCTCCTCCCCCGCCAGCCCACTCCCATACATGCCCTCACCCCCCAATGTTTTTGCACCTGTTGGTTATTCTTATATGCATGTATTTAAGTCCTTCCATTGATCTCTTATCTCTGCCACCTCTCCCTAACCTTCCCACTGTAATTTGACTCTCCTGCTTCCTAGTGGCAGCCTCCATCGCAGCTGGGATGACAGAGCTTTATTAACCCCTCTGGGGAAGCTTGGGAAATTTTCACATATCTGGCTAGATGCCATGGGCTAAGAACTATTCTTGGTTTCTCTCTGACTATAAAGTCATTAATCACAGACCATAATAAGCTTTTCAGGGGCAGTGGCCTTTTTTCATCTCTTTATCCCTATTTTCTAATATGGTGCTGACAGCCACAGTAATACTAGCAGTAGCAGTAGCTAACGTTTATCCAGCATGTACTTTACACCAAGTATCATTCTGAGCTCTTTATAGGAATTGACTTGCTTGTTCCTCTCAACAACTCTGTAAGATATGTACTGTCATCATCCCCATTTTATAGATGAGGAAACCGAGGCACAGAGAAGTTGATTTACTTGCCCAGGGTTCCCCAGCTAGCCAGTAGGTGCAGAACGGACCGTCCGAATTCTAAGACCTTGTTATCTTTCCACTCTGTGTTGCCTCTTAGCTCCTTCCAGAGATTAAAAAGATTCCAGTTGGGGTGTGATTCACAACTACCGACATAATCCATAATCCCTGAGAATAAAGAGCCGTGTCTTTGTACCTTTGCACTTTAACCCCCACAGTGCTCTGGACACACACTACTTGCTGAGTCAGTACTTGCTGAGGTCATAGGGCCCGCTGGCGGGGCACACAGCTTAAGGCAGGCTGGTGGGGAAGGTGTCCCTGATCCGCCACATCTCTGGGCCTCAGTTTACCGTCTGCAAAATGTAGATAATCGTTTGTTTAAAGAGTTGCAATTTAATGAGCAAGTAATGGTGAATTGCTTATCAAAATAGCTTATACTAAGAAGTTATTTTTTTTTTCAAACTAATATACTCAGCTACAATGTTTTGAATGTTTGTGATTAATAAAGAGTTAATTTTATATCTTTACGTAAAAGAAAAGTCTGAATAATCTGATTGTCATTTTCCTCCCTAGCATTTGAACAAAACCTACAATACAGATGTTCCTCTTGTTCTAATGAACTCTTTTAACACAGATGAAGATACAAAAAAAATACTACAGAAGTACAGCCACTGTCGTGTGAAAATCTACACTTTTAATCAAAGCAGGTACAAGGAGTAAAAACATTGACTGTGGGGTGTTATTCCTGGGAAAGGCCTTCTTTGTCTTGTTTAAACAGAGCGGCCTCAACATGTACATTTGCCACAGATTCATGTTTGCAAGTGATTGGTGAACTTCCAGTTCTTAAAGGACAACCCTGTCCTGCCCAGAATACTGAGAATAGCTTAGGTCTTTGTTTTCTGGGGGCATAGTGGGCTCCAGGTGGGGCAATGGATATTTTTTTCAATATTCCACGATATTGATAACTTCTTTCCTATGAGAAGGAATTTTTTTAACATCCTAATACAGGCTTGGGGGAAATTTAATAGATCCTAAAGAAAATCATCTACTTTGGGGAAAGGAGAGTAAGTGGAAAAGGAATTCAGATGAACCGTGATAAAGCCCAGGCAACTGTGGCTTCCAATCAATGACAGACACGGGGCTACGTGAATTTGTGCGAAGGTGTATTTCTCTGTACCTTTACTTCAGTGTTTTTAAATCTGTTTTTCCAAGGACTCAGAGCACTGGTGTCTGTCTCCATATTCTGGTTGGTCTTTAGTCTGTTGCAGGGCTAGCTCCTCCCCCAACTGCCACCCTCTCCACGCGTTCTCACCGGGAGAAGGGAGGGAGCGGACTCCCTGAGCACTAACCTGCTACTGATGTTCTGTGAAAGAAAGAGTACCTCCTCTGAATATGTGTATAAGCTTTTCCAAAATAGGTTTTCAGGGAAAAGAACTATCCCATGACCAAGTATGTTTGAGAAAACCTAACATATCTCCCCTCTTGGAGAGTCATAAAACATATCAATATCTTAAAAATATGAGGTGCCCTTCCATCTGTATGACCACAGGAAATTTTTTGTTTTGCAGCAAATATTACTATCTAGTGATTTTTGGACACAGATAGTGAGATTTTCTTAAATGGATTCACATCTGATTAAATTACTAATGATAGTCTGAAAACGAGGGAAGTGTAATTAAATGCATTGTTTTTCTTGAAGGTCTGGAATACTCCAAAGAGGTGATATTGAAAAAGAACTTTTGTTTTTTAAGGTACCCGAGGATTAATAAAGAATCTTTACTGCCTGTAGCAAAGGATGTATCGTACTCAGGGGAAAATACAGAAGCTTGGTACCCTCCAGGTCACGGCGATATTTACTCCAGTTTCTACAACTCTGGTTTGCTCGATATCTTCATTGGAGAAGGCAAAGAATATATTTTTGTGTCTAACATAGATAATCTGGGTGCCACAGTGGATCTTTATATTCTTAACCATCTAATGAACCCACCCAATGGAAAACCTTGTGAATTTGTCATGGAAGTCACAAATAAAACACGTGCAGATGTAAAGGTAATATTGAGAGGAAGCATTTTGGGGATTCACATATTCATATTTCCTAGGTTATGTTAATTCGTACTTTTTTTTTATTGGAAAGTCTCCAACTGAAGCAGAACACATTTGCCCACTTGATATCATTGTAAGAGAATAAAATAGTGTTCTGTAGAGCACCCTAAGTTCTGATTGATGTAACACTGTGTATACAAATCCAGATTTAATACTATAAAAACCATCATTTGGGGGGAATAATCTATAAGGGCAATTTTAACTAAAAACATTTCTACATATATTTGTAACAAATCTGAAATATGTGAAAGCACTTTCAGTAAGTTTGTTCAAACCCTTGTTATTCTAGTTTGATGCTCACATGTCTTTAAATTTGATTTAAAAATTTTTTTAATTTTTATTTATTTATTGGGGTGACATTGGTTAATAAAATTATATAGGTTTCAGGTATACAGTACTATAATACATCATCTATATATTGCACTGTGTGTTCACCACACCAAGTCTCCTTCCAGCACCATTTACAATTTTGATTTTTAAACTTTGCATGTTTAGTGGTAATGACATTTGGCCTTTGATGAAATGGTGTATAAGGTTTTAATAATGACCCCACCGGGAGTAAAAAAAGTGGGCAGTGAATACTAAAATGGTCAGTCCCTGGACTGGGTTCTGTGCCTCTTATAAATGTCCACATCCCACAGGAGTGAATACCCCCCTCCCCACACTGCCGTGGCCTCTGACTAAAAATACCTCCAGGCTGAGGCCAAGCAGGGGTCACTGCTCACCACTTGTGCCTGTCTCCCCCTTCTCCCCGAACCTAGAGCCATCAGAGCAGGGCTATGGGAGGACCGGTTATCTGGTGATAAGACTGGTTTGAGAAGAAGGAATGCTGTTGTGAAGCAGCCTTCAGAAAGTGAGGAGAACTTTGGTGTGATTTACTCCCGGGGCCTTTATCATGGACGAGAGGGCAGATATGCTGTGTAACATGGCAGACAGCCTACATTATTTCCTTTGGTTCTGTCTCCATAAGTATATTGCTTTGTATCACAGGTAGAATCACTACCAATGCTTTTTATTTCTGGGGGATTTTACTATCAGCATCTTTTCTGTAACATTCGGAGGCTGTAAACTGTGGTGGGATGTGTTGGGAGGGATGTGGGACACTCACTCACTCTTCTCTGCCTGTTCCAGGGTGGGACACTCACCCAGTATGAAGGCAAACTGAGACTGGTGGAAATCGCTCAAGTGCCAAAAGCACATGTTGATGAGTTCAAGTCGGTATCAAAATTCAAAATATTTAACACAAACAACCTCTGGATCTCTCTTGCAGCAGTTAAAAGACTGCAGGAGAAGAATGCTATTGACATGGAAATCATTGTTAATCCAAAGGTAAGCCAAGGTCCTGAGATCACTTTAGGCTACACACACACACACACACACACACACACACACACACACCCTCTGGCCTGTCCAGTGCATTATCACTGCTTTCTGCCTGTCTTCCAGCCTACACCAGCTCTTAGTGTGCTGAGTCACGGTGCTTTTCCTTGGCCCTGGGCTACGGTAGTGGCAGGAACACAGAGCCCAAAAGCAGAGGGCCTACCTCCGCTTTCCTGTGGCTCTGATACTTACAAGCCTTATGGCCACCGGCACCTTGCATAACTTTTCTAAACCTTCAGTTCTTTATCACAAAATGGAAATATTATTGAATGGCAGATCTGTGATGCTGAGAAGAGAGCACATATGTATAAGCACCTGACTTATGGTAGATGCTTGATAAATGTCACATCTCAAAATTCCATTTCCTTCAATGGATCTCTGAAATCACTCCCCAGATATTAACTGACATGGAACTACGTTGTTGAAACTTGTATTTCTCTCCCTCCCTCTCCCTTTCTTACAGACTTTGGATGGAGGCCTGAATGTCATTCAGTTAGAAACCGCAGTCGGGGCTGCCATTAAAAGTTTTGAGAACTCTCTAGGTATCAATGTTCCCAGAAGCCGTTTTCTACCTGTGAAAACCACGTCAGATCTCTTGCTTGTGATGTCGAACCTCTACAGCCTTAACGCAGGGTCTCTGACAATGAGTGAAAAGCGGGAGTTTCCCACGGTGCCCTTGGTTAAACTCGGCAGTTCTTTTACAAAGGTAAGTCATTATAAAGGTAGGACACACGTGTGAATTGGAACCTAATCAGTCTCTGCTGCTGACCGGTCACATTTCTACATCTTTTGTGCCATTTAAAGGGAATTGACCTTAGAAAATAAAGTTGCAACTCACTTTTGAACTTGTTATCTATAGAGGAGAAAGGAATGTTTAAATTTTGGAACATTTTATCTTATGTCTTTTCTAAGACTATTAACTGCTTTCCTCAGAAGGAGAATGTTAATTCTGGCTTAACACAGCCCCTACATGTACTTGGCGGTGTTCTAGGTCCTGGGTGTGTAACAGTAAATAAATACAAGGGGCTTGCAGCGGTGGAGCTGGCTCAAGGCAGAGAGGTGTCCGGCACACTGACGGTGCAGCTGTTTAGCAGACATTTCAGAGTGCCAGTCACAGGCCCATGCCCAGGACACTGGACTGTGGGAACAACCGCCACTTGCTGAGATGATGTGCATTGTTCCTGAGACCACTTCCATCAGAATCATCTAAGGCATTTGTTAAAAAGGCAGGCATAGTGTGGCAGAGTAGGAGGAAGATGCACAGACTTGTTCCCAGGAACAAGCTGGAATTACAACTGAAATATGGAAAGGTGTCCTGAATAATCAATGGGAAAACTCACAGGCAAGAACCCTGATACCCAGGGACCGAAGCTAGAGACGGTATAGAAACTGGCAGGAGGGGTGGAGGTGCGGAAGGGTTGGGCGGGCACCCACAGATGGCAACTGAAGTCCTGGAGAGAGATCTCAGCTGTGGGGGGTGCCACTGAGAACTCCGGGATCTAATCCTGAAGCTGGGCTCCCCTGTAGAGAGCACCAAATGAGGAGGGTACCCCCTAATAACTAGCTGTGGAAAGCAGTGAGTGCTGTCTGCCAGGGAGTGTCAGCTGAAAGTTTGGGCACCCTCTTAAAGGGCCAATGCACAAAAATTCCCCGTGGCACCATACCCTGCAGGAGATAGGAACGTTAGCTGCCTCGATTTGCCAACAGAGGCTGAGTGGGCAATAATAGCTAGTTGTTCTGAGGAAGAACATGTTTTAAGAACATTTGAGAGTATAATACCCCTGGTGGTCAGTGCACATCATAGCAAGCACCTGGGAGCCAGGCAGTATCTGCCCCTCTTCCCCCCACCCCCGACCGTCACCATCTAGCAGACTTGGGCAAACTACGGGCCCTAGGGCCGGATGGCTGTTCTAAACTATTGAAATAAAATAAAATAAAATAAAAGACTGTACCCTTTTATGTAATGATGTTTACTTTGAATTTATATTAGTTCACACAAACACTCCATCCATGCTTTTGTTCTGGCCCTCCGGTCCAGTTTAAGAACCCATTGTGGCCCTCGAGTCAAAAAGTTTGCCCACCCTTGATCTACGGGGTAACTGGGCCCCACTTGCACCCACCTTGGCCGGGCTCCGCCCGCTCACCTGCTCCACCATCCTGCTGCAGTCCTGCTTTGGTCGCCCGCCATGTTCTGCGTTGCCCCCTGGTGGTCAGTGCATGTCACAGCAAGCTGTTGAACTCCCAGTAGAAGGCCCAAGGGAACAATTTGCATATTAGGCTTTTATTATATGGGATGTCTGATCTGCTTAGCTGTATTGTAAACTGTTTGATGGTAGGGACAACGTTCTATCCCCTGGTCTCTCCTGCACAAGATCTAGCATTGCAAGTGCTTAACAAATAGGTTCTTCCAATAGAAGGCCTAAACTTGACCATTAACAGAATGTTTCGTTAAACTATTTTATTTTAACCCTTACCCCATTTTTTAAACAATTTATATATTCCTATTTTTCTTTCAGGTTCAGGATTATCTAAGGAGATTTGAAAGTATACCAGATATGCTTGAATTGGATCACCTCACAGTTTCAGGAGATGTAACATTTGGCAAAAATGTTTCATTAAAGGTGTGTTGTTATGAAAATTATAGATCTTCAGCTTTACAAACAGGTTTCATTTACTAGTCCTAAATTTACCTTTATTTTAAGGAATACTTCCTAGTCTGTACCAGATATTTACATTTTTAAAATGAAATAACTTACTACAGTATTTAGTATTAACAATGTCTTCCATTGATATACAGAATAATTAAAATACAATCATAATAGTTGTCTATAGGACTTTTGTGGAATACAACATTCAAATGTAAAGCAAACACTAATAAATAATTGGGCTGGCACTATTTTATTGAAATAGGACAACCTTTAAAAATCACTATTAAATTAGCATTAATTCACTAAAGATGAATCTAAATGAAAGTAGAAAAGAACTTCGTTTATACTGTGTATAATCTATTTCTATTAAACTAATCTGTTGTCATCAACTATTATAAACAATAGTCATTCACATTACTTAGTACTTGGATACTTTTATAACCATCATTCCAGACTAGGGTAAGAAGGCCTACTGGTATAAGTATTAAAACTCAGAACCAAAGGTACAAGAGCTTTTCCTAACCAAGTATTTTTTTTTAACCCCATACCTAGACTTCAGTTACTTAATGAAGATTTTTTTTAAAAAACAAAAAAATATATATGTATGAGATATATCTCCATATATACAACCACACATATATAGAGAACTTTACTGTTGCTATTGCCTCATTGAAACAGTTCACTTAAGATATAAAAAAAATTTCTGTACACTATTCTTAATAAAAACTCCAAACTGTTATGTAAATATAAAACTAAGCACCCTTTAATTTAATGCTGGTGGCTTTGCAAGTAGTTCTTTGAAAGGGCCAATCATGTTGTGGCAGTGGGTCCACTTCTCACTCTTGGTTCCACCTCTGATGACTCGAGGAATGTAGAACTACTGCCAGGATTGATACAGAGGACACATTACAGTTTTCCTTAACATGTTGTTTTTCAAGTTTAATATTGTTTATATAGTTACTCCATTATCAGTAGAGTTCTACATAAACTTGATAATTGTAAGAAAAGTCAATTGCATTTCAGCTTCAGTTGCAAGTACACTCTTGCTTTTTGTTTTCCCTGTCACTTAGGGTACAGTTATCATCATTGCAAATCATGGTGACCGAATTGACATCCCGCCTGGAGCAGTATTAGAGAACAAGATTGTATCTGGGAACCTTCGTATCTTGGACCACTGAAATGAAAAAATACTGTATACACTTTATACTAATCATGGGCTAGTTTCTTACAACAAAATGTTCTCTAGCATTCTATAATAGGCAGGTACTTTTATTGTGTTTACTGTACCTGCAGTGTTAATTTTTAAAGTAGAGATTTCTGCATTATGCTTTTATTTTATTCTAAGAAAAGCACAGATGGAAGCAATACTTTTCTTCTCGGAAGAGGATCCTGGAAGTTCATCTTAAAGTACAATATTGTTTAATCTTAAAACGGGGGCAGCTCTGCTGTAAAATCTTGTACAGAGGCCTCAGTGATGGTCACTTTGAATTGCTTGTGATTTCAAAAATAAAGCTGTGAAGCAATACATGTGTCCACTTACACTTTTCAATGCTAACTTTATGAAATGGTGAAAAAAAAATGATATACTCTGGCTAGTTACTTAATCAGTTGGAAACTTTATTCTTGGAATATTTATACTCACTGGCAAGTTTAAAAAAAAAATCAAGTTTTTGCTAAGAATCTTAACCACATCATTATTTCCATAGGAATTAAATCTGAAGGTATTTATTAGTACCTTTCATTTAGTTCTAAAACTGGGGTGCCTGCCATGCTTCCCACAGACCCTCCATTTATTGAAACAAAGTGGCGTTTCTTTTCCCAGCCGAGAGCTGGGTTGGGTAGAGGTAGAGCATTTCTTTCACATCCTTGTTCTCTAGTATAATGGGTGAGGGTATAACTTTTTTTAAAGTTCCCTTTCCTTGAAGCTTGCTTGTCACTGAAAAATGTTCTTGAATAACCTTTCAAATCAGGTCTACTAGTAGTATAATTTGTTGCTTTATTAAGAATCAATTGCATTTTTCAGTTCTCCCATACTTATTTTTTCAGTAGGCTGCTTGTTTAAAGTTTACTGAATACTATTAAAAAAGTCTTTTAAAGCCTGGTAATTGTTTACAGCTTTATTTTAGACAGACAGTTAGGAACCAATGACATACCTCTGTAATGATAAAGGAAAGAAAACAGGCTTTCCTTTTAGGAGATCAAAGAGCACAACATAAAACTATTTCACTGTACATAATCACTACAAGTTAGGCACTCTGACAGGGTTAGGCAAGATTCCTGGTGTGAGGTGAGACACAGGCACTTTCCTTTGTAGTGTGCTGCTGATTCTATTTTGAAGGTAACATTTATTATAAGGTCTTACCCTGGCCGGTGTGGCTCAGTTGGTTGGAGCATCATCACATACACTGAAAGGTTGCAGGTCCCAGACAGGGCACATATCTAGATTGCAGGTTCAGTACCCGGTTGGGGCGTGGATGAGAAGCAACCAATTTATGCCTCCCTCTCCCCTCCCACAAACACAACATACTCTTTCCCTTTCTCTCTCTAAAATCAATGAACATCTTCAGGTGAGGATTTTAAAAAAAAGAGAAAAGTCTTAAAATAACTTACTCATCACCTTGTATTTCTGGCCCCAACACAGCAGCTTATATTTTCTATTTCTCCCTGGTCTTTGTTCATATATACATCGAAAGTAACTTAAAAACAGGAATCCAAGGGAGTGATGCTCCACATGTTAAATGTTAAAATGAAAACTCTTAAGTAGGCAGAATATATAAAAATGTATTCTTACCTCTGCTAGAAATAAAAAGGCAAAAAAACCCACCTTCGTATTTTTTATAAAAATACAACTATTAAACTTCAGGCTTTTATATACCACTTCTCAAAAGTATTTAAATTCGCTGCATAAATAAATGCTAATACCTCATTATTACTTGTGATCATCCTTTCAAGTATTTAGACTATTCTGGAAGGCTTCATCCAGTGGTGGTAGAAAGATTAAATATGCATCACACAAAGCCTAAAACTTGGTCACTGGAGAAAAAAATTGAATTCCTAAATCCAGCAATCAAAAGATGTTTATTTTTTATAGAAAGATCTGTAAAAAAATAATTTTCAAACAGTTTTACTTTCATAGAGAAAACTTTCTACAGAGATTGACTTAAGTTTTTAATATTTTAAATTGTACCATCATTAAATAAAGGTGGGACACCATATGAATTTCATTGCACTGGAAGAAATGCAAAGCATTTTTTAATATAAAGTATACAGAGCATTCTAGTCAACTACAGCTGTGTTACAGCTATGTGTTCTTTTGGATTTGGTCCAAAGAAACCTGAGTCTGTTTCCAGAGAGAATGAAAAATATAGACACCTGATCAGTTATTCTTCACTGAAGGAAGCATACAATTGGCATTCCTTGTAGATCCCACTGAATCCCAGTTTCCCCAACACTGATCCTTTCCTTTTCCCCTTTCCCTGCCCCAGTTCACTTGGGTTCCAGGTTCAGTTCTTGAAACACAGGCATCCATATTTTCTTAAACACATACATCCCATGGTCAGCTACCCAGTTGTCCAGTATGTCATCACCTCTTCTGTTCCCAGATCTCAGCCATATTTAGGTCCAAATCTTTAAGGCCTTTTAAGGCTTGAAGATTTCCAGTGTAAAAAGCTACATCTGCTGTGACCAACCTAAACAGTGGAGAGAAAATTATTTTTAATATCACACTTTCTTTTAAAAAAAAAATATTTTATTGATATTCCACAGAGGAAGGGAGAGAGTTAGAGAGCAAGAAACGTCGATGAGAGAGCAACATTGACCAGCCGCCTCTTGCACACCCCCTATCGGGGAATGTGCCCGCAACGAATGTACATGCCCTTGACCGGAATCAAACCCGGGACCTTTCAGTCCACAGGCCGACGCTCTACCACTGAGCCAAACTGGTTTTGGCTTTAATATCACACTTTCTATTCAAATAAAGTAGCAATGCTCACAGAGTCAAAAGTCCTATCCTAGCTGCTCAACTGTTACTTAAAATTCAGATTTCCTAGGAACCAAATGTCAATATATCTTAGCAGGATTCCTGCTATGTTCTATTTCAACAATAAACGTCTTTTAAAAGAATAAACCAATGCAGGTTGGACTCAGTTTCATAATTCTGCCCAATAGATTTGTCTTAAAACAATGAAAAAATATAGAAAATAATAGGTTAAATTGTTTTTTGATCAGCTGCCACTAGGGCAGTGGTCGGTAAACTTCGGCTCATGAGACACATGCGGCTCTTTGGCCCCTTGGCTGTGGCTCTTCCACAAAATACAACATGCGGGCCTGCATGTACAGTGCGATTGTAACTTCGTGACCCATGTGCAGAAATCGGCCTGGGCGAGTCTATTTTGAAGTTCTAACGCCGAGCCATACACTGTTGACCACTGCACTAGGGTATATATGTATATGGCTAATAAAATCACAGTACTCATAATCAATATAACAACACTTGATGAAAAGAGAATTACACTGAACTCAAAATGCCTATCCCTGAAAAAAAAAAAAACTCCTGGAAAGAACATTTAAACACAAATGTCAAAATTTCATACATAAAAAATAGGGCAGGTCTGATTATATTTTGAAAGATGTGGCCCATAGAAAAACAAATAGGAGACTTTGATTTAGCAGTTATAAAAGAGGGGGGAGTCTGGCTTTAATATTTTAATGAACACCTAAGTTCTGGATTGCAAAGGTATTCAAGTACTCTTAATATTTGCACTATATTCTAATTTATAAATACCTTATGCACTTAATGTTTTCACCTTTTATCATGTCAATTTACTAAGGACCATATTTTTGTTTGAAATTAATCTAATTTAGGGTGCTTTAATATCTATAAAAAATTCAAATTATACTTGTGATAATATGGTAAGTACACTGAAACTGACAGCAATAGTTTAAAAAAAGAACAGCTTTTCTAAGGCAATATCACTATATTAAATTAAACAAAATTAATATAAATCTACATCTTAAAACACTGTTATGTTTAACTAAAAAACTGATAAAGAACATAAAACCAGACATTTGCAACATATATAACCAACAAAGGATTAGGTTGAGATTATATGGAAAAAATCTAAAATCAAGAAAAATGGACAAAGAATGTGAACAGGAAAAAATCACAAGATGAGGATCTCTGAATGACAAATATATGAAAATATAACAAGCATTAAAAAATGCAAATCAAAATAAAATATCATTGTCTTCCATCAGACTGGCAACAAAAAATCCTAACAATAAATGTTGGCAAGATACAGAGAGAGAAATGGTGGGAGTGTAAGCTTGGTACAGCCATTTGGCAGAACATTCTGGCAATACCTAGTAGAGTGGAAATATACATTTGCTCTAATCCACTTGTAAGTATATACCCTAAAGAAAAGTACGTACATATTCACACTTTTTTGTAACTATGAAGGAATTAGGCAGACTTTATCCTCATTTTATAAATAAGGCACAAAGGTTAATTAACTTTCTCATGGTGACATGGCTACAAAGGAGGGCCTTGAGTCCTGTGTGGACAGGGAAGGCTGTGGGTAATCTAAGCAGGTGCTACAAACCCACACGGCTTCACAACTGGCATATAAGGGCAGTTGAGTAATTGACCTTTTATAAAAACACTTAACGGAGATAGATGTAGATATACATCATCTCCACAGAGAGGAAAAGCAAAAGGTTGCTGATTTTATAATTTTTCGGCTCCAGCATGATTACAGTAGAAAAGGACAACATAATGAATAAAACCAACATAACAATTTGATAGGGGAATAGTTAAAATATTTTGAAAACATACCCATTTTGAGGTCCTCCATCATTTATCACATTTAAATGAGACAACTGCTTTTTTAAGTGGAATTTGTAACTTGCATTAATTCTTAAAAATAACATCTGGAAAAGAAATAAAACTTAAGTTTCTTAAAGCTCTACTGAAATAGAAGACAAAAGTATCAGGAGTTACCAATATCAAATCAGAAAAAAAGTTTAAGTAGCCTTTGTTTTGGCATATATCTTTAAAATGATCCCTTGAAAATATTTTATTGCTAGTTCAGTATGCTTTTGCCCTTAGCTGGATAAAAGCTTTTTTCCCCTTTTTAGTACTATTTCTTTTCATAATATGACTTATTAATGCCTTTCTGCCCCTTAGAAGAAGTCCTCTGAGATATGTAAATAGCATATATCACTGACAGGTAAAAAGAATAAAAAGAAATAGAGAATTCTGTAAAATATTAACTACAAGTTTGACAGAGAAAACCAAAAAAAAGCCTTAACAGTAGAGACAAGGACACCTTTATCCTTCCCACCTGGTAATATCACCTGAAAGTACCTTATTGCTCCTGCAGGCACACCTTTTAATGCAATGACCCAATAATTCTTTGGGAAATACCTGACCCGAAAGTATATACAATTAATCTATGGAAAATGTTTTGGGGAATTACTGATATTCAAGTGATAATACTGACACAAAATCTATCATTTTTGCTCAGCTTTGACAACAGTTTCCTTTAAATTATGATGTAGATAAAAACACATGAGATACCTGTATGCCCAGCTCCCTGACCTGGTTAAGCCTTGCACTAAAATTAGAACTCAGATGACAAATCAAGTTGGTCAGAGTCAGAGGTAGGGGATTTTATATGTGGAATGGAAAGGATGGCTTGGCTAAGGAGAAATGAGAAAGAAAAAGAGACCCTAGTGGTTGTTCCATATCTTATGGATCCTCTTCAATCCTCAGGCCCAAATCATGAGGTCAGTATATTAATGAAAGGTCAGGGAAGCATGAATGGTGACAGTATGTAAGACGGAAGCCTGAAGTGGCGTGGGAAAGGAGACTAGCAGAGCAAGAGTAGGCAAGAGTAACCAAGAAAGCTACCTTTGCTCCCAAAGACCATTGCCATGCATTGAACCAATTAGAGACCAATTGAAATAACTTGTCAAAATAGCAAAAATCGCAGTAAAAGTTAAGTTTATATCCCAGTCATACAACAACTGGGATTGTATTATAACACTATCATCCTACAACTTTCTGGTATAGAGGGAATGAGCTAAGCTGCGGTGGGTAGAAAAGACTGAGGGAAAAAAACACTGGGCCTTGGGAGTACTGAGAGGACCTAGGGAAATGGGAATAGGAATGTCACTGAAGGGTGAAGGGTGAGGGAGTGGCTCTCTCCCTGCCCCTCCCCAGGTACATTTATTTCTCTTGCCTCTCTTCCTCCTCAGCGCCAAGGACCCTTCTTTTGCCTCTGCAACTTGTTTCCTCAGCCCATTTCCTCTAAGCCTCACTTTTTCTACCTCTGTGACTTTCTAAATAAACTTTCTCTTATTTAAAAAATAAAATCAGAGAACTCTGTGATATTTCTGTAGATGAAGACAGTAGGTGGATACTTCATAGGTGGAAGGTGCTAAAAACTACACATTTTGCTTTTTCCTGGTTTGTGCCTATTATAGATCATTTATGCTTATTTAATAAATATTAATAAGACATACTAACTTACTTTATGTGTCATCTGATTATTAACTCTATCACTAGTTCCTCCCTTATCCAATTTGGGTAATATAATTCATATTTGTTGATAAATGACAATTCTGATTTTTAAGGAAATAACATAATGAATGGTGTAAACAGAATCTGGGATCTCTAATACTCAATGGACAAATGGAAAATGTGCTTTTTAGAATTGCTAACCACATAGCAAAGCTACTACTGTTTTGACTTAGAATAAAGGGCACTTTGAAATCACAACTTTTTATCCATATTCCATAAGTCAATATAACAACTTAAAAAATATTAGAATATGAACTAAGTTTAATTGTACCAAAATCATGTAGAACACTCTAATTGTACATGCATATTATACTACATTATACAAATTTGTGCACCAGTAGGGTTCCTCGGCCTGGCCTGTGGGGTTGGGCCGAAACGGGCTCTCCAACATCCCCTGAGGGGTCCCGGATTTCGAGATGGCACAGGCCAAGCTGAGGGACCCCACCAGTGCACAATCAGGGTCAGGGAGGGGCCACGGGAGGGCTCTAGGGCATGTCTTGCCTGTCTCGCTCAGTCCCAATTGGCCAGTTCCCCAGCAGCAAGCTAACTTATCGCTCAGAGCATCTGCCCTCCTGGTGGTCAGTGCACATCACTATAACTGGTTGACCAGTTGACTGTCTGCCCCCTGGTGGTCAGTGCATGTCATAGCGAGCAGTTGAGGGGCCTTTGTATATCATTGGTATGTTACAGTTTGATTGGTTGAACGGATGACTGGATGACCAGACACTTAGCATATTAGGATTTTATTATATAGGATATGCTATATAAAAAGTAGTTTTAGGAATTACTACTCACTTGTGTTTGCTCTTCTGGAAGGAGGTCAATTATAGCTTCATGCATTTTTGTCATTTGCTTACAAATATTCCTGAAACAGGCAGAAGGAACAGGAGCTTTCACCTCATACTGGCAGGGAAAAATAAAGAAAATTATGTTAATGTCCCCACAGACAAAGGTTTTCTGCCCCTACACATCTAACTAATATAGTGCTTAAACTCACACTTCAACTATAATCTGATCTACTCCTGCAAATCTCAAGGACTCTTCATTAAATATCCTAATCTACTTTGAGAAAGACACATAACCTTGTGGCTAAGAGCACAGGCTACTTTCCTTAAGATGGCCTACTTGGGTTCAAATCCCAATTCTTCCAGTTGTTAGCTATGTGACATTGGGCAAGTTCCCTCATTTTTCTACATCTCAAGGGGCTTGCTATGAGGATTTTAGAAGATTGTCCATAAGAAGACAAAACAGTGCTTGATACAAAGTAATACTCAAAAAATGTAAGCTACTAATCTGTCTCAATATATAATGATGAATCACTAAAGTGGGCCCTTCAAATGAAGTTACCTAGGAGGTAACTACCCACCATAATTGCTTTTAGTTAAAGTTTAATTTCAGACCATCCTTTGTGGTTACTTTAGGTCTTTGAGTTTGCAAGACCGCCATGCAGGCCTTCCCTGAGCTTGTCAGGTTAGTATGTGGCCCCT
Source organism: Vespertilio murinus (assembly GCA_963924515.1). NCBI lineage: Eukaryota > Metazoa > Chordata > Mammalia > Chiroptera > Vespertilionidae > Vespertilio > Vespertilio murinus. The sequence continues at coordinate 36,219,378 of OZ004713.1, read as the reverse complement.
TTCATCCACATTTGGCTATCCTTCTTTCGCAAAATTAAATTCTCAAATAAGAAAATGAAAAGCTAAAATCTGAGAGGCTAACTGAAACTAACCACTAAATGTTTTTTTGGTATGAATTAAAAATAGGGCCAAACTACTGGGCAACTCCTGGAATAAAAAGTATATATGACAGGGAGGGGCAAAAAGACACTTGTTAATAAGGGGAGAACACAACATATCAGGGTAACAGAAGTCATCAGTGGGGAAGGTAGTAGAGCAAGCACTAAATCAGAATAGTCTGGGCACATTTTTTACATTAAAAAAAGACACAAGATATGGGAAATGGGCATTGGAAGTTTATAAAAGACTCAAGAGACATAATAACTACATGAAATATGTAGACATGCAGAAGTCTTTGTTCAAACAAGTTTTGTGAAAAAAATTTTGTGCAGTTGATAAAATTCAAATAGAAATAAGTATTAGAGGATATTAAGAAATTATTGTGAATTTTGTCATGTGTGATATGGTAGAGTGGTTATATAAGATAGTGTCCTTAGCTTTTAGAAATACATACCTGAAGAATGCAAGTAGAAGGAAAAGCATATCAAAGTGCCTTGCTGTATAAGCTTACACTAAACAATGCTCTTGGGCCAAAGTAAAACTAAGTAAACCTTCAAATTTTCAAGTTATAAAATTTCTGCTTTCTCCCATGATACGTGTTTGAAAACTTAGTTCGAAAGGAAAGAGTGACAGATAAGGCAAAAGTGACTGGGGCTGATTAAGTGACGTTTTTCTGAATATACCCTCCCAATATAATTGAGAATTCTTTGAGAAGCAATTGAGAAGCAATATAATTCTTTGAGAAGCAATTGAGAAGCAATATAATATTGCTTCTTTTAATATCCCATAGGGAATGGGAAGCGAACAAGAAACAAACACTGACACTGATTACCTATGAGGAAAATAATAGAGCACCTCAGACTCCACATTTTTGAAGTAACACATTTTATCACAAATTACTTCTTCTCTATTTTGATCTTTGTTCTCTAAATTTTGTACTGGAAGGCTTTCAGACTAAAACCTATTTTTGAAGAAGGTACATATTTGTCAATGCAACTAATAAAAAATTACTTCTGTACAGTGTTTCTTTCTTCTTTGAAATCATCCCTCCCTCCCCTTGGACTTCTTAGAAGATGAATATCAACTATTTGGGCAATCTGAAGATTTTGAGTTTTTTTCCTAAATCCTGAAGAATTTGATTTGTTAAGACAACTATGAAAAAGTCACAATGCCTTAAGCAAAGCCAAATAATTTATATAAATCATTACCTTAGACAACAGCTTGTCAAATAAGCTATCCATTATCGCTACAAGCTTAGCTGATATTTCAGCTATGTGGTCATGGTAATCCTGTAATGAGAAATAACAATACATTTCAAAGCCCTTAGGATACATCTAAAGAAATACTTAATAATCACAAATTAAATTTATGAAACTCCAACAGAAAATATATGAAAAAGTACCTTAGTGATGTGATCAAAGTGCCTGAGCATGCTGTACTGCTTAGGCTGCAGCCGAGCTTCAAAATGAGCCCGGATCACAGGAATGTAGTGCACAATTAACTGCAGACAGCGCGAAGAAAGAGCTGAAGTTCCAAGTGGTAGACATATCATGGAGAAACAAGAAAGGATGTTAGTTTACTTTAAGTACATATCAAATTAAGTTAAAACATCAATGAATTTTACACAGACCCCAATTTATTTCATAAATGAAGAATACTGTAGCAGAAAGCAACATATTTGGTACTGAATAGTGTTAATGAACATGCTAATTTTCCAAATGGACTCAAGTTGTATTAATGGCATGAGGAAGCTGGTGGCACAATGGATTCTCTCCTGATACTCAGATATCTTTCACCCCAAAGTACTTCATACATAAAGCACCTTAACACTTCTCACAGTGTTAAAATAACATACTTGCTAAAGTGGAAAATCCTCAGAAATTAATTTTTCAATTATGCTAATACATGAAAAAGGGAAGTAGCACTTGCTACTTTTAAAGCCTTTGGTCAGAGCCACAAGAACCTCCACTAAAAACACGGTGAGTACAGCAGCATAATTACAACACCTCAGTTGTGAATTAAATTCAAGAATACATACCCAAATTTTTTGTAGTTATTGTTTTTAGTCCAACAACTTGCAGCGCACCAGCTCCAAGAACTAACTGACAACTTCTTGAATTGAAGTACTAACAAAGGAAGGAGAGAGAAAAAAATCCAATAATTTATTAAAAATTATTCTTCATATGTTGGCAATGTTCTAAAAATACACATTTCTCTTTTCTCTCATTCATTGACCAAATGAATTTTCTAGTAGGAGCAAGTAGGATCTATTTATGTAATAACAAAAAATATTTGTGGGGGGGGGGGGGTATTCCTAAATGATAATATTTACTGTCTGGTAAAAAAAAAAAGTCAAGAAATTCTAAAAATCAATTGTTCAGAAATTATCCTTTAATTTGCATTCACAGAACTAGTTCAGTCATTTTCCTCAGTTATTCTTACTAGACAGTCCTATTTTCAAAAGGGTAACAAAATCTCTGGACTACAATATGACAACTCTATTTTGGGGCCAAATTAATTGATAGATTAGACATTTGAAAAAAATGAAACCTTTTCTTCATGTTAGCAGTTAAAATATCTGTTAATATGAAATAGCTGAATAAAATTATCACTACATTTTTATTTTATATCAATGGTTCTGAAAGAATGATTTAAGAAAAATCGCTAACCTTAGTGAGATGGATTTTGTAAAGTTCAGTGAATTCCTTCCATGCACATTTGAAACCAGTCCAGGTTTTGTGACCTAAGTGGCCTCAGTCATGTTCAGCACCTAACGAACAAATCATCTCCTGTCTCCAATGTCATTAACAGCTCTACGGGTGTAATGAGGAATCACTAAGTGTGAGTGAGAAAGAAGCAGGCGGCCTTCTTCCAGTTACATGTGATTTAATCACAATAAAATGTCATAAAAGTAATGTGTTAAAGATAACTTAAACTTGAAATGTCTTAGAGTTGGAAGATAGGTCATACCCTAAAGAATTACTTCTACCAACTATGTTTCCATAACAGAGTAAAATCATACCCACCTTCAATAAATCTGACAGACGAGTAAGCATGTCAGTAGTAACAGATGGGATATTATCCACACACTGGCAATATTCCAGGATAATTCTTATCAACAATAATACAGTTCTGTAAGAAAATAAAGATGATTCAGTAGGCAGTCAAAACATAAACATCAACAATGATCTTGGTAACTGCTAAATTAAGTGTTTTACCTATAAACACAGCATAGTAAGAACTCATTGGGCTGGGGAGAGAAATTCCTAGGGTGCAAAATTAAGGAGGCACTCAATTTCAGAGTCATGCAGGGTCCGTACTTGCATGACACTGAGAATGATACCTCCTTACATTTTGTGCTGTGGGCACAAGACTCTCTGTATGACATCTTAATTCTTTTCTATAAAGCAAATATCCCATTTTTTGGCCAATTCAGAAACACTGACAAAAATATTACCCAGTGTTTCTGATTATGTAGTAGATCCTCAATCATAACTGTTGAATTAATGATGGGAACCTAGTCCAGATTTTCTTAATGAGATCAAAGAGAAACTGGCTTCTAAGAACAACTTAACTCCTCTAAGATGTTTATTGGTAAGTCATGTGAATAAAAAACAAAGGGGCAGCTGGTTTGATTCAGTGCATAAAGCATCGGCCTGCAGACTGAAGGGTACTGGGTTCAATTCCAATCAAGGGCACATGCTCAAGTTGTAGGCTTAATCCCCAGTAGAAGTGCAGGAGGCAGCCGATCAAAGATTCTCTCTCATTATTGATGTTTCTATCTTTCTGCCTCCCTTTCCCTTCCTCTCTGAAACCAATAAAAATATATTTAAAACTAAAAACAAAAACAAAAGAGGGTTCTTTGAAACAGTGGTCGTCAACCTTTGAGACCTCACGGACCACTGGCTGGTGACCACTGCTTTGGAAAGTAATCTCACAGTGTGATCTAATAAAAAATTCTCAACTAGACAGGTTATGGTGGGTGGTCTCACTCCAAGCCTATAAATTTAATAAAGATTTATCTTTGCATTGAGCAAGCCCCATCAGTTGTTTCTGTACATCAAGCTTAATACACCTTTGAAATAAGTCTAACCACACTAAAGAGAGCACATAATCTTAATTGTCCTGTAATCCTATCCCCACCTTGCTTTCTCCCACCTCCCTGTGATCTTTCTTCCGCTTCCTCCTTAATTTCAAATACATAAAAGAAGATGCAAAACTGTTATTCTCTAGAGCAGTGGTCGGCAAACTCATTAGTCAACAGAGCCAAATATCAACAGTAAAATGATTGAAATTTCTCTTGAGAGCTAGATTTTTTAAACTTAAACTTCTTCTAACACCACTTCTTCAAAATTGACTCACCCAGGCCATTGTATTTTGTGGAAGAGCCACACTCAAGGGTCCAAAAAGCCGCATATGGCTCTCGAGCCCAAGTTTGCTGACCACGGCTTTAGAGCAGTGGTTCTCAACCTTTCTAATGCTGCGACCCTTGAATACAGTTCCTCATGTTGTGGTGACTCCCAACCATAAAATTATTTTCATTGCTATTTCATAACTGTAATTTTGCTACTGTTATGAATTGTAATGTAAATATCTGTGTTTTCCGATGGTCTTAGGCTCTACAGCAGCGGTTCTCAACCTGTGGGTCACCTAAGACTATTGTGGTTGGGGGTCACCACAACATGAGGAACTGTATTCAAGGGTCACAGCATTAGAAAGGTTGAGAACCACTGCTCTAGAGCATTTGAGATCTTGCTTCCTGGCAAATGTCATCAGTTTGGCTCAAATAAACTCTTTTTTTTTTAAATTTTATTTTATTAAGGTATTTTCTGTGTACATAGTTTACCATTGCCCACCCCCCACCTCCCATTTATGCCCTCCCTCCCCAGAGTTCTGTGTTCATTGGTTGTACTTATGTTCATGCATACCAGTCCCTCGGTTGTTCTCCTATCTCCCCCCAGGTCTCCTTCCCCTCCCCCCTGTCATTTGACAATCTGCTTGTTTTATGGTGACCATCTCAGGACCCCATGAATAAAATCTGCTCCTCATTTGGCAGTCTGCTTGTTTTATGGTGACTATCTCAGGACCATATGAATAGAGTCCGCTCCTCCTCTGGTTTTCACCGCCCCTTCCCCTGAGTCCCACTGCTTCCCCTGGGACACACGGCTCGCCCGGGGCACACTGCACCCTGGGACACTCGGCTCACCCGGGGCACTCGGCCCCCTGGGACACTCGGCTCACCCGGGGCACTCGGCCCCATGGGACACTCGGCTCACCCAGGGCACTTGGCCCCCTGGGACACACGGCTCACCCGGGACACCCTTCCCCTTTGGGGGGTACGGCTTACCCGGTCAAATAAACTCTTATAAAAATTCTCTATATGACTGGAGATTTCTTACATTGACAGTCACAAAAGATTCTTCAAAGATGAGAAAGTCAATAGCTCATTATCAGAATATATCAAGTTGAAAAGAGAACTTGAAATTATTTGCAAGTTTTTTCTTTCATTGATTTGAGGGAAAGAGAGAGGAGGAAGAGAGGCAGGGTGGGGAAAAGAGAGAAACAATGATTTGTTGTTCCACTTATTTATGCATTCATTGGTTGCTTCTTGTATATACTATGACTGTGGATTGAACCCGAAACTTTGGTGTGTTAAGCAACTGAGCTACCTGGCCAGGGCTCTTTGGAGGGTTTTAAATTGTTAATCTAAAACTTCCAACTCACATCAAGTGGGAACTAGAAGACCTATGTTTAAAATCATTTACTCAACTAATAAAGAAAAATGTGTCACTCACCCAACAACAGCATACTGTTGTCCCTCAACAATGAGAACTTCAGCTGGTTTCCTTTCTTCTGTAACTAGGGAGTAAAGCAAATAAGGAAGACATAGGTACAAGATAAAATATTGTAGAAAATTTTAAAGTAGGAAAAAAAATGAAATAAGTTGCTATATAGGGCCTGAAACTGTCTCATTTCTAAAAATAAATATCTACTCCTCAGGAGACAATTTAGCACAGAGTAAATAGTATACTGAGTTTGAAATCAAAGATATTTGGATTTGAGTTTCAGTACCACCAATTACTGGAATCATGACCTTGGGCCAATTAATTAACGTATTTGAGTTTCAATATCTATATCAATTAAACATGGATAACAATATTATCTTTCAGGGCTGTTGTTAATGATAGAGATAATGATTACAAACTGTCTATACTCTAGGTCTGGCACAGGATAAATGATCAGTAAGTAGTAAAGCAAAAAATGTTGTTTGGAAAAGCAGAACATTTCAACTGGTTGTCTTTATTACAAAATGCAAGTTAATTCCTATATCCATGAAAATAATAATAATTATGTTATTATATATATATTATATATTATATATATATGATTTCAAGATTTTAATTCAGAAGTTATTTTCAGCACACATTATCTTATCTAATAATAGGCAAACATGTGAATTGACCGTACCTCCACTACGACCACAGCCAATCAGAGTATGCAAATTAACCCAACAAAGATGGCATGTTAATTTGCATATGTAGGTGCAGAATGGCCAGGACGTCTACTTTGAGGGGGACAGGGGTGATGGAGGAAGCTACAGGAGTAGTGCTTCAGACAGAAGTGAGGACTTGCCAGCTCCCGGTTGGCTGGAAGTGAAGCCAGGGGAAGGAAGGCCTATTCTTGCACGAATATTCTTGCAACAGGCCTCTAGTTTATTATAAAACAAAATTCATCATGTGGAGGTGAAAAGAAAGATGGACTGGATTATTACCTGAATCAGCCAAATTATCATGCTTCCCTAAATTTCAAGTCTCCTTTAAGCTGTAAGACATTTGTGAATAATAAAGGGGCTATGTAGAAGTTCAGTGACAGAATGTTACTTCGTAGAGTGAACTGATAACGAAATCTAAACTAGGGCAGTTCATGGTGGGTAACTCAGGCCTATAACTTTCCTAGTAAAGGTTATCTTGACGTTAAGCAAAATCTGTCCATTCTTCTTGTGGTTCCAGGTCAACACACCTTTCAGACTCCTTGGAAATGTAACCACCCTCCAAGAGAACACAATCTTAACTATCCTGTAATTTGCTCTCTCCCACCTTCATTAATCTTACTTACATTCCCTCTTTCATTCCCAAATATATAAAAAGAAGTGCAAAACTGTCATTTACTGAAGGATTTGAGATCTTGCTTTTCAAATGCCATCAGTTTGGCTCAAATAAGTGCTAATAAAAAATTCTGTACTGGTTTGGACATTATTATGTTGATACATTAAATGTCTACTTCCTCATTTCTTCAAAGTAAAGAAATTCAGTGTGATATACTTTCTAATCACAATTTACTCTGTATGTCATATTAAAGTTTTTGAGAACAGGGACTATGTCTGAACCAATTCTCTACATTGCAGAGGAAAGGCATAACATAGCAGTTAACATAAAGGGCCCTAAAGTCAGTCTGCCCGAATCTGGATCTCAGCTCCACCACTTCCTAGCTAGGTAAGCTAGGCAGGCAAGCTGCTCAACCTCTTTGTGCCTCAGTTCGCATATTCGTTAAGTGAGAATACTAAAAGTGACTATCTCATGGACCTGTAAATGAGGTAACATATAAAGTGCTTAGAACAAACTGTCGAGCATCAATATGAACTGCTATCCTTTAACTTTCATTTCCCCAATGCCTAGCCAAGTAACTAGTAACTCAAAAAATGAATGGTGGATAAATAAAAACAAAGAACCCCTCACTTGGTAAGGCCTAGTAAAATGTTAATAAACTTCTAATAGCTTATATTTTCTTCTCTGAGGAAAGAAAAAAAAAGACTGGATCAGAAGCAGGGTATATAGTGAAACTACTACTTCTAGTATTTTTCAACAGGAAATGAAAATAAATAACCTATTTGCAGAAAAAAATACAGTCAATTCAATCATAGTTTTTCATTTTAATTTAAAAAATCATGTTTACATCACAATGGATTGCAAGACTGAGCTGTTCATGTCTGAGTCATCTAGTATGGTACCATTCTTTAATAGAAAGTTGATCAAATGTAGCTTAAAAGAGCAGCAGATGAGCAATAAATCTTTATAATTTTAAATGAGATTTAGAATGATCAGTGTCTTTTATTTTGCTTTCAGTTTTTGCTACTTGAGTGCTTTTCCTTTACTAATATCATCAAATCAATTTAAAAATGGTGACCACAACCCATGGTCACTAGACAACAGAAATTTACATAATTCTTTCCAGTCCTCCATCTATATGAATTAATCTATTTTACGCCTGCCTTGAATCCTCCTCTCTTGCCACAGTGGTAGAAGAAGAGACGACCTTTCTCCTGAACTCTCAACTATCTGAGAGTTTAAGGTAAAAATCTCTAATTTATCTTATATCTCTAGCTGTTGCTTCATCATTTAAAAGCAAAACTTGTTGAAAAAGTAGGCTACACTTGCCTACCCTTCCTCACCTTTTGACTTACTTAGTACTGAATGACAATCTGACTCTATCATTCTATTGAATTAGTAAGACTGCAAATGATCTACATGTCAAACTAGTGGTCACTATATTTTACTCCACCTTTCTATTATGTGCAACTAGAGGCCCAGTGCACAAAATTCGTGCAAGGGGGCATGGGGGAGGGGGTTGTCCCTCAGCCCAACCTGCACCATCTCCAATCTGGGATCCCCGAGGGATGTCCAACTGCCCAGTGGGATCGGGTCTAAACGAGCAGTCGGACATCCCTCTCACAATAAAGGACTGCTGTCCCAACTGCTCGCCTGCCTGCCTTCCTGATTGCCCCTAACCGCTTCTGCCTGCCAGCCTGATCACCACCTAACCATTCCCATGCTAGCCTGATAGATGTCTAACTGCTCCCCAGCCAGCCCGTTTGCCCCCAACTTCCCTCTTCTGCTGGCCTGGTCACTCCTAACTGCCCTCCCCTGCAGGGTTGATCGCCTTCAACTGGCCTCCCTTGTAGGCCTGGTCCCTCTCAACTGCCATCCCTTGCAGGCCTGGTGCCTCCCAACTGTCCTCCCCTACTTGCCTGATCAACCACAACTGCCCTCCCTTGCAGGCCTGGTCTCTCCCAACTGCCCTCCCCTGCTGGCCATCTTGTATCCACATAGGGACAGGATCTTTGACCACATGGGGCAGCCATACTGTGTGTTGGAGTGATGGTCAATCTGCATATTACTCTTTTATTAGATAGGATAGATGCCTGGTGCATGAGTGGAGGCCAGCTGGTTTGCCCTGAAGGATGTCCCAGATCAGGGTGGGAGTTCCCTTGGGGTGTGGGGCAGCCTGAGCGAGGGGTCTGTGGTGGTTTGTAGGCCGGCCACGTCCCCCAATGATCCAAGCAGAGGCCCTGGTCTGGGATATATTTTCCTTCTACAATTGAAACTTTGTAGCCTGGAGCAGAGCCAAGCCTCCTGCTAGCTCAGTGGTGGCAGCCATTTCTGTTTGGGTTTGTCTACCTTTTATAAATGAAACTTTGGAGCCTTGAGTGGAGGCTTAGGCTGGCAAGGGCTGCTGGAAAGCTTGGATTCCTTCATTGCCTGGGAAACCCAAACCTCCCTCCTGCTCTCTGTGGCTGTAGCCATCTTGGTTGGGTTTATTTGTATAGTGGCTCTGATTGGCTTGTGGGTGTGGCTTGTGGAGTAGAGTGATTGTTAATTTGCATATTACTCTTTTATTAGGTAGGATTGTATTTTGAATAAATGTAAAGTATACAATTTAAAAATATTTCTATGTAAAAACGCTAAGTTTTCAGTAAATGCATAAAATGTAAAAATGCAACTACCTCCTCCTTTAAAACTATTGAAGGACTTCATAGTTCTGAATCTGGTCTTACAGGACAAGTTGTAAATAACTTTACACTATTTTCATACGATATTATGATAATATGATATAAAACCCACTTCATATATAACCCAACCAGTATTTGATACCAATAACAATTCTCTTCTTAAAACTCTAATTTTTTAATTCTATGTTCTTCTGGGTTTCTTCCTACCTCTCTGACTCTTCCTTCTTAGTCTCCTTCATAATTTTCTTTTTCTATGATTCCTTACATTTTTATTTTGTCACATCATACTACATTATTTACAAATATATTGTATCTAATATGACTGCTAATCTATATTTTTTCATTAGACATAACTCTTTTAAAGTACAACTATAACTGCTATCCCTGTATCAATACCTGACACACAGAAACTTACTTCTGCTGTATAAATACTTGTACTGAATAATATGGTACAGTGGTTAAGAACATAACTGTGAGGGAGAAACCAAGATGGCGGGATAGGCAAACAGCTGAACTTGCCGCCTCACACAACAATTTCGAAGCTATAACTAAAAGACAAAATGGACATCATCCAGAATCACAGAAAGACTGGCTGAGTGGAAATTCTACAACTAGAAGAAAAGAGAAAAGTACACTGAGACTCAGAGGAAGGGCAGAAAGCAGAGATACAGAGGCACGCACATCCAGAGAGGGCTGCCAAGTGAGTATGCAGCTGGTTTTTTTAATCTGCAGAGAGACAGAAGCTTCTGACAGCTCTAAACTCCAGTTCTGGGCGAGACTCTGGGGACTCAGACTCATAAGGGGAGAAACTGGACTGTCTGGCAGCAGGCAGAATTCAAGGGTGGCTTTCTCTCAGAGATGCTTTCAGCAATTACCAAAGGACACTAAGACCCGAGGACCTCTTAGGGCAGGGCTGATGGGAAGCCATTGCTGTTTGCTCCACACTGAGACTCTGCCCCATCCAAGCTGTGCAAAGAGGCTTTTGGATATAAATGGCCTAGTCTTTTGAAATCTAAACTTACCTAACAAACTGCAGCTGAGTCAGAGAGACCTAGAACATCCAAAAGAAGGCCCAAGGCCCCACAGCAGCTTGCATTGCTTCACAGCTAGGGATCATCTGGGCACCTCCAAAACCAAAACTAAGAAGAGGAATCTGCAGACCTCACTGTAGCTCCTGCTGTGTGGCCTCAGGCAGAGGTTAAATTAGCAACTCCTTGGAGATTAAAGAGCCAGTGTACTCAGGGGTCAGACAGAGTAGGACCAGCCAGATTACAACTCCTCAGATCCATAAGAAACACACTCAAGGGGCAGACTCAGAGAGCACCAAAGCCCCACTAAAGCAAGTCTTGCCTCTTAAGGGTGTCTCCAGCACAAAAGTTCTCCATTGTAGACACATCTGATCCTCACAGTCAATTGGCCTGGAGGTCAATTCCTCCCAATGATATCTACAACAATCAAGGCTTAACTACAAGACTGTGCACACAGCCCACAAAGGGGTGCAACAAGAGTGCCCACCTCAGGTAACTGGGGAGGCTGAGCCATTGGGCCCTATAGGACACCTAGCACACAAAGCCACTCTATCAACTCAAGGAAGCAGCCAAAATACAGAGACAAAGAAATAGGCCACAAATGAAAGAAATGGAAGAAAGCAAATGACTGGGTATACAGTTCAAAACCACGGTTATAAGGTTTTTCAAGAATTTTCTAGAAAAGAGTGATAAATTTAGTGAGACCCTCAAAAATATAAAAAAGTACTAACTAGAAATTAAGCATACACTGACTGAAATAAAAAATAATATACAGAGACCCAACAGCAGACTAGAGGAATGCAAGAATCAAGTCAAAGATTTGAAATACAAAGAACCAAAAACCACCCAACTGGAAAAGCAAAAAAATAAATAAAATAAATAAATCCAAAAATATAAAGATCGTGTAAGTAGCTTCTGAGACAACTTCAAGCGTACCAACATCAGAATTATGGGGGCAAGATACTGAAAACCTATTTGAAGAAATAATGATAGAAAACTTCCCCTACCTTGTGAAAGAAATAGACTTACAAGTCCAGGAAGCACAGAGAACCCCAAACAAAAGGAATCCAAAGAAGACCACATCATAATTAAAATGCCAAGAGCAAAAGACAAAGAGACAATATTAAAAGCAGCAAGAGAAAAACAGTTACCTACAAGGGAGCACCCATACAACTGTCAGTGGATTTCTCAACAGAAACTATGCAGGCCAAATGTGAGTGGCAAGAAATAGTCTAAGTGATGAATAGCAAGAATCTACAACCAAGATTACCCAGCAAAACTATCATTCAAAATTGAAGGTCAGATAAAGAGCTTCATAGGTAAGAAAAAGCTAAAGAAGTTCATCACCACCAAACCAGTATTATATGAAATGCTGGAGGGTATTCTGTAAGAAGAGGAAGAAGAAAAAGGTAAAGATAAAAATTATGAACAACAAATACATATCTATCAACAAGTGAATCTAAAAATCAAGTGAATAAAAAAAATCTGATGAGCAGAATAATCTGGTGAATATAATAGAACCAGGGGCATAGAAAGGGAGTGGACTAACAATCCTTGGGGGAAAACGGGTGTGGGGGGTGTGGGAAGAGACTGGAAAAAATCATACCACCTATGGATGAAGACAGGGAGGGGTAAAGTTTGGGGTGGGGTGGGAACTGGGTGGAGGGGAGCTATTGGGGGGAAAAAAGAGAAACAACTGTAATAATCTGAACAATAAAGATTTTTTTAAAAAGAACTATGAAATTATAGGATGCTGGTTTCAAATCCCAGCTCATCACATTTATACAAAATTTCTTAACCCTTGAAAACTTCATGCTTCCTCATTTTCTCAGTGTTAAACAATGTAACAATAGCCCTATATAATAAAAGGCTAGGTGACATCACGCCCTCATGTGATGCCATCATAAGAAGGTTGCCTTCATGTCGTCACAAGGTGGCCACCACAAGATGGCCAGCAGGGGAGAGCAGTTGTGGGAGATCAGGCTGGCAGGGGAGTGTAGTTGGGGGCAATCAAACCAGCAGGGGAAGGTAGTTGAGGGTAATCAGGCCAGCAGGGGAGTAGGTAGGCATCAATCAGGCTGGCAGGGGAGTGTAGTTGGGGGCAATCAAACCAGCAGGGGAAAGTAGTTGGGGGTAATCAGGCAAGCAGGGGAGCAGGTAGGCATCAATCAGGCTGGCAGGGGAGTGGTTAAGGGGCAATCAGGCAAGCAAGCAGGAGAGTGGTTAGGAGCCAGCAGTCCCAGATTATGAGAGGGATGTCCAATTGCCCCCAAGAGGTCCCAGATTGGGAAGGGTTCAGGCTGGGCTGAGAGACACCCCCCACTCCTGCTGCATGAATTTTGTGCACCCAGCCTCTAGTATCTTCATAACAGATTGAGTTTTAAAATTGGAGTTTAAAAAAGCACCTGGTACAGTGTCTGTTATATTATTACCCATCAATAAATATCTAAATTATAAATCATCACAGATACTTTCCCAGTCAACTACTAACTAAACTGGGAGTATCAGTTCTAGGCTTGTAAAGAGGTACAGTCAATTAACGAAATATTAAGCATTCCTACAAAATAAACAAACAATATGAAATTGGAAGAGAGTGTGTGAAAAAACTCACATACCCCCTGACTTTTTTTCAGGTAAAGTAATCTTTCCATCTGATAGAGAATCAACAAGATCCTGAAATTCTGCAGGAACATCAGCTTGTTTCCAGCGCTCATTGTCTAAGAGGAGGCTATTTAAAAGTAAAAGAAAGATAAACCTTAATAACATTTTAATGCCATTTTTCTTGGTTGAAAATAACTGAGAAAATATATAAAACTTCTGTCATATCTTTTAATAATAAAAACTGCAAGTAAGTTAAATTCAAGTAGAGCTCATGCAATACAACACACTGAGTTTTTAAATAGCAATGGCTATTAGCTGTATTGTTGGTACATAAGACTTAAAAGTGTTGAACACATTAGTAAATTGAAATCATTCATAAATAGTATAAATACTTTCAGAAAATATTTCTCTTTTTATATGTCATAGCTTAACAAAGAAGAGTGATGAAACATAATTATCTTCACTTTGAGTGGGAGAAAAAGGCAATCTATTAAGGATCTCCCTAATAAATATTTTAATAGGAATAAGCATTCAAACTTTATTTTGAAAACCAAAACAATGTGATTCCAAATATGCCTTTAATTAAAAAGAAAAAACTTTGCCAAGAGTTTTGGTTGGCCAATCAGTTAAGTTTCTTCTTTTAAATATAATTGTGTTTTTATAAAGAAAAGGAAAAAAATGAAGGACAGAATAGACATAGTAATGATACCTGAGCTTAGTTTTTCTCTCTTCATGAAACCTGTTTACAAATTTATTAGCTTGGCTCTGAAGTGCTCCAAGTAATGACATGCTTTTTCTTCCACAGATCTGTTCAGTGTCTAAAATGAATGTTTCCATTAACCTAGAAAGTGTTATGAATTCCGTGGAATTTAGCTTCTCAAGAAAACCATCCTAAATTTAAAGAAAACACAAAAATCATGACAGTTAATATATATATCAACAAAATGGATATACTACAAAACCAATCAGTTTGACAAATTATTATTTTATTATATTTAATATATTAATTCTAAAAAATTATTTTGAAATCATTATTCTAATGATTCTAATACTTTAGTCTCAAAAATTGAATGTAAAAAGCTTAAGCTGTCTTAATTTTATCCCAACCCATTTAAAATACAGCAGCTCAAATAAATTCACAATGTACACTAATAAAAAAGAAACATGCAAATTGACCGTACCACTGCTGCACACACCAGCCAATCAGGAGTGAGTATGCAAATTAAGCGAACCAAGATGGCTACAGCCACGAAGCGAGCAGAAGGCTTGGGTTTCCCCAGCAATGGAGGAAGCCAAACTTCCTGCCCGCTCTGGCCAGCCCTGGCCTCTGCTCAAGGCTACAAAGTTTCAATTATAGAAGATAAGTAAATCCAACAAAAATGGCAGCAGCCACGAAACTGGAGAGAGTAGGAGGCTTGGATTGCCCAAGGAGATGGAGGAAGCTAAGCTACTCGCCTGCCCTGGTCTCTGCTGAAGGCTACAAAATTTCAATTATAGAAGATAAATAAATCCCAGATACCAGGGCCTCCGCTTGGGTTGCTCGGGGCAGGGGGGGGGGGGTCGCAGAGGGAGTGACCAGCCTGCAAACAACCACAGGCCCCTCACCCAGGCCGCCCCATGCCCCAAGGAATCCCCACCCTGTTCTGGGACATCATTCAGGGCAAATCAGCTGGCCCCCACCCATGCACCAGGTCTCTATCCTATTTAATAAACGAGTAATATGCAAATTGACTGTCACTCCAATACACACAAGATGGCTGCCCCCATGTGTACATGGCCACCACAAAATTGCCAGCAGGGTAGGGCAGCTGGGAGGGCGATCAAGCCTGCAGGGGAGAGCAGTTGGGGGGAACAAGGCCTGCAGTGGAGGGTAATTAGGGGTGACCAGGCCTGCAGTTGAGGGCAATTAGGGGCAATCAGGCTGGCTGAGGAGCAGTTAGACATGAATCAGACTGGCAGGGGAGTGGTTAGGGGTGATCAGGCTGGCAGGCAAAAGTGGTTAGGGGCAATCAGGAAGACAGGCAGGCAAGCAGTTGGGAGCCAGCAGTTCTGGACTGTGAGAAGGAAGTCGGACATCCCTCGAGGAATCCCAGATTGGAGAGGGTGCAGGCTGGCCTGAGGGACACACACCCCCATGCACAAATTTCATGCACTGGGCCTCTAGTATTACATAAAAACTAGAAGCCTAGTGCGCAAAAACCATGTACTTCGGGGGGGTCCCTCAGCCTCTTGCAGTCTGAGACCCCTTGGATGTGCACCTGCTGGGTTAGGCCCAATTCCCCTGGCAGTTTTGGATCCCTGGCTCCTTACCACCTGCCTGCAGTAGAGGTGGGAGAGGCTCCTGCCACTGCTACTGTGCTCGCCAGCTGTGAGCCTGGCTTCTGGCTGAGTGGTGGCAACCCTGTGTAAGCATACTGACCACCAGGAGGCAGCTCCTGCGTTGAGTGTCTGCTCCCTAGTGGTCAGTGCACATCATAGTGATAGGTCGATTTGCATATTAGTTTTATTATATATTATATAAAAACTAGAGGCCCAGTGCACGAATTTTTGCATGGGTATGGTCTGGCCAGACCTCCCTGATCAAGGTAGATTGGGCTGGGCTGGCCATGGGGAGGGGATGCGGGCAGTTGGCTAGCCAATCCCACCTCTGAATGTGGATGGAGCTGGTTGGGGGGCGGGGGGGGGGGGCAACAACAGGTGGTTGGCCAGCTGGACCCAGCCCCTTGTCGAACTCCTGGTTGTGGGACAATTTGCATATTAGCCTTTTATTATATAGGATTTCACAATATTGGAGTTCAACTAATTTTAATAATATATTGTTTGGCTAGTTACACTCACATGTACAAAATAGCATTACTAATTTCAAATTAATTATTAAGGTATATTTCAAAGTAAGTCTTATATTAAATCATTTATTTGAAAAGAATACTTGAATATGTTTTCCTATTTCTCTTATTTGGGTTATTTTAACATCTTTCTAATAATTAATCTTACTAGGAGTTAAAAATAGAATATGCATTATGGGAAACCTAGGGACATAAATAGGGCTATGATTCCAGATTTTTAAAATAATTACACTATATATAAAATATTTAAAGGTTTATCAAAACAACTAACCTTTGCTCTTGACATGAGAAATTTGACAGCTCGGTCATGGCATATGTCTGAGGCACTATACAATAACTCCTGGATATTATTTGCCAGCTTTCCTAGTTCTAAGTCAGTTAATTTCATGTCTTCATTCACCCTGAAAATGATAAAAAATAGATTCTAAGTCAGGGAAAGTTGTGAACACATTGTTCTACATAGGTGACTTATCAATAAAAAACAAAATGCTATAAAGTTCTCATTTAAGGAAAAATTCTGTGATGTGCCAAATACTTTTTTTTGGTGTGGTGAAGGATCTATCACTTAAACAAGTCAAGACAATACAAATATATTTTACCCGAATCTTATATAAGAATAATTTTCTCTTTCTACTAATATTTTTAATAGTTAAGTTCAGACTCTGGTTGGAAACTACAAAAATTACAGCAAAAAAACCCCCCTCTACTTAGGTATAAAATGGTTGCTCTAATAGGTTGTGCACAGGTATTTAAGATGACACGGTGAAAGGAGGAAAAGAGGAGGGAATGTTATTTAATGACAAACAAGCTCTCTTTTTACTTACAATTATGAATGTTAACAATCAGTTTAACTGAACTAACATCTCATGAGCATTTACTGTGTATAAATGCTTGGCACTGGAGGGGAAATAATAGATCACTGCCCTCAGCGAACTTAAAATTGAACAGAAATATTTACAAGAGGTTATGCAATTTTTTTCCAGTTTTGAGAAGGAAATGTATCACTTTTAATTTTTATACATTTTCCCTTGGTATATGTAAAGATCACTGATTCCATGGCAACAATTCAGTTTATATAAATCAAGTTAGTGCCTTACCTTCATTTTCTCCCTTTCAGTTGAATTAAAATAATTTTCAAAGATATAAAGAGGTTTTGATGTATATTAATTTTTGAAGAAAACCACTACTCTAACTGGGTTAAATAAGGTATTAATGGAAGTTATTTACTGCTACCTTCAAAATTATAATATCACTAAATATATTTACTAATGTTCTAAATAATAGAGGGGCTAATATTCTTAAAGTACTCTCACAAATAGTAATTTGTTTGGTTCTCACATTCTGAGACAGGTAGGTAAATATCTTCTTTATTGATGAATCTCTAAAGGTTTAAAGTGACCTACCCAAAATTACAAAGATGAAGAAGATGAGACCAGAATCCAGATTTAGTGTAATTTTATTTCTAATGTGCTAAACTGCCTCTACTCCAACGCTTACTTTTACATAGATGGTTCAGTACTATTTCAATACCAGCTCCTACAAGCTGTTTAAATTTCAACGTTCAAATTTATTATTAAAATAAAATGTTATTTTCCGAAGAATTTCTAAAATTAGTCACTATATAACCACAGAATGATAATTTGGAATTCTTGACAATATGCTACCAAGTCACAAAGATATAAAAGAGAGCAAATGAAAAACAACTCATATTTTTAAAAATTAGGATGACAATTCACAAATCTGAAAGTTTGTGTGTTTTTTAAGTCATTTATATAATTATTAGCAATTTTGCTTTTTAAAATGATTTTTAATTTAAGACTAATTGGATTCTTTTTAATGTTAATATGGGGAAAACTTGACAAGTGTATATATGCAAAAGAAGTGAAAGCAGTATCTCAAAGAGTTTTTGCACATCCATGTTTAAGTAATAGCACCAACAACAATAGCCAAGAGATGGGAGAAACCCAGGAATCCACTGATAGATGAATGGATAAACATTCATTGCCTATGCATACAATAGAACAATATTCGGCACTGAAAAAAGTAAATTCTGACACATGCTACAACATGGTTGAACTTTGAAGACATTATGCTACGTGAAATAAGCCAGATACAAAAGGACAAGTACTAGTAGTACTGGAAGTGCTAGCCATAGTGATTAGACAAGAAGAAGAAATAAAAGGAATCCCAAATGGAAAAGAAGAAATAAAATTGTCATTATTCACAGGTGACATAATATTATACATAGAAAATCCTAAAGACTCCATCAAAAAACTACTCAATTTATTACATGAATTTATATCCTGGCAATGTAGCAGTATATAAAATTAATGCCCAGAAATCTATGACTTTTTTTATATGCCAATAGTGAAGTTACAGAGAGATTAAAAAACAATCTCATTTACCATTGCACCCAAAAAATTAAGATACCTAGGAATAAATTTAACTAAGGAGGTAAAAGACCTGTACTCTGAAAACTACAGGATGTTGAAAAACAAAAGATAGAAGAAGACATAAACAAGGGGGAAAATATACTGTGCCCATGGGTTGGTAGAATCAACATCATTAAAATGTCCATACTACCCAAAGCAATCTATAGATTCAATGCAATCCTCATTAAAATACCAATGGCATATTTCATAGATCTAGAACAAACTCTTCAAAAATTCACCTGGAATAAAAAAGGACCCCGAATAGCCACAGAAATCCTAAGGAAGAAGAACAAAGTTGGAGGGATCACAATACCAGATATCAAAGCTACTAGTATTTTACAAAGCCATTGTTCTCAAACTGCCTGGTACTGGACAAAAACAGACATATAGACCAATGGAACCAAACAGAGAACCCAGAAATCAACCCAAGCCTGTATGCTCAATTAATATTTGACAAAGGAGGCAAGAGCATACAATGGAATCAAGACAGTCTCTTCAATAAATGGTGTTGGGAAAATTGGACAGATACATGCAAAAAAATGAAACTAGACCACCAACTTATACCATTCACAAAAATAAACTAAAAATGGATAAAGGACTTAAATGTAAGATGGGAAACCATAAAAATCTTAAAAGAATCTATAGGCAGCAAAATATCAGACATGTCATAGAAATATCTTTACCGATACAGCTCCTAGGACAATGGAAACTAAGGAGAAAATAAAGGGACTACATCAAAATAAAAAGCTTCTGCACAGCAAAAGAAACCATCAACAAAACAACAAGAAAGCCTATTGCATGGGAGAACATATTTGCCAATGTTATAACTGATAAGGGTTTAATCTCCAAAATTTACAGGGAACTCATACAACTTAACAAAAGAAAGATAAACAATCCAACTAAAAAAGGGGCAAAAAACCTAAATAGACACTTTTCGAAAGAGGACATATGAAAACATGCTCAAAGTCACTAATCATCTGAGAGATGCAAATCAAAATGACAATGAGGTACTATCTTACACTTGTCAGAATGGCTATCCTCAACAAATCAACAAAGTACAAGTGCTGGTGAGGATGTAGAGAAAAAGGAACCCTCGTGCACTGCTGGTGGGAATGCAGACTGGTGCAGCCACTGTGGAGAACAGTATGGAGTTTCCTCAAACAATTAAAGTGGGACTCCCATTTGACCTAGTAATTCCACTTCTAGGAATATATTCCAAGAAACCAGAAACACCAATCAGAAAGGATATATGCACCCCTATGTTCATAGCATCACAATTTACAATAGCTAAGATTTGGAAACAGCCTAAGTGCCCTTCAGCAAATGAGTAAATTAAAAAACTGTGGTACATTTATACAATGGAATACTACGCTGCTGTAAAAAAGAAGGAACTCTTACCATTTGCAACAGCATGGATGGAGCTGGAGAGCATTATGCTAAGTGAAATAAGCCAGTTAGAATAAGATAAATATCACATGATCCCACTCATTTGTGGAATATAATGAACAACATAAATTGATGAACTAAAATAGAAAGCATCTAACAGACCATCAAACCTCAGAGGGAAGGCAGGGGTGTGGGGAGTCTGAGGGGTGAAACATCAACCAAAGGACTTGTATGCATGCATATGAGCATAACCCATGGACACAGTAGTGGGGTGAGGGTGTGTGCTGGCGGGGTGGGGGGACGGTGGGAATGACCAGAGAGAGGTCAATGGGGGAAAAAGGAGATATATGTAATACTTTAAACAATAAAGAACAAAAAAAACCAAAAACCTGGAGCAGTCTCCTTAGACAAAGATAGAAGCTACACAATTAGGATGGGAGAGCTGCCTTTTCAGCTCTGGACCACATACCTCTGAACTGTTACACAAGAGGACCATCATGCTATATTGCTTAAGCTATAGAGGTTTTTACATCTCTTTTAATAGCAGTTTTAGACTGTACCCTAACCAGTAAATGTGAAACTATTAGATTGAACAGGAAAAAAAAAGTTTTTATTAATATGTTGTTCAGAGTTTTTTTTGGGTTTTCTTTTTGGTGTGGAATGGAGGTGTATAGCTGACTTTATGCTGTTAAATGCAACCTTTATAAGCTCCTGAGCCATAAGCTGACTTATGTGAAAATGAACAGAAGTTCTGAGTTCTTCTTATTATTAACAATTAAATGCAAACTATATTCTTGGACCAGACAGACTTTATTGGCTTTGTTTGTTTTCATTCTTTCTATATTCTAGATTTTTGGGACAATTGGTGAATTCTTACTGCAGTTTATAGATATTTCCTTGATGTTAATTGGTATACTGTGGTTATTTAAGGGAGTATATTGTATTTAGGAAATATACACTGAAGTATTTGGGGATAATGGGACATCAAGTCTGCAACCTATTGTCTAATGATTCAGAAAAAAAAATAACATGAGACACAAAGAAGGTAAGGGGAAGAGAGAAGGAGAAAGAAAAAGGAGGGTGGAAGAAACAGGGAAATATGGTAACCTGCTAACAATTGGGGAATCAGCCGAAACCGGTTTGGCTCAGTGGATAGAGCGTCGGTCTGCGGACTGAAGGGTCCTGGGTTCGATTCTGGTAAAGGGCATGTAATTGGTTGTGGGCACATCCCCAGTGGGGGATGTGCAGGAGGCAGCTGGTCGATGTTTCTCTCTCATCGATGGTCTAGCTCTCTATCCCTTTCCCTTCCTCTCTGTGAAAAATCAATAAAATATATTTTTAAAAAAACAATTGGGAAATCAAAGTGAAGGATATAT
Organism: Vespertilio murinus; assembly: GCA_963924515.1. Lineage (NCBI taxonomy): Eukaryota > Metazoa > Chordata > Mammalia > Chiroptera > Vespertilionidae > Vespertilio > Vespertilio murinus. The sequence continues at coordinate 36,197,823 of OZ004713.1, read as the reverse complement.
GGGAGTATTTAGTACTATTTTAGCAACTTTTTTGTAAATATGAAATTATTTCAAAATAATAAGTTTTAAAAAGTAATGTTTAAAAAGACAATATGATCCACTTGGAAATTCATGTCTTTGAAAAATCAAAAACTATAAATCAAAAATATTTTCACTACATACAAAATACAAAGTGACATAGAAGAAAAGAAAAATAGGTAATACTGATCTGAATTTCAGGACAAGTTCTATCAATACTGACTTTAAGTCATCTAAACTCTTTGAAATGAAGGCATTTACTTAAATGATTCCTTTCTAGCCTTAAAATTCTGCAATTCTCGATTACTTCCAGAACCCACCTCCTAACTACCTTCCATACATTTCCAAAATGATATGTTTCATAAAATTGATTTTTGTTAAAATAAATTCCAAGACCAAAGTTTACATTGTTTTTCAATAAAATGAATAATTAACCTACTGAAACTATTAATAGGATTCAAAATCGTGTTTAGTTGGCAGCAGTCACCATACTCACATAATGTCCACACCTCCTGGAGTAGCTGATGATGATGTCTGCTCTTTGCTGGATGAAGAATCAGTAGTACATTCTGGTTCAGATACTGAATCACTGCTGCAGGGCTCACTATTTGGAGATGCATTTCTTTGAGAGGTAGTGTCAATTGTTATAGGTGTTAATTCATTCTCACTGAATGCATCACTTACAAATATGCCTTCCTGGATTAAATAAGCCACCTCTGTGTCCAGGGAATTATCCTTTGCAGCATTCTTCTGTTGTGAAATCTCCTCCAATTCTCTAGTTCTTTGGTTTTTGTCAAGAACTGAGAGAACAACATTGTGAATGATATTTAACGTTGCCTGTAAGAAAACAGGATACATTTTTAAAGGATTTAAAATATCTTGCACCTAAAGTTCCTAAAAGTAAATTCTGTGTATATACTTTTGAACATTTCATAAATGAGTCAAAGTCATGTATGTAACACTGTAAAGGTGACTTGTGAAAAAGAACTGCTCAAGAGAAAAGGGTACCCTAAAGCTTAAGTAAACTTCTGTCGTTTAGTTGATTTTGTAAATTAAAATATTCCTAAATATATTGCAGATTTCTCTAACCTCTTAGCTAGGTTACACTAAACATAACTTGCCTGTAGGGAATCATATTCGTTGGTGTGCTTGCTTAAAAGAAAAAAAGCCACATTCCTTACCATGCCTAACCTTAGATCCATTTCTCTCTCCTCATCTCATGCCTGTTTTCATTCACTCACCACTATGCAAACATTCTGGTTCTTTCTTTACTCTTCTAACTTCTATCGTTCCCATCTCAAAGCCCTATGTTGTTTCCTCTGCTTGGAATGCTCTTCACCTTGACCTCTGCATAAGTGTTTCCTCTCATCACTCAGGTTCTTGCAAAAAGTTAGTTCCTCAAAGAGGCCTTCTCTGACCTCTCATTTCATAAATAGCCTACAATACTCAGTAATTCTTAATAAGTTTCTCTTAATAAAACACAATCCCAAACAAAATGTATTAGAGCATGTGACATCTTTTTTCTTCTCAAAAACACTATGCGGTATGTGTTCTTTCACTTATATTCAATGGCCTTTTTTCTTCTCAAAAACACTATGCGGTATGTGTTCTTTCACTTATATTCAATGGCCTAAAAGTAAGTGGTTTGACTAAAGAAACAAAGTAATTAAATGTAATATATGACCCTTAATTGGATCCCAGATTGAAAAATGAAATAAAAACTTGCAATAAAGGACATTAATAAAGCAATTTAAATATGAAGTATGTTTTAAACTGCCATCAACACTAAATTTCTAGAAAAATTGAGTGATTTAGGATAGATTTTTGAATGTTATACAATATTGGACCTCTAGATAATCTAGAGAAATTCAAGTCTCACAAAATCAGAAAACATTATTGTATAAATTTAATGCCAAGCAAGCTTATTTCTTTTTAATATCTAATAAATAATCCAAATTATAAAAGGTACCAAAATATTCTGCAACACTTCAAATCTTATTTAAAAACAGGCCTTAGAAAAATTACTAGAACAAAGAAATTGTGTTTTGTTCTAGTTTGATTCTATATATATATTTATAAATCTATAAAGTTGACTTAATTTTAGGGATATTTTGGATAAACTGATAATCATATAAGCTTACCTTAACTCTCTGTAGGAAAACTGTAAACTTAAAGAAAATATCCTTTAGTAGATCAAACCACTGAGGAAAATTCAACATTCTCATCTGATCTGCAAGCCTATAAAAACAAAGACAAAAATAAGGATTGTCTTTAGGCCAAATGCTAAATGAAATAAACCTACAAAATAAAGGAAACTATATTAAATACTAGTATAGTTTTTATACAAGTATACTAAGTACTATACAGTAACATAAGAATTATGTAATTTCATCTAGATACCTTATATCAAAAAATTGAGTTGAAGTCAATTACCAAACAACTCCTTCTTGGTTAAATATCTCTAAGACTAATCTAGTTAAGTATACTGACTTAATGAATCTTACAAAATAATTCCATGTGAGCATAATTCGTGACCATTGGGTAAAAAGCCAGGGAGAGATAAACCAATTTTAGTTTAAGGTGGAGAAGAAATATTCTGAAATTAGTAAAAACAGGAATATAACATCTCCCTTAATAACTTAATAACCTACTTTTCTAATTACAAGCTAAAATGTACTTTTCCACATACGGCATGGTGGCTAAGAGCATGAGCTCTAGGCCCACAATACCTTGGGTCAAGGTCCAGCCCTGCCATTTACTAGCTGTATGATTCTGGACAAGTGACCTAACCCCTGAACGCTCTAATTTTCTCACCGTAACATGGGTGAAAGTAACAGAACTTACCTTGTATGAATGCTATGAATGTTAACCGAGTTAATAAGAAGTACATAGAATAATTCATGGTGCATAAAAAATTCTATGTATTAGCCAGTATGGTATCAGTATACATATAGATGAATCATTATATATCATATTAGTATAATATATAATTGTATAGCCAATATTTTATAGCTAAAAACAATCAATAACTAAAAAGTTAATGCAAAATAGTTCCTTAAAAATATTTTATAGTATTACAATGACATTACTCTAGATTTTTAACTAATACTCCTGCAGCTAAGAGTTTATTTTCCAAAGATACTCCTATACTTGAGATACAGGAAGTTCTCTATTTGAGGAAATATCCTAAGGAAGAAAACAAAAATAACTGAGTTTCCATGTCTATCAGGCTTTAAAAAAATCCCAATAACTTAATTTTTCTAACTACTGCACTACTGATTCTGCAGTATTAGGGCTGCTTCAACTAACTCTGAAATTGAGTTTTAACTAGGTAATAGAATGTAAATTAAAACTCCACATCCTCATCCTATGAGTCTCACAGAGGAGTTTCACATTTGTCCATATTGTTATTCATATTTAGGTCAGTTAATCAAGTTTACATATCTATTTGAATGAGAAATTCATAGTCATAAAATATTTATCACTATTCTCTTCTGAAAGAATAGGGATTACACTGGTGAAAATAAAGTTATAGACATGGGCAATTCAAAATCATGTACTCAACTTTTCAAAGCCAGTTAGAAGCTGGGTTTTAATTATTTGGCCAACTAATTTAAATTTCACACTGATATCCTCTGAAATGGATTATCTGCAATTTTCCCCCTCCATATCTACATTGTATCCTCTCTGCCCTCTGTCTGCCCTGGAAGATGATCTGCAGGGCTTGGTCAATGAGGAACCTTTACAAAAGATGGGAAGGAAGAGGCCTGGCCCATGTGATTCAGTTGACTGGGCGTAGTACTGAGCACTAAAATATTGCAGGTCTGAGTCCTGGTCAGGGCACAGGCCCAGGTTGCGGGCTCAATTCTCTGTGGTGGATGTGCAGGAGGTAGCTGATCAATATTTTGCTCTCACATGGATGTTTCTCTCTCTCTCCCTCTCTTCCTCCCTCTTCCTTACGTTCTCTCTCTTAAAGAAAAACCAAATCAATAAAAAATAAAATAAAGATTGGAAGGAGAAAAAGTGCCTATAGCTCTATCTCCTCTCCTTGAGGGGTTACCTCCAGATGACAGCCTCCCTCCAGTGAAGATAATTTCAACTACTGAATGTCTTTTTTCCCCTACCACTAAATATCTTTCTCCTTCTGAATTCTATTAACTGCTCTCTTCCCTTAATAGAATTCAGAAGGAATTCTGTGACTGATACTTATACTTACTTCGTAACAGCATCTGTGTCTAGTTCTTCTATTTGTGAAACTTTATTAATCACACACTGCAAAATTTAAGAAAAAAATGTGATTAATGTGTATTCTAAGTACTGTATATTTAAAAGGGCTTCAATGGGTAGAAATGAAAAAAATTAAAAATCAAAAAGTGTTACTTTGAAAATACATCTTAAAATTAAATGAAAGTAAAAGGGCCTCAATGATTATCTTACCAGACTCCTCTTGTGTCTTTTATACATACCTCAAGGTGTTTAAAAAACTTCAGCATTACCATTACCTTATTAAATAATTATCCCAGGGTAGCTTAAACTGTATTAATTAAAATTTACTATTTAAAACAATTCAAAACATAAACACAAAACTATAATACTTAGGAAGAAAATATAAGCCCCATATTAAAATCACAAATATGACAAATTTCTGTATGTTGATTTTGTATCCCATAATTTTAGTGAATTTCTTTATTAATTCTATTATCTTTTGATGGATTCTTTCGGGTTTTCTACATATAGTATCATATCATCTGCAAATAGTGAGTTTTACTTCTTCCTTTCCAATTTGGATGCCTTTTATTTATTTTTCTTGTCTGACTACTGTGGCAAGGGCTTCCAGTACTATGTTGTAATAGTGGTGAGAATGGGCATCTTTGTCTTGTTCCTGATCTTAGAGGAAAAGCTTTTAGCTTTTCACCATTGGGTATGATGTTAGCTGTGCGCTTGTCATAATCAGCCTTTACCAAGTTGAGGTAAGATCTTTCTGTATCCATTTTGTTGAGACTTATCATAAATGGATGTGGAATTCTGTCAAATGCTTTTTCTGCATCGTTATTGAGATAATCATAGGATTTTTTCCTTGGTTTTGTTGATGGGATGAAACACATTGTTTTTTGGATGTTGAACCACACTTGCATCCCTGGTATAAATCCTACTTGATTACATAGTATAATCCTTTAATGTACTGTTGAATTCAGTTTGCTAGTATTCTGTTGACAATTTTGTTCATCAAGAATGTCAACAGATGAATGGCTAAAGATGTGTGACACACACACACACACACACACATCCACGTAGTATTGTATTTTGTGTATATACATACAAACATTGTAATATTATGTGGTAATAAAAAAGAGTGAAATATTGCCATTTGCAAGAACATGGAAGGCTCTAGAGGATATTGTGCTAAGAGAAATAACACAAATACGGTACAGTTTCACTTATGTGTGGAATCTAAAAAACAACAACAAATGAACAAACAAAACAAAAATAGACTTATAAAAACAGAGACTAAAGGGATGATTACCAGAAGTGAGTAGATGGGTGAAAAAAGGAAAAGGAATACAGTCTGTAATATTATGATAAGTTTGCACAGGAAAGATGATTACTATAACTAGTGGGGTGATCACATTATAAGATATAAAAATGTTGAAACTAATATAACCAATATAATAATGTTTACCAACTAGACTTAAGTTTTTAAAAATGTAATTCCAAAATAAATTTATTTGGAAGCTACATTTTCTTTTCTTTTTAAATATATTTTTATTGATTTCAGAGAGAAAGGGGTGGGTGGAAGAGAGAGAGAGAGAAACATCAATGATGAGAAAGAATCATTGATCGGCTGCCTCCTGCACATCCCCCACTGGGATCTAACCCACAACCCAGGCATGTGCCCTTGACTGGAATGGAACTTGGGACCCTTCAGTCCCCAGACCAATGCTCTATCCACTGAGCCAAACCAGTTAGAGCAGAAGTTACATATTCTTGCAATACATGCAACAGTTTAAAGTTGGAAAAAAATGTTTAAACTTCCAGAGAAGTCTGGGAATTAAAACAGCAGTTTTAAAAACTTACTTAAAAGCATATTATTTTTTTTTAAAATTGTACAAATTATGTTTATTGCTCAGTATTTTTTCACAATGAAATACACCTGTGTAACCAGAACTCATATCAAGAAACGAACACTGTCAATAGCCTTTCTCCTGCTCCCATCCGAGTAACTATTTCCTCCCCAAAGTTACCCCTATCCTGATTTTTAAAACAACAGATATTTGAATCAAGTGAGTAGAATCATACAGTGTATATTCTTTGGTGTCTAGTTTATTTGGCTCCACACTATGTATGTGATATTCATCCACATTGTCTAATGTAATTTATTCATTCTCATTGGAGTATAGTATTCAATTATATAAATATGCCACAATTCTGTTTATCTTTTCTCCTCATGACAACATTTTTTTCCATTTTTAAAATATAAATAGTGCTACAGTGAAATTCTTGAGCTGTCTTTGATGAGCTTATGTATGCATTTTGTCAGGTAAATACTTTGGAGGAGAACTGCTGAGTCATAAGTGTATATTTAGCACTAGCAGATAGTGCCAACAATTTTTTAAAGTGGCTTTAACTATTTTAAAATAGTGTTTCAGCCAGTGTTTGAAAGAGGTAAAAGATGGGGTGACTGTAATTTGTTATTTGATTTTATTTCAACATTAAAAATTTGGTATTATGCCGAAACCGGTTTGGCTCAGTAGATAGAGCATCGGCTTGCGGACTGAAGGGTCCCGGGTTCGATTCTGGTCAAGGGCATGTACCTTGGTTGCAGGCACATCCCCAGTGGGAGGGTATGCAGGAGGCAGCTGATCGATGTTTCTGACTCTCTGTCCCTCTCTCTTCCTCTCTGTAAAAAATCAATAAAATATATATATATTTTTTAAAAACAAAAAAACTTGGTATTGTACATTCAACTTCATGATGGTCAGTTAATCCTAGTAAGTACATTTTAAATTGTTTTTTTCTCTCTTCATATTCAGAAAAACTGAAGTTCAGTAAATAAGATTTATCTGAGTAAAAAAAGTCAAAAACAGATCAGGAAAGACTAAAAACACATATGGATTTCAGTTTACAATTATGATTTCTTAAAGATCAAGTGTAAGATGAATTTAACTACTGCTGGTGACAGTATATATTGTTAATTTTTTTAAATTTAAAAATCGGTCACTTTCTAACCAATAATTCCACTTTCAGAATTCAGTTACAAGGAAATTGTCTTATGTAAAACCAAACAAACAAAACTTTATACCACAGATACTTGTCACAATGTTCTTAACAGTACCAAACTGAAAACAACCTAAATATGCAGCATAAAGAAAGTGTTAAGTTTAACATAATATAGATGAAATGTTATATAACTGCTAAAAATCTAACTGAAATACATGAACAAATCAAAATAATATATGCAGGATGGTAATAATAATTAAAAATATCAGTAACAATTTGTACTTGTAAATATTCTTAAATTATAATATTTTAGCTGATAGGGCTATGTTCTACTTTTCTACATTTTCAACTTTTAAATAAACGAATATTAATATTATGCTGCATATATTATTTCTAGAATCACGTAAACACAAATGTCACAAAAGATTCTAAAGCAAAATATATCAAATAAAAAATGTATAATTACCTGTTTAATTATATTCTTTGCCGTAATAATCATTTCTTCACTATAGATTTCTAAAAAATTAAGTTTTCTTTGTTTTAAAAGTCCAAATACAAGGGATACTAGTTTTTCCTATAAAAATAAAAGAAGAATGTGTAACTTCACACTTTACATGCCAAATAATCTTAAGAGATAGAAATATTAAACCCCAAGGGTTTTATTTTTTTGATGCTCAGAATTTATACTACTACATGTGGTATTTCTTAGAAGCCTGAAAGAAAAGAAAAAAACCCAAAAACGAAATCCTTTTACTGCAATCTGGTCATCAGATTTTTGGAGTCAGTGTTCTAAAACAGATAAATCCTATTCCATAAGAGTGGATCAAATAAAGCTGGTTTAAGGGCAAGACAATACAAAAATATATTTTAGCCTAGTTTCAAGTAGCTAGGAAATATCCTTCTTAAACCCTAATAACTAATAATACTCCATGATCCATGTGCTTTTTAATTAGTGGTCTAGAAGACTGGAATGATGACCTGGACTATCTGTGGGGAATTAACTGCTAACAGGTAAAAATGTCTCTTAACTACTTAGACTGCTATCGGAGCTTTTTGGAACTTTACTAGTTCTCGTCAATAATCAGGATTGAGAAGTTACCAGATAAGTAAAGCCTGGGTATAATGTATTTGTATATGCATGTGCATAAAACATTTTCATACTAAGTGCTCAGTGAATGACTGATGAGTTATCATATAAAAATAATCCATTTTTAAAGAGACATACTCCAATGCATGTATATACATGGATATATGTTAATTTGTTCATATCTACATTTTGAATTTTGTTTGTAATCTATATAGAGATCTCATTTTAACTCCAATTTCTAGTTAAGCTATAAAATTATTTTATTCTCTAATTTCACAGGATAATAAACAATTATGGTACTTGCTAAAGTCACATAGTGAAGTAATTCATAGTTCTAATAAATTTAATGTAATTCTGAAATTTAATGTAATTTTGTTCATTATAATCTGAGAAGAATGTGTTCTAAACTAAGGGTTTTAGGAATTAGCACAAGCAATGACATCAATTTCATTCCAGTGCTCAAAAACCATACCTCTTCTAAAATTTGACAGTCATCTTCCAGTGGTCTATTTAAGTCACTGTGACAATAAGTAGAAAATTCTGCAATCATCATTTTATCTATCAGTTTTTCTAATTCACAAAGCTGAGATCCCAAATGCCTACAAAGGAAGAAGAAAATGTTACATATTTAAAATCCCAATTCACTCCACAATTAAGGGAACTAGTAGCAAAACTTTTCTAACTGACAGTACTTGTGCAATAATGCAATGCTTTAGTAAAATGCAGTCCATTAACTTAACAAAAATAACTGCAACAGTTCTCTTTAACTTCCAGTTAAATGTGTTATAGAAAACCTGGTTCTAGAAATTTTATGACTTTTGTTGTCTACTTTTACAGATAAAATGTTCAGATAGTCTGAGTCCTTTTTTCACTAACCATTTACTGCAGGGGGTGGAGAATCTTTTATCTGCCAAGGGCCATTTGGATATTTATATCGTTCTTGGGCCATAAAAAATTATCAACTTAAAAATTAGCCTGCTATATTTGGTCAAACATTTAATTAACTCACTTCTAATGCCTTGCAGGGCTATATCAAGTGATTTTTGCGGGTCTTATATGGCCCATAGGCTAGACGTCCCCCACCCCTGCTTGAATATCAATGCCAGTAGCTCCCAAGCCACTCATTTATTCAAGAAAAAGAAGCACCTACTATGTGCCAGATCCTGCTCTGGGTACATATAAATATCACAAGGACTATCAGGACAGATTGACTCAATTCAATCTCTGTCATTTCAGTTTGAGTTACTGTGCAATATCCCTCAGGTCCAAAGAGAATTATTTCAACTGACTTTAACAAATAGTAATTTGTCCATTAATCCACAAAGGATATATCTTAAGGAAAAGAAATCCTACATTACAAAAGTAATCATATTGTTAGTTTTGAGAGCATTCTAATTATATTGTAGGATAAAACAAATGAGAAATTATGTTGACATCATTAGGAACTACAGTTTTCAGCCTGTTCAAAAGGATGTATGAGTAAGACTGAAGAAGTAAAAACTCTACAGTCCTGCATTGAAACTACCAATATAAACTCATAGAGAAAATTATTCTCTAGCTCTTTCCACTACAAATTACCTCTGGTAAATAGACTATAATTTTAAAATACCATTTTCTATTAAGAGAAACTAGAGCTCTTTAGAAAAATGGAAGCTTACGAGTCTGGGGCAGAAATAATGTAGTAGTATCTTGTCATAACACAAAGTAAGAAAACAATGACTACTCATGGAATCATGTCTCAATAATTAATTGGAGGAGATTCCTACAAAAGATAAGACAATTTGAACATTGATAAAAATAAAAACAGCAAAGAACTTAAACACTTCAAATATATATAAATTTATGTGTTTATAAAAAATATTTTTAAAAACTCATCAGTCACCTTTGATAGATGTTGGATTTTCAAATCACTACTTTTTAAAAGTTCTAAATAAGGGGAAAGAATCTAGAATTTATTCTGCCTACACTTACAAGAAATGTCCTTCAGAGTTATCAAATAATTGTTACGTAGAAACACTGATTTAAGGAAATATTCCAGTTAGTAAATGAATAAAGAAGTATAGAATTAGAATATGATTTGGAACCCATAATAGATAAGTCTAGGCAATGAACATCAAATTGCTGCTAATATCACAAAAAGAGAGACAACCAGATATATGCATCGTGACTGACATACACACAACTACCTATTAGGTGCTCTTAAGGAAAAGTAAAACTTAAATCTGGTCAAGACTTTAAATTTAACTACCAGTTTATAAAACTTATAGGCAAAAGAAAAACACGCTAAATATGAGAATGTAGTGGCAAAACCCAGACTCTGAGAAGGCTCTAAAAGACAACTAAATCAATTTTTCAATAAATATTTTGAAAGGAAGAATACAAGAAGAATGAAGAACTATAAATCAAGACATTTGAAATATATCAACCAATTGCAATGCAGAGATAATATATGGATCCTTTTTTCAAAAAATAAAAATAAAAATGAGTTTTGAGACAAACAGGAAAATCTGAACACTCACTAGATATTTGAAAGTATAAATGAAATTAGTTATGTTTTTAAAAATCTTTTTCTTTCAAAGATATATAATGAAATATTTATGGAAGAAAGTAAATGATGTTTTGAATTTGTTTCCAACATAGGAGTAGGGGAAGGGACAGAGAAAAAAAGTTGACTATGAGTTTGTAACTCATGTGCAATACACAATTTATCTAACTTCATAAAACTTTCGTCATATAATTTTTTCTATTTTTAATATGTCTAAGTTTTTAGTAAGTTTTAAAAAGTACTAACAGAGAAGGTTATAAATCTATCCATAATTTTACCATTGCTTGGTTGTTATTTTTTAGGATAATCAGATTTCTTTTTAAGGCACACTAGAGGTTACACTCAGGTATGTGTTACATTCAGGTATGAACAAATAGTCTTCAACAAATCCCAAGCCAAGCCGAAACCAGTTTGGCTCAGTGGTAGAGCGTCGCTCTGCGGACTAAAAGGTCCCAGGTTCGATTCCGGTCAAGGGCATGTACCTTGGTTGTGGGCACATCCCCAATAGGGGGTGTGCAAGAGGCAGCTGATCGATGTTTCTCTCTCATTGACATTTCTAGCTCTCTATCTCTCTCCCTTCCTCTCTGTAAAATATCAATAAAAAATATATTTTTTAAAAATCCCAACAAAGAATTATGGTGAGAAGTCAATATGATGTTTGGGCATCAAAATAAAACTCTAATTTCAGCATAATAACTTATATGCAAGGTTCTATTTGACCCCACATATTCTCTTAACTAAGTAGCTTCATTTTTATGCATTCTATAACTTCTTTCAAAGTCTGATAACTATAATTTTAAAAAGGCAGATATGAATTTTAATACTAACATCAATACTACATAATCACAGGTACATGGTATATACACAAAGATTTGTCTAGGAGAAACCAAGATGGTGGCATAGGTAAACACCTAAATTGCTGCCTCACACAACAATTTCAAAACTACAACTAAAAGACAAAACTTCTATCAACCAGAACTACAGGAAAGCTGGCTGAGTGGAAGCTCTACCACTAGAAGGAAAGAGAAAAGAGCATTGAGACGTGCACAAGAGCTGAAAAGCTGAGGTACGGTGGCAGGCAATAGGATGTGCTGCTTTTTTTCAACCCAAAGGGAGACAAGCTCCCAATTACTCTGAAATCCAGTTTCTGGGGAGAAGCAAACTCCTACAAGGAGAAGCTGGACTGTCGGCTATCAGGTTGGAAAGTGAGGGTGACTTTCTTGCAAAGGTTCACCCAGCAATTATTTTTACTGCACTGGGGTGCTGGACACAGGGACTTGGAAATGCGGAAATGCAGAGAAGGATGACTGTCAGCCATCACTGTTTGCCACGCCCTAGCCTACTGACATCCTGAGATGCTGCCCCACACAATCTATAAACATACCCAAGGCTCTACACAGCGGCTTTTGCATATAAATGACCTGCCCTATCACAGCTTAACCATACAAACTGCAGCTTTGGTCAGACAATTCCAAAACCTCCAAACCCCAAGCAAAGAGGAGAAAACTAGTTTTTGCTGTAGTTCTTGCTGGGTGTCCGCAGATAGTAGCTGACCTGCAACCCATTGGAGATCAAGAAGCTAGTGTATCTAGTGGTCAGTGTGAGACAACACCAGATTTCAACTACTCTCATAGGGGACACATTCAAGAGGCAGACTCAGTGAGGTAAGCCCCACTGAAACAAGTCCTGCTCCATAAGTGCGTCTCCAGCACAGCAATCCTTCCATTATAGACACAACGGGTCCTCACAGCCAATTGGTCTGGAGGTCAATTCCTCCCAATGACACCAACAACAATCAAGACTTAACTACAAGGCTGTACACACAGTCCATAAAGGGTTACACCAAGAGACCCATCTCAGGTAACTGGGAGGCTGACCCATTGGACCATATAGGACACCTAGCACACAAAGCCACCCTACCAACACAGGGAAGTAGCAAAAATGAGGAGATAAGGAAACATCACAAACAAAAGAAATGGAGAAAAATAAGCAACTGGATATGGAGTTTAAAACCACAGTTATAAGGTTTTTCAAGAATTTCCTAGAAAAGGCCGATAAATTAAACAAGACCCTCAAAGATATGAAAAGGACCAACTAGAAATTAAACATACACTGACTGAAATTTAAAAAAATATTATACAGAGACCCAACAGCAGACTAGAGGAACACAAGAATCAAGTCAAAGATTTGAAATACAAAGAACCAAAAAAACACTCAACAGGAAAAGAAAAAAGAATCCAAAAAGTTGAAGATAGTGTAAGAAGCCTCTATGACAACTTTAAGCGTACCAACATCAGAATTATGGGGGTGCCAGAAGAAGAAAGAGAGCAAGATACTGAAAACCTATTTGAAGAAATAATGACAGAAAACTTCACCTACTTTGCAAAAGAAATAGAGTTACAAGTCCAGGAAGCACAGAGAACCCCAAACAAAAGGAATCCAAAGAGGACCACACCAAGACATATCATAATTAAAATGCCAAGAGCAGCCGAAACCGGTTTGGCTCAGCGGTAGAGCGTCGGTCTGCGGACTGAAAGGTCCCAGGTTCGATTCTGGTCTAGGGCATGTACATTGGTTGCGGGCACATCCCCGGTAGGGGGTGTGCAAGAGGCAGCTGGTCGGTGTTTCTCTCTCATCGACGTTTCTAGCTCTCTATCTCTCTCCTTTCCTCTCTGTAAAATAGCAATAAAATATATATTTAAAAAAATAAATAAATAAAATGCCAAGAGCAAAAGACAAAGAGACAATATTAAAAGCAGCAAGAGAAAAACAGTTAGTTACCTACAAGGGAGTACCTATACAACTGTCAGCGGATTTCTCAACAGAAGCTATGCAAGCCAAATGTGAGTGGTAAGAAATATTCAAAGTGATAAATAGCAAGAATCTACAATCAAGATTACTCTACCCAGCAAAACTATAATTCAGAATTGAAGGTCAGATAAAGAGCTTCACAGATAAGAAAAAGCTAAAGGAGTTCATCACCACCAAACCAGTATTATATGAAATACTGGAAGGTATTCTGTAAGAAGAGGAAGAAGAAAAGATAAAGATAAAAATTATGGACAACAAATACATATCTATCAACAAATGAATCTAAAAGTCAAGTGAATTAAAAATCTGAGGAACAGAATAAACTGGTGAATATAATAGAATCAGGGGCATAGAATGGGAGTGGGTTGATAATTCTCAGGGGGAAAGGAGTGTGCGAGGTACGGGAAGAGACTGGACAATAATTGTACATCTATGCATGAGGACAGTGCGGGGGAGGTAAAGGCAGAGGGTGGGGTGGGAACTGGGTAGAGGGGAGCTATGGGAGGAAACAAAGAAGAAACAATTGTAATAATGCAAACAATAAAGATTAAATTATTTTTTTTAAAGATTTGTCTAAACAAATCCTTAAAACTTTCAGGATTAAGATGTTATACAAGATTCACCTATTAATCCTTGCTCTAATTGTTTTTTATATTCTTGACTGCTTTGAGAATGGATATCATAACAGTGGCCTCTGCATTATTAACCTTATAAAATATTTAAAATAAATCTGTTAACAATTCATTTTAATAGCATGTATCATTGCCTAGACAGTGTTGCTCAGTGGTTGAGCATCAACCCATGAACCAACAGGTCCCTGGTTCGATTCCTGGTCAGGGAACATGCCTGGGTTACAGGAGGCAGCTGACTTAGGTCTCTTATCAATATTTCTATCTCTCTAGCCCTTTCCCTTCCTTTCTAAAATCAATAAAAACATTTTTAAAAAAGTATGTATCATTATAATCACATAGAGTAATTAGAGTGATGAAAGAAATCTACTGAAACAATAAATAACCAAAATATCACTTTCTGAAAAAGCACTTATCCTATATAATAAAAGGCTAATATGCAAATAAACCAAACAGCAGAATAACCGGAACAACTGATTGCTATAATATGTGCTGACCACCAGGGGGCATGTGCGGAACAAGGGCCGTATTGGCCAAGGCGGAATGGTGAAGAAGATGAGCCAATTGAGCCTCTGGTGGTTACTAAAAAGTCTTTGCTCCCGCACGCTGTGGTCCCGCCTGGCACTCACATGTGCCCGGTACCAGTTCCAATCACTTGGCACCATCAGTGGGTGTGAGTGGCGGCTGCCAGTCCTGATTGCCCCTGAGGGCTTCTCCACCTCCCCCTGCTCCTGAGGGGCAATCGGGGCAGCAGCCACTGCTCACACCCACTGACAGCACCAGCCCTGCTGGCACCTGCTGCTGGTGCTGGCCCCAATCAATCCAAGCTGTCAGTGGGTGCAAGTGGAGCCAGCGCCATCAGTGAGTGAGAGTGGTGGTGGCAGGAGTGGGGCTGCCAGCAGACAGGGGACTGGAGGGCATGGTGGGAGGGGCTGAGCAGGGGTGTGGAGGATGGGCCGAGATCAACCCCTATGCCTAATGTAGTTTCGCAGCCTACAGTTCCTTTCAACGTCCACAAATTCGTGCACTGGGCTCCTAGTCCTATATAATAAAAGTCTAATACACAATCAACTGAACAGCACAATGACTGGTGGAACCACCTGTCACTATGACGTGCACTGACCACCAGGAGGCAGACGCTCAACACAGGAGCTGCCCCCAGCCTGCAGCCCCCAGGCCAGCCAAGGCAGGTGCCAGTGGGGCCTCCTAATTGCCCTGCCAGTAGCCCCACAATTCTGCCCTGATTGCTGGCCAGGCCTAGGAACCCTAATTTCATGGATTGGGCCTCTAGTGGTCTTAAATAAATAAATTGGAATAACTCCAATACTTCCTACTTTGGCATATCTCAACTTGTACATTAATTCAAATCTTCTAGAGAAATTGTATGGACCTACAATGGATCTCTGTGCTGCTTTCATCAGAGAAACATATATGTCAATAAATGGTACAGTTATACTAGTTTCATCAAATAGCAGAAAGTCTGGTGTTTGGCTTCACCCCAGAACATACAATGTGGGTGCTTTCTTACTATAATATTTTGAAGATTTAAATTATAGATTATATTAGTATCAAAGAGTTTGTTATATACCTTTGATAATTCCAATAATAAAAATCACTTAAATGGATTTCCAAGGTGACCTCAGATCAATGAAAGCACAATAAACAGGAATATATAATTAACTGAATGTTTCCTACCTTTTCTTAAAAAAAAAAAAAAAAAGACTTATGACAAGGACAAAAGCTAGTTTCATTAATTTTTATCCTAAAACCACTTACCCTGGTAGGTCCTGGCTTGGCAAACTTACAACTCAATTACCCACAGATTTACATCTATCACACTATAAAATTAGCACTGATGTGCTGAGTGATCTCTCTGAGGTTCTATAAATTCTCAATCAAATACATTAAAAAGCATACATAGCTCTTGGGTCAGATGAGACCTGGGCTGAATCTCAACTCTACTGTTTTATAACTTGCTTGGTTGACCCTAGAACAACCCAAGATTTTGTGTGATTGGAATTCTCAAAATATGGCAAAATATGCCTCCAGAGTCCCCCAACCCCCTCAGCTCCCCAGCAACCCAGGGTTAGCAGAGGCTCAGGCAAGCCTCAGATGACAGTTGCCCAGCCTCCCAGGGCTGGCCCAAGATGTAGGCAAGCCTCGGATAGCATCTGTCCAGCCACGCAGGGCCTCGTGAGGCTCAGGAAACTAGGGCTGGCGAGGCTTGCGCTGCTGGAAGTGGTAACAGCAGAGATTGTGATGAGGTGTTACCTTCCCCTGATCACTGGGTCACCTCCCACCCCTGAGGGCTCTTGAACTGTGAAAGGTGTCAGGACGGGATGAGGGACACTCCCACCCCCTCCAATGCATGCATTTTCATGCACCAAGCCTCTAGTATCTTCCATGAAACTTCTTTGTAGTTACGAAGAAGTGTAAGGTTTGGATGGGTTTCCTAGCAAATAGAAACTTCCACAAGGACACTGCAAGCCTGCTTAACTGAATTAAATTTTGTGGATTGTAATGGGTCTATCTATAAATTAAAGATTTCCCATATTCTCACGTAAAATAACTAAACCGCTAAACTTAAAGATATTTTCAAAATAAAAACAGAAAAAAACTGGGTCTTTCCCAACACCGTGTGGAATTTTTTGTAATGTGAAAAAAATGAAAATCAGAAAAAGAATTTAATAATTATTAAATCAAAAATCTAGTCAAAAGCTTTAAAAAGGAACTTAATTTTAGATATATTGGTATTTCTTCTGCTACCTTGATACTATCTTGACAAAAAATTATTAATTGGCCTTTCATTTATTTCATCTATTAGAAAATGTAATTTCACTTCTTCATCCAAATGTCTCTATAAATATTGACTCTTATAGGTTTTGTTTGTTTAAGCTAAGAATAAAATATCAGAATGATAACATTACTAAACAGATCAATCTGGAAGAAAAAATAACCATGTAACTTTAAACATACATTTCAACTAACCTTACACACTAAAATTTATACTTTAAATTTTTCTAACATTATCTCTAATGGTTTACTTAACTGACATACC
Organism: Vespertilio murinus; assembly: GCA_963924515.1. Lineage (NCBI taxonomy): Eukaryota > Metazoa > Chordata > Mammalia > Chiroptera > Vespertilionidae > Vespertilio > Vespertilio murinus. The sequence goes on along the minus strand of OZ004713.1, from coordinate 36,180,457 downwards.
GGAAGCCGTGAATGCCCTGAAGTTCCTGCTGTAGAACCTCTTGCGTTGTTGATATTAAGTCCAATGCTCCAACAAATTCAGAAGCGGATAATAACACCTGTACTGTAGGCTGAGTCTGGTGTACAGTGGCCATTAACTTCAGTTTATTGTACACTTTAACACAATTATTTCTGCTAAGAGCCAGTCTTAAAATGTGTAGTGATCCTTCACACATTACTTTATCAATCTGTGCAATTTTATCTCGAAGCATTTTTACAGCCTGGGAAGTTTTCTTGAGGTAGTCCTGCAATTCGTGTTGAGAGGTCATTGCATGAAAAAATGCTTCTGAACGTAGAGAGATCTGGTGAGCAATGTTTACTTCCACAATATCCAGGTAATGGCTCAGCTGGAGAGGGAAGGAGAAAAAAAATCATGGAGTATTATAAGTATACCTTTCTTGACTATCCAAATACTTCCTGAAAATGATATAAGATTTCTACATGTATTTTAATCCCCTTGGGTGAACTGTTTGCTTATGGGATCCTAGGTATTAGACATAACAAAATGGAAGAGAGGTAAAGATATAACCCAAAGATTAATAAAATGTAAGACAACAGAGTAGAAGGTGATTTACTGCCCTCCAAACACTAATCTCTTTCTAAAAAGTAAAAATACATCACAGTCATATCAGATTATAATTTTTATATTTTCACAAATTCTAAGATCTGAGAATGAGCACCTTTAAACCCAGGGATCATTTTCATCATTAACATACAAATCACTTACCTGACTAAAAGATGATTATAGTTAATATTTATTGACCTCCTCCTTCTATGTACCAGGCACTGATATATTATATATATAATTTTCTAATTTTAACAATCTTGTAATAAAGATATTATTATTCTCATTTTGCAGATGAGGAAACTGAGGCTCAGAGGCATTACATTGATAGCCATGTGGTTAGTAAGTGGTAAAACTAAAATTTGAACCCGGGTCTGTCTGACTCAAAAGCTAAAGTTGTTTATACTATATACCATGCTGCCTTGAAATGCTAAAGAACTCATAAAAGACCAACTGGTAGTCCAGTCACAAATTATAAACAGTACTAAAATTTCTTGGATCTTTTTTTTTCAAGGCTTCTTATTTCACATCTCAAAAATTATTAGCAATTTGTAATATGCAGTTTATTTCCAATGTATTTTCTTCTTAAAAGGTTAACAAATACCTTAAATAATTAGTTCACATATATTTTTATAACATTACCAAGATGAATTCCTAGATTAACATAGAAATTAATGTTACTCTAAAAAAAAAAAAAAAAAAAAGAAAGAAAGAAAGCCAAAACCGGTTTGGCTCAGTGGTAGGACGTCGGTCTGCGGACTGAAGGGTCCTGGGTTCGATTCTGGTCAAGGGCATGTACATCTGTTGCGGGCACATCTCCAGTAGGGGGTGTGCAAGAGGCAGCTGGTGGATGTTTCTCTCTCATTGATGTTTCTAGCTCTCTCTCTCTCTCTCTCCCTCCCTTCCTCTCTGTAAAAATATCAATAAAATATATATATATATAAAAAAAGAAAAAAGAAAAATTAAAAATGTTTTCTAATTTCAAATATGGACTCCTAAAACTTGAGTTGCTTTTCTTCCTTTCTAACTGCATATGCCTTTCCATTTCTCTCCCACTTTCTCACTTGTAGGTACTTTAACCTATAGCAAAAATTTAAGCATTATTTCTGAACATCTCAGGAGAATTCATAGCGTTAAAGGGTTAATGAACTTTAAACACTTAGGACTCTTAAGACTGGAGGAAATATGGTCACCTAGCCTGTATCTTTAATACCATGCAGGATCACAATATTTCAATAAGGCTCCTTCAGTAATTTATTATAATACTAGGGGCCCAATGCATAAAATTCATGCAAGAATAGGCCCCCAGCTATCGGCACCAGCTTCCCTCTGGCACCTGGGACCTAGCTTCCCTCAAAGCCCTGGCTTCGTCTGGAAGGGTATCTGGAAGGACGCCTGGTCTAATTAGCATATTATACTTTTATTACCATGTGTACCGGTTAATAATTAGAATTTTGTAATCAAAGAAAACACAATAATTTCAAGAGAAACATCAAAATTGCTTTATTAAAGTAATGATCATTGCTAGCTATACATTTCCCCCCATCTTTCAGGTAATTTGTGGATACCATCTCAATAGAACTTTTCTTGTTTTGAGTCGGATGATTCAGAGACCCAATTTTCCACTTCTTCATACCTTTTGAAGTGCTGCTCAGAAAGTGTGTGTGCCATCGATTGGAACTGAACATAATCTGAAGGAGCAAGGTCTGGTGAATACAGCAGGTGGGTTAATACTTCCCAGGCAAGGTCTTTTAACATGTCTTTAACTGGTTTTGTGTGGTGGTGTATTATCATGAAGCAAAATTACTTTGCCATGTCTTCTGGCCCATATGATCAAAGTGTGGTTCAAATTGATTATTTGTTGTCAGTAGCAATCAGAATTAATATTTTCACCTCGTTTTAGAAGCTAATAATACCACACCTTCCTGATCCCACCAAACAGAGCATTGTCTTCTTTCCAAAGCAATTTGGCCTTGCAGTCAATGTTGATGGTTGACCCTGGATCAACCCATGATTTTGTGCGATTTGGATTCTCAAAATAAATCTACTTTTCATTGCCAGTCACAATTGATGCAAAAAAGGCTCTCTTTCATGTCACTGAAGCAATATTTTACTGATGACTTTTTGGCTTCCCATTTGTCTTGCGTTCAGTTGATGTGGAACCCATTTTCCTTCCTTTAAAATATTTCCCATTGCTTGTAAATGATCAGAAATTGTTTGCTGAGCAACATTTAATCTTTCTGCAAGTTGTTTTTGAGTTTGACATGCATCTTCATCGACTAATGCTTGTAATTGGTGGTCTTCAAACTTTTTTGGTTGACCTGGACATTCTTTGCCTTTCACATCGAAATCATCACTTTTAAAGCATTTAAACCAGCGTTCACAAGTATCTTGAGATGGAGCATTTTCACCATAAGCTTCCCAAAGTATTCAGTAGAACTTTTCTTCAAAATAAAGTAATGAATTAAAACTTCCTGCAAATGCTCTTTTTTGGGCACAAAATTTGACATTTTTAAGTGTAAAAATATCTATGATGTTAACACCTACAACAAATTTGACATATGAAATTTTGCAGTCTGCTGTCAATACAACAAAATAGCATACATATCAAATCATATATATATATAATATCAACATATGTGTAAGTCCATCTATTGAAAAAAATCTACATTATTAACCGGTACACCTGGTATAGATAAAATAGGTTACAAATAATAAATTTTCCCACAGTTGAAGTTTCTTGCATTTATACCTTTCTACTATTGTTCTTTTCATCTTCAATACAGCTGTTTCACTTATTTACCTAAAAAGCAGTATTGGAGACAAAGGTACTAAGTAAGGTACATTGCAAGCTGAAATGGACTCAATTTTTAGAATAGTAAATGGAGCATGGGCAACTCCTTTAGGACAATGTTATGCAAAAGGCAGTTTGTATGCTGCTGCCAATCTGTGAACTATTTAGCAAGTCCATGACAAAACAATGAACTTCACTAGAAAGTAAATCAACTATATCACTAAGCCCATTGCATTATTTAAAAAAAAAAAAAAAAGCCAAAACCAGTTTGGCTCAGTGGATAGAGCGTCAGCCTGCGGACTGAAAGGTCCAGGGTTCGATTCTGGTCAAAGGCATGTACCTTGGTTGCGGGCACATCCCCAGTAGGGGGTGTGCAAGAGGCAGCTGATCAATGACTCTCTCTCATCGATGTTTCTAATCTCTCTCTCTCTCCCTTCCTCTCTGTAAAAAAAAACAAAAAACAACACACCACAATAAAATATATTTTAAAAAATAAAAAAACTTGCTTAATGAAGGAAGCAGTTTGCAATAATTTCTACTGCAAATGCCTTATCTCATTGCAGGCCAGCAAACTTCTCTGACCCTGGTTGTAGCATACCCTCTCTTTAAAGCTAGCAAGATAAAACAGCTAATGTCAATCATAAAGTGATCATCCCAATAAAACTGTAAGAAAAGGAATAGTCATGATTCTTTTCCTACATTTCTTCTCTTATCTTCCGCAAGTCAGTTCTTTCTTCAGTTACTGAGCACTGAACCTAATTTATTGAATCATCTTCCTGCAGAAGCTTTCATACTGCCAAGAGAAGTCACTAGGCTATAACAAAATGCTTTTTTTTTTTTCAGTTTAGAACCACAGTCAGTTTTAGGAAAGCTCTAAACTGAGTGTAAAAACAAACACAGATATCAAAGGTCTTTACATTTTTGATATGTGAGTTAAGATATTTTTAAAGTTCTACATTTAAAATGATGTTCAAGATGTTGGCTTCTGAAATATAGAACACTGTAAAAAAAATTAAAAACTGCTGCATAATAATATGCAAAAGACTAGGCTTTGTAAAGCTAAAAACGTTTAGGAATATTGATATCATGGTTTTGCTTTAAAATAATAATCCTTACTCCCTGGAGGGTGGCTCAGCGGATGAGTGTAGAACATGAACCAAGAGGTCACAGGTTTGATTTCTGGTCTAGGCACATGCCAGGGTTGTGGGCTCCATCCCCAAAAGGGGGTGTAAAGTTGGCAGCATATTGATGTTTCTCTCTCATCGATGTTTTTATCTCTCTCTCTCCCTTCCCCTCTCTGAAATCAATAAAAAACATATGTAAAATAATAATAATAACCCTTACTATGTAAATGAGGACAAATAGTGCCTCAGGAAAAGCTGATTTTTTTGTGTTTTAAATCATACAGAATATAAAATTGGCAATATGTTGCTCGGGATATGTGTAAAGCAATTATAATCACGTATGTTATCTGTATATCCTTTTGACTGAAATTTTATCAACTGCTGTTTCAAATAATAAGTACTCAAACAGTTGAGAACAGTTTGGCTCAGTGGATAGAGCATCAGCCTGTAGACTGAAAGGTCCCAGGTTCGATTCCAGTCAAGGGCATGTACCTTGGTTGCGGGCACATCCCCGTGGGGAGTGTGTGGGAGGTGGCTGATCGATGATTCTCTCTCATTGATGTTTCTAACTCTCTAACCCTCTCTTCCTCTCTGTAAAAAATCAATAAGATATATTTAATAAATAAATAAATAAATTTTTTCTTAAAAAGACCCCTTCCTAAAAAAAAAATAATAATAAGCAAACAATAAGCTTTTTTCCCCCACCAGAACAACTTATATTCCATTGAATCAAAATACTATTACTTTTCCAGTAAATATTCAAAGGCTTATAATTATTAATAAGAACAAAATGAAATTAAAAGAAATAATGCTTACTAAGTAACTAAATCTGAACCCATGCCAAGTAGCACCACTTAACTAGAATAAAATGTTCTATGAGGAAAAAGTAAAAAAGAAAATACCTTTTCTTGTAGCAACTTTGAGGAAGCTGCATCACGATTTCCTTTTCCACCAGCAGTATTAAAATGAGACCATGGTAAAACTGAATTAAAAGTTAAAGAATCGTCCAAGGCAAAATCTGGTTTCATAAAAATCTATTAAAAAAAATTCATTTCTCTCGATTAGAAAAACATGTTCTTTACATTCATTGTCTCTTCTAAAATCACAGACCATTAAATAATTAATTTAGCTCTCAAGCATAAGCAGCAAAAGCAAGTGATAACATGTTATTTACATAAAATCTATAGAAAAATGTACAAGTAAAATCTCACCTAGGTAAACGTGCTCATGAAAGACAGAATAATGTTTGTTTGCCTAACCAATGGATGTGTGGAAGGCCGCCTGCCCTGTTTATCGGAATTCAACATAGGGGAGACTTAGGGAAGTGTCAAAGATGGCGCCCCTAAATATTCTTTGACCTTTCCAAGCAAGTCTGTGCATATGCAGACCCCTGGGGTATTTACTGGAATCCTTATGCTTAATCCCTGGATGCCCTTGCTTAGAGTACAATGTAAATATGTGTCCTCACAGGATTACTCGTCCTACTGATTGCATCTAAAGATAAGAATTCCAATAAAGGCCTAGCAAGGCAGGCAATAGAGGCTTCCTGGGCCCTTTAGCCCTCTCTTTCACTGTCAAACTGTGTCTGAGTAATCTGTTCAGCCATCGTTCAGGGGCCCCGGCAAATGGAGATGATCATTCCATTACAATTTGGTCAAATGCACTAATGTACTCCCACTGGGCACATACCAAAGGGAGTCCCGTACAGTGTGTGTGTGTGTGTTTGTGTGTGTGTTTTAAATGCCAGATATCAATTTCTCTATACTTATATTTCTACATTCTCCTAAAATTTATTTCAAAATTGTTTTTTAGATTAGACATACACCAAAATTTAAAATCATAACCAATTCAATTTTATAAAAAGCCAACTCCTTTTCTCTTATATATCACATCCATCTGATTACTAAGTAGTATTCATTATATTTCCTAAATATTGCTTGAATCACTATATTCCTCTATCTCCACAGCATTTCATCAATGCAGCTCTTCATTATCTCTGGATTATAGTAAATGGACACTTAATGATGTCCTTTGCTAATCTATCCACTATACTGCTGTTAGATATCCCTTTAAAATGCAAGTATAACTGAATTAACTTCTCTGTTTAAATCTCTTAATAGAGTCCCATGACCCACAGACCAAGCTTTTTAGAATGGCATTGAGTCCTTCAACTTTTGGACCCACTTACCTCTTTTTACCTTGCCACTATTAACAAGTTAAATTTGAGCAGTATTCAACTATCTTCCATATCCTCTTATGCTTAAGTATACAAGTATTTTTGGCCTAGAATGCTCTTGCCTATCTTCCTAGAGAATTCAATCCAATCAAAGGGGCAAACATGTCCCTGTGAATGACAAAGATTAATCACCCCATCTCTGAACACAAATATACCATGTACATTTATTTATCTCTACTTCACCATAAATTATTTAATATACCGTATTTGCCGGCGTATAAGACGATTTTTTGGCCCTGAAAAATACCGTATTTGCCGGCGTATAAGAGACTGGGCATATAAGACGACCCCTAACATTTCCACTCAAAATACAGAGTTTGTTATATACTCGCCGTATAAGACTACCCCCCACTTGGAGGCATATTTTTCAGGGCCAAAAAATCGTCTTATATGCCGGCAAATACGGTATATCCATCCTCCTGGAATATGTTCCTCTAAGACTGAATTCATAATTATTATTCTTTGTATCCCCATAAGGCAAAAAACATGCTTTAATCAGTTAATTACTTCAATAATTTCTACATTTTATTCTATTTACTGATTCGTTTTATCTTTATGCAAAAATCGTTATGAATGTGATAGGGAAAATCCAGGGACATGAGTGCATTTTCTAGTCACTGCTTTAATATTATTGAAAGCATTGATTCATTCAATAAGTATTTACTGGTTGTCTAACTCTTATACTAGGCACTAAGAGAAAACAAAAATAAATTATTACAGAGGTACTAATCTCAACAATCTTTAGACCAAGGCATATGATAAAATATATACATGAGTGTCTTATAAGAGAAAGAATGACAAATGCCTTGAAAGGGGAGGCTGGGATCTAGATAAAATGCTATGCAAATTCAGCAAAGGGGCAAATTATCTTCAGTTGGGGAGAAATGTATTCATGTAAAGTTGCCAGTTAAGCAAAATAATGTAAAGGATTAGATATAGGGAGATGATGGAAAGTCTCGGTCTGGATTCAGGAGCAGTTTAAGAATGGAGTCAAGAAAAGAGTCTGACTGAAGTAAAAGATGTGTAAAGATTAGGAGGCAAAAGTTAAGAGTGTAACTACGAATGGAAATGAATAATTAAGGACCTTAAAGTACAGGGTTTGAATTTTATTTTATAACAATCAAAAATTTTTTTAAATGACTGCCCTCTCCTTTATGTTCTGTCTATCTCTTCTCACCCTAAAGAGCAATTACCACAGACTCCTTTGAGAATCTGATGAATGCAATGGATTCTTTTCCCAGAAGGAAAAAATAAAAAACATCTATTATACATTTCTACAATTGTTTTCTTCTAAAGGAAATGTATTTTAATAATTTGGAGGGAGAGTAAGATCAACAAAATTCTTCTTTGAGAATGGAGAGACTTAAACATATTTGTAAGTTTTGATGATGAGATTGATGATGAAAAGAGAGAAGAAAGTAATGTAACAAAGTTACAGAAGAGGCAAAGTGATCTTAGTGTCAGAAAACAGCTAGAAGAAAGCTTCTTAAAGGCAAAATTAAAGATCAAATATTAAAAAGCAATATTCTCATTTTTTAAGTTTTGTTACCTTAGGTACTTGCTCCAGATCTGTCCTGGATTTATCTATTAAAAAAAAGGGGGAAAGGAGAACTTGATTTTTAAAACTTGTTTTCATTTTACTTCCATAAAATATACTTTGACAAGATTCAATACTATACTAGGTCACAGCCAAATAACTACATAAGTTTCTTTGTTCAACAAGTATCTATTAAGAACCTCCTGCATCCCTAATAGTATACAAAGCACTCAATATGGCATCTGTGCAAATAATTTTAACCAATTGTTTACTAGCAATAAAACAACTTAAATTTTAAGTAAAAATGATTAGTCTATAATGAATTAGTTTATAATGATTAGCTACACAGAAAGTTAATCTTACCATGTTTTGGTGAGATTAAGTTTGGCCTGCTATGTAGTTTTAAGAATGAATTGAATTCTAAAATAGGAATACTGTTTAATTCTTCAAAATATCCACCATCCCTTCCAGAATTTCTTCTGATCAAAGATATTTTTAAATATATTAATTTTCTTCTTATACATTTTAGTTTGTATCATCTACAAATTTATCTGTGCCTATCTGGTGTGACTCAGTAGTTGAGCGTTGATCCATGAACCAAGGGGTTCCTGGTTGGATTCCCAGTTAGAGCACATGCCCGGGTTGCAGGTGGCAGGCTTGATCCCCAGTGGGAGGCATGTAGGAGGCAGCCAATTGATGCCTCTCTCTCATGGATGTTTCCAGCTCTCTCTCTCTCTCTTCCTTTCTGCTCTCTCTAAAATTGATAAAAATGAAATAAAAATTACCTGTAATTGAACCTACTTTACCTTCACCTCACCAGTAAGACCTCAGGCAAGATACCCTCCTTTCCAAAAGTAACCCATTCCCTCCTGCCTCTTCTGTGACCTTACTTCAATTACCCTGCCTCTCTCCGTATCTTCAACCTCTTTCTCCTTCTAAAAGCATTTTCCTCTCTGCATATAAACATATTTCATTAAAAAAAAAAAAAGAGGGGGGTGGGAAGGAGAAGGGAAGGGAAAAATAGGAGGAAGGGAGAGGAGAGAAAAAGATAAAACATAGGGCCCGGACTAGATTAAGGCAAGGAAACCTTGTGTGCAAAATTTTAAAAATCACTTACTTTCAGGATTATGCAAATGCCTCTCTTGCCTCATCTAGTCCTAGCCAAGCAAAAACATTCTTCCACTCTACTCTCTCTGTAGTCAATATCCTATATCTCAAATCTTCAAGTTAAATACACACTCTCTACTTCTTTCTCTTGTATTCACTCTTTAATATATAGTGTTGAGGTTTCTGTAACCACAGCTCCAGTTTAAATGCTCTCCCTAAGATCTCCTAAATTGCTTAATCCATGAAGACTTCTCAGTATGCAAAAGTTCTATGACAATGTAGACTAATTATTCCCACTTCTTTGAAATTATCAAAGGTGGAACTCTCTCTTGGTTGATGCTCTTATCTCTCTACTTCTTTATAGTCTCCTTCACAAGTGTCTAATTTTCTATCTGCCCCTTAAATGTGACAGCTTCCCAGTGTTCTATTATCAGTTATTTTCTTCCCACTATTCACATCCTTCCTGGGTTATCCCATCCATGCCCTTGGATTCAGCTGCCATGATACTGTTTAGCATACTGTCTATGATAATGTCTACTATACCTACATCTCCAGCCCGGATCTCTTTCCTGAGCTCCTAGTTACTTACCAAACATGTTTGCAAAACTGCAACTAAACCAGCCTCTATCTCCTCCAGAATTGTTCCTCTTATATTGGCTATATCACTGAATTGCACCTCACCTAGCCGGCTGCCCAACCAAGAAACTGGGGAGTCATCCTTGAATCAACTTGTCCCATTACCAACAACTAACTGACCACCGAAACCTATGCCTCAATCGCTCAAAGGCCTAATATATCCCCTCCATTTCATTATCAACTGTGAATTGGGGCCAGATGATTTCTCACTTGTATTATTGCAATAGCTTCCAACTATCTCCTTGACTCCAGTTATCTCATCCAAAAACTTATTATCCACAACTGTTTACACAGTGAAATGTATAACCATAAATCTGATTTTATCTGGTTAAAAGATTTTGTAGCTCTATACTGCTTTAAGAAATATTCCTTAGTATGGCACACAAGGCTCTAGATCTGACTCCCACCTATTTCTTCAGCTTCTTTTCTTGCTCCCAGTAGTGCCAACATATTGAATTCGTGCAATCCCTTGGACATGCTAATTTATTTTTGACTCTATGGCTTTATACAAACTATTCCTTTTTCCTGGAATGCCTTTCACACATAAATATTTCTCAATAGCTAGTTTAAAACACAGGCAATCATTATCAACTCTAGGAAATTTTCTAAGCTAAATTCGGAGCTATATACTATCTTGCCATGCTAATCTTATTACTTGCTATACAGTGCTGCAATTTTTTGGTTATTCATTTAACCTTACCCAGGAAACCATCATCTTCTTGAGGACAGGGACCATTTCTAATTCATCTATTTTTTAAGCAACAAGCAAAGTATTAAGCACACAGATATTACATAAGTATTTGTTGAATTGAAGACAACACCATCATCAGACCCAAGAATTTTCTCTTAAAAGCTTTTAGAAAAGATTTTAACAGTAAGCTATAAAAATTTTACTAGAAAGAAAAATTATGACAGTCAACAAGGTCCCCAAGTTAAGATTTTGTTCATTAATATTATTCTCTTCTACAAATTTCACATATTCATCGATGTATTATCTACAAATAGCATATATTCATACCATGACTATGTAAGAGAGTCCTGTCAAAGGTATCTTTAGGAGGACAAATGTTCTTGCATCTTTCGTGAATCTTCTCTCTCTAATAAAAGGACAATTAAATAAATAATGTAATCGATGCTGTGTGGCAATACAAATATTCAAAGCATTAAAATCACAACAGAAGATATAAAATTAGTTCTATGATTTTTAAATCACTAGCATTTGAACTTAAATACAAATAGTAAGTATGCTTAATAAACTAACCATCACTGAGATGTATGAATACCTATTTACTTATACTCATCCCATTTCACATAATTAGTAAAATCTCCATAAATTTGGAATGAAGTGGGAAAGCAAATGAAAAATCCTTACTTATATGACAGAAATCAATTAAAAGAAAATAATTTTTAAAAGCAAGGAAGAAAATTTGAAAACTGATATACCTAAGATAGATAATTATTGACACCTTCTCTCTGAGTAAAGAAAAAAATAATTCCATTCTAATTTCAGATTAGATAACCACTAACAACACTGTTATTTTTTCAGAAGTACCATAAATAGATTACATGGGAAAGTGGAGTGTGGTAAGAAAAAAACACTGGGCCAAGAGTATTCAGAATTCTGATAGTAGTCCTGACAGTATGGAACTGTCTGCCAAAGAGGCTATGCATTTTGCATCCCTATCCACAATGAATGAGAATCCCTATTAGTTCATTTCTTAAACCTCACAAATAGTCTGGGCTTTACAGGTCTAATAAAACCATTTTTTTCCTTGGTAAGTAGGGCAGGTTTCATGTTGAATCTTAGCATTATCAGGATTATTTCATTCTGAAAAATCACTAGAGTAAGAAAATATATTTACATAAATCTAAGCAAAAAATTAAATACAACCCCGTACAGAACGTATATGAACAAAAAATAACATAGATTCCTCAAAGACTACTGGTAAAAATCCATTATAAATTACTTTTCACCTGACTATAACTAACTTCAAGATTAGATGTTACCTGAGAGATTTCCTGTTGATATACTGTAAAATGTTCCTTGCTGATCTGTGGGAGGTAGAATGAAGGTATGACTTCAGTGTCCACAAAGTCCAATCCCCATGTTTTTGTGAAGAAGTCAGATTCTCTTTTTGCTAATCTAGGATCATTTAATGCTGCTGGGAGATTTACTTTGGAATGATATACAGTCCATTTGTGTTGATCTGTAACTAGAGATGGGGCAACACATAAACTGTGTGAATCACCTGCAAAAAATAAACAAGAGAACTCTATAAAATAAATTCTGCTTGAAGGTATACTCTAGAAAAATAAAAATGCTTAGATTCTACATTATACAAAGCAACTACACTCTCTCTTCTATGGCAAATGTTTTAGTAAAAATCAATCAGATTAAATAAACTTGAGCTTTCAGTATCAATTGCTGAAGGAAGAAAAAAAACTTGTAAAGATCAAACATGCAAAATTTGAGAGCTGTAGTCACAGGGTAGGGTAAATGGTAAAGAAAGACTTTCATTAATTCCTTTCCTTGCTGTACAATTTATCTTTTTTCAACATAGAAACTTTTCCACCTTCAATTGAATATCTTCTATCCTTTAATATTCCATTTTTTTCCCATAAGTAGAGCTTTTTTTCTATTCTACTATGGCAGACAGTACTAGATCCATTTTTTTTTTTTTGCTTATCCTATCTAATAAAAGAGTAATATGCAAGTTAACTATCACTCCACTACACCCACCAGCCATGCCCACCAGCCATGTCCACCAGCCAATCAGAGAGAGTAAGCAAATAAACCCAACCAAGATGGCTACAGCCACAGAGAGTAGGAGGGAGGCTTGGGTTTCCCAGGCAATGAAGGAAGCCAAGCTTTCCACCAGCCCTTGCCGGCCTAGGCCTCCACTCAAGGCTACAAAGTTTCAATTATAGAAGCTAAACAAATCAAAACAGAAATGGCAGCAGCCACGAAGCTGGAAAGAGCAGGAGGCCAGGGTTGCCTTTGGCAATGGAGGAAGCAAAGCTTTCCACACATCCTGGCTGGCTCAGGCCTCAACTCCAGGCTACAAAGTTTTAATTATAGAAGATACATAAATTCCAACAGAAATGGCTGCTGGCCATGGAGGGAGCAGAAGGCTTGGCTCCACTCCAGGCTACAAAGTTTCAATTGTAGAAGGTAAATAAATTCCAGATACCAGGGCCTCTACTTGGGTCATCAGAAGGCGTGGCCACCTGCAAACCACTACAGGCACCTCATCCAGGCTGCCACATGCCACAAGGGAAACCCCACCCTGATCTGGGACACCCTTCAGGGCAAACCAGCTGGCTCCCACCCATGCACCAGGTCTCTATCCTATCTAATAAAAGAGTAATATGCAGATTGACCATCGCTCCAACACACAGTATGACTGCCCCCATTGGACACAAGATGGCCACCACAAAAAGGCCAGCAGGGGAGGGCAGTTGTGGGTGATCAGGCCAGCAAGGGAGAGCAGTTGGGAAGGACCAGGCCTGCAAAGAAGGGCAATTGTGGGCTATCAAGTCTGCAGGGGATGACCAAACTGGCAGAGGAGGCAAGTTGGGGGGAAACCAGGCCTGCAGGGAAGGGCAGTTGGGAGGGACCCAGGCCTGCAGGGGAGGACAGTTAGGGGCAAACAAACTGGCAGGGGAGCAATTGGGCATCAATCAGGCTGGCAGGGGAGTGATCAGGCTGGCAGACAGAAGCAGTTTGGGGTAATCAGGAAGGCAGGCAGGCAAGCAGTTGGGAGCCAGCAGTCCTGTATTGTGAGAGGGCAGTTGGACATCCCTTGAGGGGTCCCAGATTGGAGAGGATGCAGGCTGGGCTGAAGGATTCCCCCCCTCCCACACCCGCCATGCACTAATTTTGTCTACCAGGCCTCTAGTAATTAGATAAATACTGCTGTGGCATTAACCATTCAGGAAAGAAAAATATAGTTGATTTCTGTTATTCACACTAGTTCTATTCTAGAAAGTCACTAAACATTTAATTAGAAAATACTGAAATACTGACCCTAGTGAAAATACAGGTTAGATTCCTGCAAGTTTTTATGGTCACAACATTTTCATCAATTGATCAATACAGAATCACATGCATGTGTCTATTTAAAAACACATTACTTAATATATTTAATATATAGTTATATATACTTACTACATATTTAATATATAACATATATTATCTTTCATTAACATGGAACTTTTACTTATACCTGAATGAAGCTTATATGACATGCATATTTTCCTCATAAGGCACATTACAGCATTCTTATACTTAGGAATACTAGAAAACACTTTAGCACTATGTTTGAGAATATTTTAAAAAACAAAATCACCAACAAGATACACAAAAATGCAAAAAAAAAAAAAAAAGTAGCACTAAATAGACCACAAAAAGAACACTTGTTTACACCATGATAGCTGAAACAGTAAGACAGAGTGTTGCCTTGTTCAACCTCAGGTGGAACATATATATTGGGAATATAAATTTTTCACTCCTCTCTGCATGTTTGCAAATGACCACAAAAGTGCCACAAATATAGAGTTGGGGGTTACAAATAATTTTTAAGGTGTAGGCAAATTTGCAAATATGGAAACCACAAATAATGAGGATTGACTGTATTATGTTTAACTAAAGAACTTTTGAACTGTACATTTCAAAATATTTTAATAGTTATGCAAATACTTCTTTTATGGAAATGGATGAAAAGAACTATATTCAAATCTCCTAATCTACTTACATCCAAATTATTTATATCTCTTTAGTTTTAATATCATAAAATTTACTCTTTTAGATAACTATATGAAATCTGTCTACTCCTTTACAGTTAATATAAATCCTCAACAACAACAAAAAAGCATTACCTGTAGGTTCCTTGGGACACACATCTGGCAGTGACTGCACAGGTCGAATGTGTTTTGTCGGATCTACCTCTTTTTTAATGAAAACATCACTGCTGCTTCCTTGAGGCACTGGTGAAGAACTGTGGCTTGAAGCCATTGCATAAAATCACCACTCAGCTGAAAATGAATAAGAAATAATAATCAAGACACTTAACACAAATCAAAATTCATCTTGCTGGAAGCAAATTTCAGCAGGTCATAATTACACAAGAAGTTTCATCAGACAGCTGATGGACCTTGGGGCTTCAGCAGGGCTGGTAATTTGCATATTATTACCTGCTGCTGAATAGCTGTAGGCATTTTCCCTAACCTGATCATCTTTTCCTGTTTACCAAACCTTACCTTTGATGTGTATTATATGTTTTGCTAAAGGGAAAAAAGTGTTAATAAAAAGCCATGGGTCTGGAGATTGGAGATTCGGAAAGCCCACTTCACTAGAAAGCGGAGCCTCCCATGGCTCCCCTATGCCTCCCAGATTTACATTCCTTGTCTAGTCTCTTTATTAATTTACATCGCAGCCCCTTCTCTAGATTTCTGAACCCCAGCTGTGGAAAAGACTGCAGCACATCTAAAGGGTGGGGTATAAGTAGGTTTATAGTTCTGAGTACACAAAATACAGTTAATAAAGTGACTGTAATAATCATAACCTAAATGCCTTTTTCCATACTAAAAACTGTAAACCTACTTTTGCTTCACCCTATATACCGTATTTGCCGGCGTATAAGACGATTTTTTGGCCCTGAAAAATATGCCTCCAAGTGGGGGGTAGTCTTATACGGCGAGTATATAACAAACTCTGTATTTTTATTGGAAATGTTAGGGGGTCGTCTTATACGCCCAGTCGTCTTATACGCCAGCAAATACGTATTTTTCAGGGCCAAAAAATCGTCTTATACGCCGGCAAATACGGTAAGTATTATACATGTCACAAATTTTCTTTCAAAAACAGATACAATATTCAAAATCCCCAAGTACACAATTTGAATATTCTCTATTGTGAGTCATTCAATATTTATTTAGTTTGCAAAGAAAGTTATTTGTCCTTGTTTAAAAAGTATTCTTCCCCAAAATGACCTATCCTTAGACTTTAATCCAAAGTGCAAATAAATATCCAAGCTGTAACCAGTATAAATTAAAAAACATTCCATTCATTCAACAAGTATATAGTAATTATACATTATAGCAAAATGGATAAGTGCATGGGTTTCTGAAATGGTAACTGCTTTATGTATAACCTTGAGGAAACTTACTTAACCTTTGTGAGCTTTATCTTATCTGTAAAAATGGGGATGAAAAGAGGTCCCATCTCATAAACACTTTGTAACGAAGAAATGAATACATGTAAAATAAACCATTTAAAATCATGTTTCAAAGTTTGTGTTTATAAACGTTAGTATAATTATATTTATTATTACTATGTGGCTGTCACCATATTAAATGATTATGAAAGTATCACTCTTCTAGGTGATTGCAATTAAATTAAGTAAGCAAAACACTAAGCAAAATACCAGTTAACCTGTGTCTACATTTTTTAGTAAGTGCTGAAAGAATTTGTGGACAACATAATATAGGCTACAGTGTCAGGTATGATATTACAAATGAAATAGGATAAACATGTGATATCCTATTATTAGAAAATGGATAATTTTATATTGCTGAACAAAACTATCAAATAACAGGCATTCAATAAATATTTTTAAAATATATTTTATTGATATTTTACAGAGAGAAAGGGAGAGAGATAGAGAGCTAGAAACGTCAATGAGAGAGAAACATCGACCAGCTGCCTCTTGCACACCCCCTACTGAGGATGTGCCCGCAACCAATGTACATGCCCTGGACCGGAATCGAACCGGGACCTTTCAGTCCGCAGACGTACGCTCTACCACTGAGCCAAACCGGTTTCGGCTCAATAAATATTTTTAATGAAGGAATAAATAAGTGGATATAAACACAAGCTTATAGCTAAAAGGAAACTCAAAGATCACCTAGTCAAAGTTCCCTCACACTGTAAATAAGACTAATTGTTTACAAAGATATCTGTGGCTTAACAAGTTTTTAAAAAATCCAATTTAGGAAATCTGGTGAATAGAAAAATAATAATAAAAAAGAGCAGA
The DNA here is from genome assembly GCA_963924515.1 of Vespertilio murinus. Lineage (NCBI taxonomy): Eukaryota > Metazoa > Chordata > Mammalia > Chiroptera > Vespertilionidae > Vespertilio > Vespertilio murinus. The sequence goes on along the minus strand of OZ004713.1, from coordinate 36,163,386 downwards.
GACATAGGCTAGGATCAGTGACAAAAAGTTCATCCATTCTAATTCCCCTCCAGTTTGGTGGAAAACTAACAATTACATTTCCCAGACTTCCTTGCATATCTGTCTCAGTCCTTCTAATGCAAGGGAGACAATTCCAATTACACCATTCACTAAGACCATCAGAAACAAGCTACTAAGAAGATACAGAAAGTTAAATAACTTCCTCATGGTCCCTGAACAGAAGGCAAATAACAGCATGAATAAAGGAGAAGGGACATCGTATAATCCTAAGATTGTGTGGAAACTGACTTGGCTAGAGTGAAATGTTTACAATGGGAAGTAACAGCAAATAAAGCATATTTACACACACATACCCCACCCACAGCCTATATAGTTGTTCCTCTAAGCCAGTTTTTCCCAAACTTTTAACATACGTGTACCCTTTCTATAATTTTCGTAATGCTGAGTACCCCTTGTCAAAAAAAATGGATGTATTTTAATAACAATCAAAATATATTTAATTTTTTATTTTTTTGGTACATACACAAAATAATAATAAATGAAAAATAAAATTATTCATAATAAAATATAAATAAAGTCCTATTATAAATAACATTTATTTGCACACCAGACCATCTCACACCTCACAAGACTGTCTTGACTTGACTCATGAGAACGTAGAATTAGGTGCAGCTAAGCACGGTGCAGTGCATATCCCACCAAACTCTTCCCGTACCCCTGGGGGTACGCGTACCACACTTTGGGAAACATTGCTAAAGTTAAGCAATAAGGAGCAACAAGCTTTTTTGTCCTGTGGACTTCTGTGGCAGTCTGGTGAGTTCCATGGGATAAAAGAATACTATCATGAAAATATCAGAGAAAATTAACTAGGGCCTTGGTTTGAAAGGCATCATTGGCTTGTTGCAGTTATATCCATACACATTAAGTATATGGTTATTTCCGTATAAAAACATCTGCATATTTAGGAGAGAAGAAATATCTAAAGGATAGGAAACATTGTATGAAATAAAATACTATATATTAAGCATTTGGTAAAGAACTTTTTATTAATTTCATCAAATAAAATGGCTAAAATAAACACATTTTGACACTTTAAGTGGTAAGCTGCAAATATATAGAAAATGTGTTTATACTAAACACCCATTGCTTGACGTCAGATAAATTAAATATTGATTCCAACAATAGTACACAACAATTTCAATTTATTTTTCTTACCTTCATGTTGTTTTTACAGCAAAAAGAAATCCTAAGTGCCATATTAGAAAGCCAGAAATACTTCAGGAGATAGGAATTTGCAGAAAAACACTTCTAGACTCCTATAAGTTATTTCTATATTTGGGAGAATAAGGGGAATCACTTTATTTACTCATCAAAGATTCTGAATTAGGAAACATTTGCAGACTTTCTATTTTTTTCTTACACCTAATTCTTATGAAAAGGACAATCTCTAGTTTTAAAGGGATTATGTAAAATTAGGGCATTCCTACATAAGTGAGTCTTATGAAGGAAGAAAGGAAAGGCCAATTGAATATAACATATTGAATAAGTAAAAATTAATGAACGCAGAGTGATACCTGAGTGGAGGGAAGAGATAAGGAAAGGGAGTGGAAGGGGATCGGTTGAGGTGAGAAAAGAAAAACTCTTTCACAGAAAGCTACCATGTTTCCCAAAAATAAGATATCCTCCGAAAATAAGACCTACTTACAGGTTTCCTTCTGAGTGAAATATAAGACATTCCCCCCCCCCCCCGAAAATAAGGCCCTCAGGCTCTGTCTCAGAGTGAAAATTAATTTACCATAAACTGGTTGCTAGGGCCACCCCAACTGGCGTCTAGCAACCAGTGACGTTACACGGAGTCCTGACGTCACTGCTGTGTGAATGGAGAGAAATCAGCGTGGAAACTTTGTGAAACCTAAACTGCAAGAAGTTGTGACTTGAGTGAAGAATTCATGGGAGAAAATCACTGACAGCTGCATTACAAATGCACTGCGAGCAGGCTACCTTGACAAGAAGTACTCATTTAATGACAGTGCTATTGCTAAACATGAGAGATTTGGTCCACTGATTCTGAAAGAAATGGAGTCACAAGAAATTCACCAGGAAATTCAGGAATTGGATTGTTGTGATGATGTTCCAGAAGATGATGACATGATTGTCATTGAATAAATGAGTAAATTCTTGATACTGTAGGATTCACAGTTTGTCTGGTTTGCATTGACAACTACCGTACTACTGTACCGTATACAGGTAATAAATTTCCTTTATTTTCATTTAACAATAAATGTGTACCGTATTCTTCTTCATGGAAAAATAAGACATCCCCTGAAAATAAGACCTAGCGCGTCTTTGGGAGCAAAAATTAATATAAGACACTGTCTTATTTTCGGGGAAACAGGGTAGTAATAAACGTAAAAGAATAACTGAATTAGAAAGTCATTGTTTTGTAACCCCCAATGTAAAATCCAATTCAGGCAAAAATCATCAATGTATATTAAAGCCATTAGGTGAAGGTTTTGCAGAAATAAAATTCACCTGATATCAAAGTATCACCCTACAGATTACTTAGCAATGCAAAGGAAAAAAAATGTATCTTTAAAATGGAAAGATCACCTTAACTAAGTCATCAAACTTGGTATTACTAAAAATAGAAAGACAATTCAATAATATGTGACTTATGAAAAAAATATAAAATAAACATCATCTATGAGACATTTGCACCAAAATATTTAACCTAATCTAATTAAGCCTCTAGACCAGGTGTTAGGCTTTTTGGTCCTGGGTATTCCTTTGGCAATCTGATGAAGTCTACAGACCCTTCTCCAGAATAATAATTATAATTAATAAAATATATAAAATTACAATTATACTGAAATATAGTTATCAAATTGTCTTTTTACATTATACAGAGAGAGAGAGAGAGAGAGAGAGAGAGAGAGAGAGAGAGAGAGAGAGAGAGAGAATGAGCGCGCACATGCGCACGCACAAGGGTTTGTCATATCCAAAACGCACCAGGGTTTGTCATATCCAAAACGACCAAAGGCTTGACCAAACAGCAGGCTAAGGTCCAGGCCGGCACTGTGGAAGTCAGGCCCGGGTCCAAGTCATCCGTGGCAACAGTCAGGCCTGTGTCCACAGCGGCCAGTGCTGTGGAAGTCAGGCCTGGGTCTGTCCGCAGTGGCCTGAGAGGTAGTCAGAGGACAGACCGCTGAGGGTCTTACATACTATAGCAGGGAGCTTATATTTTATTCCACAGGAGGAGGAAAAGTAAGAATGTCAAGCATGGGAGCATCCTGGTCTTGCTTTCATTTTAAGTGAACCATTCTGGTGGCTGTGGAAAGGATCAGTTTAGACAGCTGCAGTGTTTTGGGGCCCAAGAAAAAGAGAGACTGATGTTGGGAACTAGGATTAGACAGAGGAAGTGGATCAAAGACATATTAATGAGGAAACCTGATGGAACTATGTGGCTGATTAAACAGGGATGAAAACAAAGAAAGCAAATGGGATTAGCCCAGGTTTTCCAGTTCGGGCAACTTCGTTGAATGGGTGATTCTAATAATTGGGAGAAGGTATCGAGGAAAAGGAACAGTGTAAGGGAGCTTGCTTAGTTCAGCAATGGCCAAACAATTAGGGCAGAAGATAAATTTAGTACTCTTTCTTGGCTGCAATGTTTGTTTTTCTGCCTTCAGCCACCACCATGTAAGGCTAATGTGCCATCTTTTGTCCTAATCTATGATATTATCTATTACACATTCCTATCACCTAAATTAGCTTTCCTGCATGATCCTTTAAATAAATAAATAAGTAAATAAATAAATAAACTAACTTAATTCAATGCTCTGTGAGTATGGGGAATTTCAAGATGTGGAAACATTATGAGCCTATATAGATTGATAAAGAGATATCAGGTGCTCAATTTTTAATAATAAAAATCAAATACTGAATGGGGTCATGCAAGAGGCATAATTTTAATGAGTCTCTTTACTGAAGTGTCACACTTCAAAAGAGATCCTCTCAAATAATACAATGAATGACACTCATCTGGGTTGCCTGTTAAAATGTAGGACCACACCTTGAGAAACATTCCTTCCAGAGCTCATTTTGGTGAATAAATCTTCCTCCAAGTAAAGCAATTTACAATAACAAAAGCATAATATGCTAACTAGACCAGACTTCCTCCCAGACAACCTTCCAGATGAAGCCAGGGCTGCGAGGGAAGCCCAAGTTCTGGGTGCCAGAGGGAAGCTGTGGCCAGCAGCCAGGGGAAGGCAGGCCTAATCTTGCACAATTTTCGTGCTTTGGGCCTCTAGTACTATACAATCAAAGTGTAATATGCAACTCGACCAAACCGCAGAACAAGCGGTCAGTGAGGGGATGGGGACGGCAAGCAGGTGTTGCCAGGCCAGCCAAGGCACATGCCAGCGGGCAGAGGAAAAGGACGGGGATAAGGTGAGGGAAGGGGGTAGCAGCGACCAGCAGCGGCGGGGTGATGGGGGCCAGCACCATCCCCTGATCTCCCACCTGGTTGCCTCCCGCAGAGGGAGGCCATGGGCAGCAGCAGCGGAGGGGCGATTCGGGGCAGGGCCACCTAGCACCATCCCCAGATAAGCCTGTCGGGATTGCCTCCACAGAAAGAGGCCACCAGTGGCCGTGGAGCAATTGGGGGCGGGGCTGTCCCCTTGCTATCCAAACCATCCCAATTGGCCCGCTTGTCACCTCCCGCAGAACTGGACATCCCCTGAGGACTTCCAGACTGAGAGAGGGCACAGGCTGCTGGGCTGAGGGAATACCCCTCCCCCACCGAGTGCACAAATTTTCATGCACCAAGCCTCTAGTTTAATAATATTTTGCTTCTCAAATATTGCAAATCTCTCTAAGCAATAAATGAGCATAAATATTGAGATACTTGCAACAATTTAATATGATATGAAAATATCTGAAATTTCTGTTAGTGGCAAAATTGCAGGAAATGATAACAGCCTTGTGAAGGGTTTCCTATGTCCTATATAATAAAGATGTAATATGCAAATGGTCATTATGCTGTGAAGTGTAACGACCGACCGTGTAACAACCAGACCACGGGTCAGCAGGAGGATGGGCAGTGAGCTACAAGTGGGCAGTGGAGAGCTACAGAAGGGGGCAGGGCAGCAAGATATGAGGTGGTAGGGGGAAGGGGGAAAGGGGGCAGCTACAGGAGGGTAGCAGCGAGCTACTGGTGAGCTAGTTCATAATGAAAGGAAATGCTAAAATCCAATTAAGCAGAATTCTCAACCACAGCATTATGGACATTTTGAGCTGGGTAACTTGTTGCTTGGGACTCTCCCTCTGTTCACTATAGGATCTTTAGATACATCTCAGGCCTCTATGAACTTGATGCCAATAGCACCCTCTCAGCAGCACCCCAAGACTCTCACTCCCCCAAATGGCAGGAGAGTTTCACCCACCAGCAATAATTATACTTTCTGAACTCTCTATTTCGAGATTTTTAAAACAAGTTAGAAAAGTCCATTCTTGATTTTTAAAGAGTTCACCATTTAACAAAATCACATATTAATGAAAGATTTCAAACATCCATTTTCAAAATACATTTATCATAACTTGAGTGTTTCTAGAAAATAACCTATTTTCTCACTCATTATTTAAAAAAAAAAAAAAAAGATACCTTTCAGGAACAGATTAAGAGAGTGAGTGTGTGTGTGTATGTGCAACTTCGTGTTTAGTTAAACATTACTGTCCGTCACATGTCATCTCTGAAAAGATTAGTAAATTTGGAATGCTTCTTTTTTGGGGGGGAGGGGGGGGTTGTTAAAAAATCCACAAAATTCTTAAATTTGAAAAGTTTTTTTTGAATACTTTTATGCATAGCTATGGAAGAGCTTGCACTAGGTAAGAGGAGAACCCAGCTCTGTACTTTGTTAACTTGTGGATCCATTATTAGTATTACCTTTCATCCAAAAAGTGATTTCCCTATAAGAGTCATTTTAAGTTACTTGGACATTTTGAGAAAGTTGGTTTAGTTAAAACTAGATAACATAATGTGTAAACCCAATTAACCACTCATGAAAACTATATTACATCACAAGTAGGACCTAACTGAAAGATATCACTATTATTCCCTTGTACTTGATCCCCTAATTAAAATAGAGGCCTAGTGCACACGAGTTCATGCACCAGTGGAGTCCCTCAAGCTGACCTGCGGGGATTAAGCCAAAACCGGCTCTCCACCATCTCCCAAGGGGTCCTGGATTGCAAGAAGGTGGTTCTCGAGTGACACACCCAAAATCAGGTTCCCTCCTATCTAGTTCTGAGTATGTCACCCAAGACCGCAGCTGGCAAGTCACTGCAGCTCAGCAGCTCCTGCATTGAGCATATGCCCCCTGGTGGTCAGTACATATCATAGTTACCAGTCAGAGCATCTGCTCCCTGGTGGTCATTGTGTGTCATAGCTATCAGTCGGATGGTTAGACGGTTGCTTAGGCTTTTATATATATATGTATGATCATCTGATAAACAGCATATGGACTGACTGAAGGTGCTGGTATCAATCCATATAATAAATATCAGTAAACATTCATTTATTTTTTCTGTAGATTAAAAAAATGAATATTTCTTAGGCATGGTGGAACATTACAAAGGAGTTTAAACTCAATCCATAAGACTGTGGTGAGTCATTAGAGAATTTTAAAACATTGGTGTTAAATGCATCGCTCTAGAAGAATATTAATAAGGAGGCCAGTACAGAACCTAAGATAATTCCATTTCTGAAGACAGAAAAGAAAGATATAATGAAAGTCTGTGATAAAGACAAGAAGGTACATTCTAGAAACTGGGGGAGAGGGGGAACTGGAGAGAAATAGCAGCTCAGAGTTGGCAAATAAAATAAGAAAAGAAAAAAGCTCCATTAGACTTGGCAATTAAGAAGTGACCAGTTACATCATAAAGCAATGTCATATCCAAAAGTGGAGGTGAAAGCCAGACTGCAGAAGTTGGAGTGAAACAAAAGATGATGAAATAAAAAATAAAAAAATAACTATTGCCCTGGCCAGCATGGCTCAGTGGTTGCAGATCAGCCCTTGCACGAAAGGACTGCAGGTTCAATACCCAGTCAAGGGCAAGTATCCAGGTTGCAGATTCAATCCCTTGCCCCAGTCAGGGTGCATGCGGAAATCAACCAATCAATGTTATTCTCTCTCTCTCTCTCTCTCTCTCTCTCTCCTCACCCCTCCCTTTTACTCTCTCTAAAAACCAATGGAAAAAAATATCCTCAGGTGAGAATTAAAAAGAAACAAAAAACCTATAATTTCAAGAGATTCACTTAATACAATATAAAACAGAATATATAATACAATTTCATTTTAATATAAAAACTTTATATAGTTATATATAATGTATGAAAAGGTACACAACAAAATTCTAAGTGTTTACATTTGCTTACTGGCCTTTCCTGACCACCATATTTTACATGTCCTCTTTTTCTTTCCCCCATGCAATACACATTCTCTGTTATTCTTTCCCATTAGCATTTAATTTGTGATCTTTACAGTACTTTATCAAATTATAACTATTTATCTACTTATTTCCTGTCTCCCCACCATAAAGTAAATTTATATTTAGTTCACCTTTCTATATACCACACCCAGCATAGAATTCACAATCAATAAAATGCATGAATGTTCAATGAATGAATGAACAAATGAATAACTATTGTGGAAAAAGAGATAAAAACACACAAGCCACTAACCATGTCTCATATAGGTTCATGTACGTTCAAAACTGTCTAAAAACTCAAGTCAAAAATACATTGTCTTGCCAGGTCAGTATAGCTTGGTGGTAGTTAGGCGTCAAGCTGTGCACTGGAAGGTCGCTGGTTTGATTCAAGCTGAGGTACAAGCTCGGATTGCAGGGTAGGTTCCCAATGGGGAGTGTGCAAGGGATAGCCAATCAATGTTTCTCGCTCATCAATGTTTCTAACTCTCTCATTCTCTCCCTCCCTCTCTCTAAAATCAATAAAAAGAAGACACTTTTAAAAAAATCAGAGAAGGCCCTAGTCGACTTGGCTCAGTGGACAGTGTGTCAGCCTGCTGACTGAAGGGTCCCAGGTTTGATTCCGGCCAAGGGCACATGCCTGGGTTGCAGGCTCGATCCCCAGTGTGGGGTGTTCAGGGGGCAGCCAATCAATGATTCTCTCTCATCATTGATGTTTCTCTCTCTTCTCTCTTCCTCTCTTAAATCAATAAAGAAATAGATATCAGTACTGTATCAATAAATACAGTAGCTTAACCTTCTCAATTGTAGTTGCAGACAAAATCACCTAGGAAGATTTAAAAAACTACATTATCTTATTTGTACAATATTACCTGCCTTTCAGACGATTACCTTTCACATAACCCAGTATAATACACCACTTAAGTAAACTAACCATAAAATGAGTTAGATCTCTGTGACCTACTAGTGTGACCTTTGACAACTTTCTTATCCTCCTAAATCTCAGTTTCCTCATTTGTAAAATAAGATAGCAATAGTATCTTCCTCATAGAATGTTGTAAGATTTAAATCAAATATAACTTACATAATCTATGTAAGTAAGTTCCTGACACAATACTTGGCACACAGTAGACATTCAATAAATCATTGCAATTACTATAATCCTATCTAATAAACGAGTAATATGCAAATTGACCATCACTCCAACACACAAGATGGCCACCCCCATGTGGTCAGAATATGGTTGTGGACAGAATATGGTTGCCCCAAGATAACCGGCAGGGGAAGGCAGTGGGGGCAATCAGGCCAGCAGGGGAGGGCAGTTGTGAGGGATCAGGCCTGCAAAGGAGAGCAGTTGGAGGCAATCAGGCCTTCAGGGGAGAGCAGTTAGGAGTGACCAGGCTGGCAGAGGAGGGCAGTTGTGGGGGACCAGGCCTGCATAGAGGGCAGTTGGGGGAAGGGGGATCAGGCCTGCAAGGGAGGATAGTTGGGGGGCGGAGGGGGGGGGCAAGTCTGCAGGGGAGGGCTGTTAGGGGGACCAGGCCTGTACAGGAGGGCTATTGGGGGCAACCAGGCCTGCAGGGGAGAGTAGTTGGGAGCAACCAGCCCTGCAGGGGAGGGCAGTTAGGGGTGACCGGGCTGGCAGGGGAGGGCAGTTGTGGGGGACCAGACCTGCATGGAGGGCAGTGGGGGGAAGGGGGACCAAGCCTGCAAGGGAGGACAGTTGGGAGGGACCCAGGTCTGCAGGGGAGGGCTGTTAGGGGGGACCAGGCCTGTAGGGGAGGGCTGCTGGGGGCAACCAGGCCTGCAGGGGAGAGCAGTTAGGGGTGACCGGGCTGGCAGAGGAGGGCAATTGGGGCGATCAGGGCAGCAGCGGAGTGCAGTTAGGGGTGACCAGGCCAGCAGGAGAGGGCAATTAGGGGCAATCGGACTGGCAGGGGAGCAGTTAGGCATTGATCAGGCTGGCAGGGGAGTGCTTAGGGGGTGATCAGGTTGGCAGGCAGAAGCAGTTAAGGGCAATCTGGCAGGCAGGCAGGCAGGCAAGTGGTTGGGAGCCAGCAGTCCTGGATTGTGAGAGGAATGTCTGACTGTCCGTTTACGCCCAATCCCAGGACATCCCTCAACATCCCTCGACATCCCTCGAGGGGTCCCAGAATGGAGAGGATGCAGGCTGGGCTGAGGGACACACACCCCTCGTGCATGAATTTCATGCACCAGGCCTCTAGCTTCTTATTATTAAACATCTTATTAAACATCCTAAGAATTAACATTAAGACTATGCCATACAAACTTTTAAAAAAGGAGAACAAATATGGTAGTACAGGTAAACACTGGTATTTGCTGCCTCCCACAACCACATCAAAATTACAACTAAAATACAGGACAACCATCATTCAGAACCACCTGAAAGCTAGCTAAATGAAAGTCTTACAACTAGAGAATAAGAAAGCACACTGAAACTGGTAGGAGGGGAGGTGGCTCAGAGTGGGCTGGTCCGACATCCACATGTGCCAGTTTTCTAATCAGGAAGGATATCTCCAAGGCCTCCTATAAGAAGCAGGGGGTCCAGCCCCACACCAGACGGCACACACACATACCCAGTTATGGGGAAGAGAAGTCCCCATAACTTCAGGCTGTAAAAACCAGCATGAATTGTGGCTGAGTGACATGCAGGCTGCTGTAGACCTAGTTGTTCCCCTTGATAGCACATGAAATTGCTTGGCCTTGATCGCTCTGAACTCCAATGCCAGGCAGCTTTAGGGGACCCAGACACATACAAGGAGAAACTGGAATGTTGGCATCAGGGCACTAACTCGGGGGCAGCTTTGTCCCAGAAGGGGTGCTCACAGGGGTCATTGTTTCAGTGCTGGAACCTCCCCTGTCACAGGCCTAACTGGCAGCCATATCTGAGTCTCCATCAGCCTGGCTCACACAGTTTGCTTCACCCTGGTGATTCCCTGAGACGCCATTCCATCCAATTCGTAGTCCCACCCAAGCTCTTTGCAGCAGCTTTTCCGTATTAATGGCCTGTCCTTGCTTAGGCTTCAGACTTTGCTAAAATCTCTCAGACAAGCTGCAGCTGGTGTCAGTGTGCCCCAAACCTATCAAAAAAGGCTCAAGACCTGACACTAGTACTAGCCTGCCTTGCTTCACAGCCGTTGCCTGGGCACTTCCATACCCAATACAAATAGCAGCCATCTGCAGATCTCTCTGTAGCTCCTGCTGGGTGGCTCCAGGCAATGGCTGGCTTTGCACCTCTCTGGAGGCACTAGAGCCAGACACCCAGTGAACAGCTTCAGACTATACCAGATTACAACTCTTCACATCCACAAGCAACACACTCAAGGGGTGGATTCGGTGAGCACCAAAGCCCCACTGAAGCAAGTCCTGCTCCACAGAGGTGTCTCCTGCACAGCAGCTCTCCCAGTGTAGTCACAGCTGGTCCAAGGAGCCAATTTGCCTAGAGGTCAATTCATCCCAGTGAGCTAACAGCAATCAAGGCTCAACTGTAAGACTGTGCACACAGCCTACAAAGAGTGCCCAGCTCATATGACTAGGGAGGCTGAGCCACTGGGCCCTTTAGGACACCTACTGCACAAGGCCACTCTACTAATTCCAGGAGACATAGCAGATCCACCGATACAAACACAGGGAAGCAGTCAAATGTGGAGAAAAAGAAATATGTTACAAATAAAAGAAATGGAGGCAAGTAAACTACTGGATACAAAGTTCAAAACCACCGTTATAAGATTACTGAAGGTTTGATAAGAGCTTCAAGGGACTTAGTGAGACTTTCAAAGATCTTAGTGAGAATGTCAAAGACATGAAAAAGAACCAGTCAGAAAGTAAGCATACACTAACTGAAATGAAGAATAATATACAAGGATTCAACAGTAGAGTAGAGGATTCCAAGAATCAAATCAATGATTTGAAATATGAGGAAACAAAACACACCCAATCAGAATAGAACAAAAAGAAAAAAGAATCCAAAAATATGAAGATAATATAAGAAGCCTCTGGGACATCTTCAAGTGCACTGACATTCACATTATGAGGGTGCCAGAAAGAGAACAGAGAGCAAGATACTAAAAACCTATTTGAAGAAATAATGGCAAAAAACTTCCCCTACTGGTAAAGAAATATACTTACAAGTCCAGGAAGGGCAGAGAATCCTAAACAAGAGGAACCCAAAGAGGTCTACATCATAATTAAAATGCCAAAGGATGTGTATGTAGGGGGGGAGAGGGGGATGTTAATCAGGGAAAAAGGAGACATATGTAAAACTTTAAACAATAAAAAAAGACATGCCAAAGGTTAAAGACAAAGAAGAATCTTAAAAGCAGCAAGAGAAAAGCTGTTAGTTACCTAAAAGAAAGCACCCAAATGACTGTCAGCTAATTTCTCAACAGAAACTTTGCCAGCCAGAAGGGAGTAGCAAGAAATATTCAAAGTGATGAACAGCAAGGTCCTATAACTAAGATTACACAGCAGACCTAATCGTTTGGCTCAGTGGATAGAGCGTCGGCCTGCAGACTGAAGGGTCCCAGGTTTGATTACAGTTAGGGGCATATGCCTTGGTTGCGGGCACATTCTCAGTAGGGGGTGTGCAGAAGGCAGCTGGTTGATGTGTCTCTCTCATCGATGTTTCTAGCTCTCTATCCTTCTCCCTTCTTCTCTGTAAAAAATCAATAAAATATATTTTTTTAAAGATTACCCAGCAAAGCTATCATTTAGAATTGAAGGTCAGATAAAGAGCTTTACAAACAAGAAAAAGCTAAAGGAGTTCATCACTATTAAATCAGAATTATATAAAATGTTAAGGGTATTCTTTAAGAGGAAAAAGAAAAAAGATAAAAAATATGAACAATAAAATGGCAATAAATACATATCTAGCAACAATTGAATCTAAAAAATCAAAATAAATGAACAAGAAAATGAACAAAATAGTAGTAAACTGGTAAATAAAACAGAATCAGAGGCATGGAAACATGGAACAGACTGGCAAAGCTCAGAGGGAAAGGGGGAGGTAGTGGAGGGAAGAGGTTAACCAAAGAGCTTATATACATACTAGTGACCGGCACACGAATTTGTGCAGTGCTCCCCCCCCCCACATTCGCCCTGCCCACCCACCTGCTGCCCTGCCTTGAAACCCTAATCTCTCCACCCAGAGCTCGAGGACGCCTGGCCCTGCCCCAACCCTCCAGCCTTCTCTGGCTGCTTCAAGCCCGACCTGGTGGTGGGAGTCACCTCGGCTGGTCCCGCTTCCTCCAGAGCCTCCCACTTCTGCCCCATCTCTGGAGCAACGTGGCAGCCCTGCCCCATCATGGCGCTGGAGGAGAGCATGGACGCCTCCCACCTGCTGCGGAGTTTTGAGCGCTGCTTCCTGTGGCACACACGGTGCGCTCTTTCCCCTGGCAGGTGGGCAGCGGGTGCGCTGAGGGTGAGCAGTGGGTGGCGAAGGACTGGTGAGAGGGGCGCTATGGGCTCTCACCCTGCCCTCCCTGCCACAGGATGGTCCCACCTCCTCCGGGCGCCTCTCCATTTCTGCCCCATCTCAGGAGCAACTCGGTGGCTCCACCCTACTGCGTGTGCAGCCTCCTGATGATTGGTCATTATGGCAAGAGAGCATCACAACCATTAGCATATTAGCTCTTTTTATGTAGAATATGCATCACTTATGGACACAAACAATAGGCAGTAAAGCCCTGGCACAGGGCAGGAACCAGGTGGAGGGGGACCATGAGGGTGGAGGGGAACGGGACATCTGTAATACTCAACAATAAAGACTTTTTTTTAAAGTTTTAAAACAATTTCAACTTTAGGATCCTGAGCCTTCCCTTTGGTGTCCTTTGCTTGAGTGACCCTAGTTTGGGGGTAGAAAGCAAATGAATATGGACAGATATAATTTAATATCAGAAAAGTAACCAAGCATAGAATAGAGGACCTCAAATCCATGCTAGCTAAAGGAAATAAAAAAAGTCCTGGAAAATGATGATAAAACTAGACAGCATGGTGGCCTAGAACAGAAGCTATTCTGATAACACAAACTGTACTTGTGGGAGAGGGATGAGGAGGCAGAAAGTTTGGAAATAATGCTTTGGAAGACATTTAAATAAAGGCCAAAGTTGAATCCTTGGAAGTGGAGTGGATGAGATAAAAATTACAATTTCTGAGTTGGATGGCTCAACTTTCTACCTAATAATAAATCCTTTTTCAAGGGGTCTCTCTGCCTCGATCTGAAAGCCTTCAATAATAGAGAATTGACTATTTCAAAAGCAGATTATTGCTATAAAACAACTATATTGCTTTAGGGGAAAAAGTATTTATTGTCGTGAACAGAACCCTGCTTCTATCCAATGATATGGAGTAAATAACTTTAGTCACAGGAAAGTAATATTACAAAGGGAGAAAGTTTGGCTAATGAGAACTCAGAGCAGGGTGTGGGCAAAAATACACTTAAGAGGAAAGGAAGAAAGCTATCAGAAATCCTTACAAGAGCCAAAGAAAAAGTGTGTGGAGAAAAGGGTGAACAGCAGTGTCAACATGCTGCAGAGAGAGCAAGATCAAGGGAAATTACTAACTTCAAAAAGGTACTGGGTTAGAACAAATTTAGGACAGTGGTTGGGAGAGAAGCCATACCACAAGAGATTAAGTAAGAGATGAAGTAATAAAGGCAACAAGATCAACATCTCTTTGATGGTGAAAGAAAAGAGACTAACAGTTGAGCAAGAATATTTTAGGACATGGGAAACCTGAGCATATTTATAGTCAAACAGCAAGAAACCAACCAAAGTATGAGATTAAAAAGGAACAAAGAGGTGGAGAAAGATGAGGAAGAGGAAAAGTTAGATACACATGGGAATTGGGTGGGATTGGGGGGAGGGATAGAGGTAGAGAAAAAGAGAGAAAGAGACTAATCACACCCAGCAACTATGAGGCACTTTAGACTATGCCCCACCTCAAGAAAGACAGGACTTTGTCAAGGCAAGAGAGAGAAAATGAACAAGCTAATCCAGAAAAGTTGCCTTCCACCCTTACTCCTCTGCCTAACTGCCCTTAAGGGAGTGGGGGGGAATCAGCTGGAATTTGAACAAACTTGGATTTCCTCACTCCCACTACTAGTTCTAAAGTTTCCGTGCTGCCCTAAGATCAAAGAGTGCATTGAAAATATATTGCAAATTAAAGAAGTAAAGGCAGCAGGAGAGAAGTAACCAATGTTAATACAGTAAGAAGAATTACCTATTCATCATCACTAATTTAACTAAATACTATACAGTTCATAACTGCTTGATTCCATTCAAATTATTTTGTTGGTCTTCCTAACAACATAGCAAGAAACACATTTCTAAATGAATAGTGAATGAATGAATCCATGATCCTCATTGTGTGGATAAGTATACAGGTTCAAGAGCAATCGGTTTCAAGACCATTTAAGCCCAGTGGTTGAGCATCAACCTATGAATCCGGAGATGACAATTCAATTCCCTGTCAGGGCACATACCCAGGTTTCAGGCTCTATTCCCAGAAGGCGGTATGTAGGGGGCAACTGATCAATGATTCCTCTCATCATTGATGTTTCTATCTCTCCCTCTTCCTTCCTCTCTAAATCATAAAAATATTTTTTAAAAGATCATTTAACTAGTTAACTGTGAAAATGGTATTTGCATTCAGATCTCCTGATTTATTTATTTTTTTAATATTTTGGTTAATCCTCACCTGAGGATATTTTTCCATTGATTTTTACAGAGTGGAGAGAGAGGGGGAGACAGAAGAAACATCAATGTGAGAGAGACATATATTGATTAGTTGCCTCCTGCACACACCCGGACCAGGGCCAGGAAACCTACCTGCAACCGAAGTACGTGCCCTTGACCAGTCGCTCCATCCACTATGCCAAACCGTCAAGGACCAGATCTTCTGATTTTAATTTCATGCCTCTGTCTCTACATTACACTGCCTCTCAAAACAAACAAAAAACAATTATTTCACTATTGCCTCCCATACATTTCAATTCTTCTTTTTCTCCTTATCAGATCAATTATTGATCCAATAATAATTATTTACAGTAATAAATTATCATTTATATTCACCTTATGTTAAAAATAAAGATAGCGATAATTAACATCTGATTGTGATACCAATTTTTTAAGACTATTTTTTTCGTTACAAAGAATTTTATAAAACTGGGGCTGCTAGGAAAACGAATGTAAAGAGACACTATACATATTTATCAGTATAATTTAATATGTTTTCTTAGCAAAGGGATAAATCTTGAGATGCACTGTGGCATAAATATGCTACTAGGGGCCATCATTTTAACACTTTCAACGGGAAATGTGTTCCAAATTATAAATAAATAACTTACTAGTGAACTGTTATAACATCTATTTGTAATTTGAGAAAATATGGATAAAATGGGAAAAATTTTTACACTGGAGCTGGATGGAGGTAGCATTTTTTATACAATGAATTTAAATTTAGTAAAAAAAAATCAATACTCAATGCCCTTTTTCTTAAAAACAAACAAAAAAAATGGCAAACTTGATTTCCCCAAATTTAGAAGTATTGATACATTCAAAGAAAAAAAAAAAGAACCATACTGTAATGTCATACCGAAGACTGACTTAACAGAAATCAGTAGAGGTTTTGTTTTGTTTTAACCACAGAATTTAAAATATCTCAAATGTCTCATATTTTAAGAAGTTATTCCCACAATACTTTTGGAATTTTAAGAGTCAATTTCTGAAAAGAAGTATAATTAAGTTTCTTTCACAATAAACTCATATACTATTAATTATAAGATTTGTCACCTGACAAAATCTAGTTTAATCACTACTTTTAAAAGTACTTATATTTTTTAAAATTATGTATCATATACATTATTGCTGACAATCTCAAATAATGAAGCTAAAATTTAAACATAAATATCTGGGCTTTCAAAAATACTAGCAAATTAAGGCTGTTATAAATAAGTATCTGTCTACTCATCTTAGTAATTAAAGAGTATGGAAGAAACGAAAGAAACGCAGAAAATAAGAACAAAGTTATACTAATCTACTTTTTCTTTATACTCTCACTTGATACCCTGTGCTTTGCAGTTAATTCTGACTACGTATTTCCTGAAGTTCCATATTTACGTTTAATTTAGTGACAAGATTAAAATAATAAGAGGTAATCTTGGCTAGAAGGATAAAAAAGTATAACTTTGAAATATTACATTTAAACATTTTCAATGGCTATAAATAAGTGACATTTCATGTGTGACATCCTTATCAGTTATAAATTTTCAAAAATATGCTCAAAAACAATAAATATGTATACATTTGAAATACAAAATAGATACTATTAAAATAAAAGCAATGTCTTTTTTTCCTAGGCACTTATCTATATATATATATATTTTTTTTTAATTGATATTTTACAGAGAGGACGGGAGAGAGAGAGCTAGAAACATCGATGAGAGAGAAACATCAACCAGCTGCTTCTTGCACACCCCCTACCGGGGATGTGCCCGCAACCAATGTACATGCCCTTGACCGGAATCGAACCCGAGACCTTTCAGTCCACAGACCGACGCTCTATTCACTGAGCCAAACCGGTTTCGGCTTCTAGGCACTTATCAAACTTAATATACTAAAATAACAAAATAGAGCAGCCACTGAAATTAAGAGTCTACAGGTTTAGGATTTTATATCTAAGTTCCTAATGGGCAGGATCTTCAAATATTCTAAACAAGTGCTCTATGAATGTTAAGTAACAAATGATGCTTTCAAGGAATTTTTTAAAATATATTTTATTCATTTCAGAGAGGAAAGAAGAGGAAGAGAGAGATAGAAACATCAATGATGAGAGGGAATCATTGATAGCTACCTCCTGCATGCCCCCTTCTGGGGATCGAGCCTGCAACCCAGGTATGTAAATTGTACTGTGATCTCCTGGTTCAAAGGTCAATGCTCAACCACATGCCAGTTGGGCCAAGGAATTTCCTTTTAGAAAAAAATAAAGCAAAAAGCTAGAAACTCATCTTCAGTGGGTCAGCAAGTGGTTTGGAAACGAAAATATTAAATGTTAGCTTAACATTTAAAGTTAAGTTACTATAAAGTTCATTACTACTATAACCCCAAATCAACAATAAATTAGTATTTTGAGTAATCACTGCTTGACATTACCTCTACACTCCTCTGCATTATTGGATCTCTTAGACCAGTTCAGCCTTACTAGCTTCCCTACTTAGCTTAGATCCATCCCATGGTCAATTATATCCCAACTAGTGGCCTGATACATGAATTAGTTGAAAGGAAATTAGAAGAAATATTTTAATATTGCTATTCGCCCTTTCTCTATAATAGAAGTGTCAACTAAATTCACAATTGACAATGACAGAACAAAACACATGCATGTGATTGGCGCCAGCAAGAGCTTTATATGTATTTTGCATGTGCAAGTCAACTTAGCCAAATATATATATTGGCTAAGAGAGAGAGAGAGAGAGAGAGAGAGAGAGAGAGAGAGAGAGAATATAAACTTGCATAAGTAGACCTGCTTTCTGATTTAACTAAACCTTTTCCAGCCCAGTGAAGTACCCCAACTTCTCTTTCAGGTAATTGTCAGCAAAACAGCAGTAAATATCAACATGAAGCAGATTATTTTTGTAGATCATGCAGGGAGAACAAAGGGTAAAATATTTAACTACAGCAGTGTTTGACTATATTTTGTGCAGTGAGAAAACCTGAAGTCATTTTCAAGGTCCACCATTTCTTACTTCCTTTCAGTCAAGCAAAGTTTCTAAGCTTTCCAAATCTCCATTTTCCAGCTAATGAAAAAAAAAATAAGATTTCACCAAGTCTCCCTCCTATCTACTCCAGGAATTCTATGAGGATCAAATGAGATAAGGCATGGGAAAACACTTCACAGACATTTGGCTAAAGTGTAAAATGTTCCCACCTGGCTATAAAGCAAGTCATGTTCCTGGGCTGGAGAAATTCCAAGGAGGCTAGCTGCTAGGGAGAGGAAGCCAGGCTTTGCTACATGACATCATTACCCGGCACCCACAGCCAGTGTTTCTGGGCTACACTGGGCTGTGGACCATAATTTGTGCCATGAGGTCTTGGCAGCATTAGCTGTGATTTGGTGGGTTATCACTCCAGGATGGTGGTAAGGCCTGTGTCTCACTTGGGGGAAGCTGAGTGTTGCTTTATGGGTACCAGGTCCATGATGCCATTTCTCTGCAAATGGCCAATGGGTGTCATGGCAGCTCCTGAATTGAGCATCTGCCCTCTGGTAGTCAATTCACATCATAATAACTGGTTGGACAGTCAAACACTTAGCATAGTAGCCTTTTATAGAGATAATCTCCCTTATATCTTCAATTATCTCCTCCCTTTATCCTCTTCAATATAATCTCTTTGTTTTGTTCCTGGCTGCAGAACACTGCCAGAGAAAAACTATATTAACACATGCAAATAATAATTTTGTAAGTTCCAATCTCAGATGAAGACCTGCTCAGCAGTCCTTCCACTTATTTATTGTGAAATCCTTCTTGTTACCAGAGTATCCTATCTAATCAAGAGGGAATATGCTAATTGACCATAACACCCTCACAAAGATGGCAGCACCCACAGCCAATAAGGAGGGAATATGTTGCCACACCCTCAAAGATGGTGGTGCCCACAGCCACAAGATGGCGGCGCCCAGTCTCCTAAGCCCCGCCTGGGGGTGGGCCTGGCCTTGCCACACGACTGCCTCGGGAGTCCCCCAGTCTCCTCAGCCCCCCAGCCTCCCAGGGCCAGCCCGAGGTGCAGGCAAGCCTTGGATGGCGGCTGCCCAGCCGGCCAGGGCCACCAGAGGCTCAGGCAACCAGGGCTGGCTGAGGCTTGTGGTGCTGGCAGTGGCAACAGCAGAGGTGTGATGAGGGTGTCCCCTTCCCCTTATCGCTGGGTCGCCTCTCGCCCTTGAGGGCTCCTGGGCTGTGAGAAGGGGCAGGCTGGGCTGAGGGGACCCCCTTCCAGTGCATGAATTTCTATGCACTGGGCCTCTAGTTTATAATAAACTTTCAGCACTCTCATGTCCCCTAGCTTTCCTTCATTAATCCCATGCTTAAAAAGTAAACTTTTTACTTCATACCCTCCCCCCAAAAAGTCCTTAGATCCGACTTCTTCCCTTCATATCCAAATATATCTACTTCTCACTTATATACAACTCCTAACTTTCTGAGGTATAGTACAGATGTCTACTCTTTTCCAGTGTTAATCCACCAACCAGCTGTTCTTAATATCACTTTTTCCCAATTCATATGAGAATTTATTCTATTACTTATTCCCTCACACTAATTTAATCTCATTGGCCCATCAAAAAAGTTCAAGCACTAAATAATAGTTCTTTCTCTCAACTCTATCTCCTGAAGCTACTTTTTATCTCCTCTTCATTGATAAATTTCTAGTCTCTTTAGTCTACCTTCTTAGCAATGTCTTCCATTTCCAGCACTCACTTGGCTCTGGAAAAGGTAAAGAATGGCCTGATTTTTAAATTCAATTGCTTATATTCAGCCTTCATTTAACCTGATCTCACTGCCTTCAAAAGTCAATGAAAATAATAAATGTAGATGGAATGAAAAAATTAGAAAGTTACCATGTTTAATCATCCAATAAAATGAATGATTCAAATAAGGATCATTAATGGATGCTAACTCCACTGGTTTAAAGGGTTTTTAGGAACAGGATATTTACATGTCCACCAAGGATCATCCTATGAATTATTTAATTAAACAGTCAAGAGATCTCAGTTCCGCCGAAACCGGTTTGGCTCAGTGGATAGAGCGTCAGTCTGTGGACTGAAAGGTCCCAGGTTCAATTCTGGTCTAGGGCATGTACCTTGGTTGCGGGCACATCCCAGGTAGGAGGTGTGCAAGAGGCAGCTGATCGATGATTCTCTCTCATCGATGTTTCTAACTCTCTGTCCCTCTCTCTTACTCTCTGTAAAAATCAATAAAATATATATTTTTTTAAAAAAAGAGAGAGATCTCAGTTCCCACCTTTACCAACTGATCAAGCTGGAATCACCAACAGGGGATAGCCTTATGTTATGTGCTTCTTGGAAGTGATAAAATGGTAGGTATACATATGATCTTTGAGGTATGCTTTTTTAATTTTTTTTAATTGATTTCAGAGAGGAAGGGAGAGGGAGAGAGAGATGGAAATATCAATGAGAGAGAATCATTGATCGGCTGCCTCCTGCATGCCGCACACTGGGGATCGAGCCCACAACCCAGGCATGTGCCCTTGACTGGGAATCAAACCCATGACCTCCTAGTTCACAGGTTGATGCTCAACCACTGAGCCACGCCGGCCAAGCCTTTGTGATATTCTTGCAAGAAATATCTAATCATGAAGAAGACTAATTCAGAATATGGACAAATGCCTTTATTTTCAAAAGAGAGCACAAGGAAAAGAGGGAGGCAGTAGGACTAGTCCAGACTGAGGGAGACTAAAGAGACATAAGAACCAAATGTGTGAACCTTGACTTAATCTTGTATTGGGGAGGAGGAGAGAAGCTATAAAGAATTTTGAGACAAATGAGAAAATTTTAAGGACACTCTATGTTGAATAATGTTGTTGAACAACTGTTGTTATTTTTAGATGTCATATGGTATTGCGGTTGTGTAAGACAATGTCCCAGTAATAGGAAGATGCATACTTACGTATTTAAGGGAGAAGCATTCTGTTTTCAGATTTGACAAAAGGAAAATGTGTATGTGGAGGTCTTCACTCTACTATCCTTTTGACCTTTCTGTGGGTTTAAAATTTTTTTAATAATAATAAACCAATGAAAGTTTTCCAAGAACTGAAGATAAGTAGAAATGTGACATACAAATGGAAGAGAGGAAGAGCGTGACAAGGAAAACATTCCAGGAATAGGAAACTATGCGCAAAGGCTTGGAGAGAAGAGAGAGCCTACTGCCAGAAACTACAAATAAGTCAATATTTCTGAGAAAGTTATATATTTGGGGGAAGGAGGGAGTTACGGAGAGTCCTTAAACTGGAGAGATAAGTTGAGAAAATAAAAGAGTTTATAAATTTGTTTAAAATAATAAGGAATATGGATTTCATCTTGAGAATAAAAGTCACAAATAATTTAGTCGCCCTTTAGAAAGATCACTGATTACAGCACAGAGAATGTATGTACTAGTATTAGAGAAATCTAAGACTAGAAGAGACCAGACAGTAAACATGCAATAATCTAGTTGAGAGATGAGTGTAGCCTAATCTCAGAAAATGATAGAAAAGATGGAGAAAACTAGATAGATTCCAGATCTTTCCACAGTTCTAACCTGTTTTCAGCATCTCACACCCAAATTTGTAACTGCCTACTGGGCATCTTCCCTTACAAGTCTCACAGATACCTAAAATTCAATACATCCAAAATTTAAACTCACTATCATCTTTACTGCTCTCTTCCACCTGCCAATAGTTTATTCCTTCTCTGGCTAGTTAATGGCAACACCAATTATGTACTTTACACGCTGGAAACTGTAGAGCCTCTTGACTCTAATCTCTTTACAACCTTCAATTTCTATACCAACTTGGACTGTCCTTTGGATTCTACTTCCAAAATTCATTACAAATTCATGACTTGTTCTCCATTCCAACTGCAACTGCTCTAGTTCACAATTTTATTTGCGGATTAGACTATTGTGAGAGTCTCCTACCAAAAGTCTTTCTTTGTTCCTAATCTCAACTTCAGAATCATCTTTCTAAAATTCCTATCTGATTATATCACTCTCTTTAAGTATTCTTTGATAGTGGTGTATATCAAGTCTAAAATCTTCACAAACTGAGCCCAATCTACCCTTCAGGTTAGCCAACTTGAAAACACACACACACACACACACACACACACACGCACACCAGAGCATGAACTTTGACATAATTATTTTGATTTCTAAATTTTACTTTATATATTCCACAGGAAAAAATTCATAAAATGCGATGCATCACTACAATATTCATACACAAACACCCACCAGCTGAATTTCCTTTTAGTCAAAAAGCCAACTATTTGAACATAAAATTCTCCAAATTAGTGGCATTTTTCCCCTGAAAAATGCTCCCTACTTTCTATAATCCAATTCTTAAAGTCTGCCATATTTTTTAAATTTTATTTTTATTTATTTTAGAGAGGGAGGAAGAGAAGAGGAAAGAGGGGGAGAAAGAAAAATATAGGTAGAGATAGAGAAAAACAAAACACAAAAAACCATGGTTTGATTGTCTACAACAGGTGCCCCAATGGGGATCAAACGAGCAACCTAGGTATGTGAGCTGACCAGGCATCAAACCCAAGACCTTCCAGTACAAAGGACAGAAGACACCAACTAACTAAGCCACACTGACCAGGGCAAGTACACCATTATTTTAAGTATAACACTTGATTTATTCTGAATATTGTCTCAAACTATTCTATTCTCATGCTACCCCAGAAAAATCTCACTGAAAAGCTCCAACTCTGCTTACCTGCAGCTTTACTTTTGACTGTGAAGGAGAGTTGACCAAGTAACACAATAGTAGGAAATTAGATTTCTGCCCATTCATTTCATGTATTTTAGTTCATTCAATTTTAAATGCTACAGAACAAACTATGGACCACTGGACACATCGAAAAATAAAAGCATTTATTTTTGTGTGAAAAGATGTTGAAAAATAACTGAAAAGGAAACAAATCTTAAAAGGTAGATTTTACAAATAGTGTATAAGTTTAAAACCCTTGTTTGTTCAGGCAAATCTTAATATTTGAAGAGCACTTATCAGTGGTAGAAAAAGAAAAAAAGCCTTCAGATCTAAAGGAAGGCATGAATGGCAAATGAAGACAGTAATAATTATTCCCAACAAGGAAATTAATCCAGATAATTGTAGCTTACTCTCAAAAAAAAAGGTAAAATATTTTTGTACAAATAACTTCTGCAAAATTTAATTCTGAAATAATATATTTTCAAACAGTATACCGTATTTGCCGGCATATAAGACGATTTTTTGGCCCTGAAAAATACGTATTTGCCGGCGTATAAGACGACTGGGCGTATAAGACGACCCCCTAACATTTCCACTAAAAATACAGAGTTTGTTATATACTCGCTGTATAAGACTACCCCCCACTTGGAGGCATATTTTTCAGGGCCAAAGGGTCGTCTTATACGCCAGCAAATATGGTATTTTGAAAACAAGGTAACCTTTTCTTGATAACTTAATTTCACCATTATAATAATCAGTTTATACTGTTTTATAACAATGATACTCTCAGGAAATCAGTTTGTCCCTATATTAAAGAGTTTCTTTTTTAAAAAATACATATTTTATTGATTTTTATACAGAGAGGAAGAGAGAGGGATAGAGAGCTAAACATCAATGAAAGAGAAACATCAATCAGCTGCCTCCTGCACACCCCCCACTGGGGATGTGCATGCAACCAAGGCACATGCCCTTGACTGGAATCGAACCTGGGACCCTTCAGTCCTCAGGCCAACACTCTAGTCCAGCTGTGGGCAAACTACGGCCCATGGGCCGGATCCGGCGGCCCTCGGAGCCAAAAGAGCGGAGGGTTCTCTTGCTCTCCCCTCCGCTCCTTCACCGGCAGCCCAAGATGAGAGTGCCAGCATGGTCAGGTTGCTTTTGTTCTGGCCCTCCGGTCCAGTTTAAAAGCCCATTGTGGCCCTCGAGTCAAAAAGTTTGCCCACCCCTGCTCTAGTCTATCCACTGAGTCAAACAGGTTAGGAGCTTCTAATTGTGGTAATAAGAGTAGTTCTTTTGCTAGTTTGTTATCAATATATTTTTAGAATCTCTCTCTTCTCCCTAGAAAGGCTGTTAGCAATCACTGTTCTCTACCTTACTATCTATATTATTCCTGCCTTTGGCATCTTCTCTATCTCTTTCTATTTTGATTCTTCTGAAACAAGTAACTAACTTTTTTAAATTGAGGTATAATTGATATAACAATAGTTTCAGGTATAGTAACTAACTCTTACACACAGGTGTTTTATAGTTGACATAGCACCTTAACACTCATTACCTCATTCAAGTTTCACAATAACCTTATAATGCAGGAATTATCATTATTCCTATTTAATAGATGAGGAAATTGAGGCTCAGAAAGATTGAATAATTCACCTAAGGTCATAAAGCAGATACATAGCAAAAGTTATCCCAACTGTCAATCTTTTCTTCTTTCACCGCCAAATTGAGCTGTTTAAAACAAATTAAAGAGCCCAAACTGAGGCCTATAAGAAAAAAAGATGAGATTTATGTATAAACTTTGAAACATTTTAGACATTAATTTTAAAACAGCCTACTTCTCTTTTCTTTGGCATTTGATGCTACCATGAAAAATAATCACTTCTAGATAAACAAATTACTACTATACTATGTTTATTTCCTATTTTAAAAAAACTTATGCTCCAGTAACCAACAATTCAAAACATAATTGTTCAAATTTACAATAAAATAAAGCTGCCATTTCTAGGGGGAAGTTTTTTTTCTTCACAGAGGAGGTAGAAGAGGGTATAGCGGGGAGAAGTGGTGATTTAAGGAGACTTGTCTTGGGGTGGTGAATACACAGTATAATACATAGGTGATGTATTATAGAATTGTACACCTGAAACCTATATAATTTTTTAAAATATATTTTATTGATATTTTACAGAGAGGAAGGGAGAGAGATAGAGAGCTAGAAACGTCAATGAGAGAGAAACATCGACCAGCTGCCTCCTGCACACCCCCTACCGGGATGTGCCCGCAACCAATGTACATGCCCCTGACCGGAATCGAACCTGGGACCTTTCAGTCCGCAGACCGACGCTCTACCACTGAGCCAAACCGGTTTCGGCAAACCTATATAATTTTATTAACCAATGTCACCCCAATAAATTCAATAAACAAAATTTTCTTCAGGTTTGAAGACAAAACAGACTAAAGAATACCTTGAGAGAAAGAGAAATATCACATGATCTCACTTATATGTGGAATTCAATGAACAAAACAGATCCAGAGACATACTAGGAGAAGCATGGAACAGACTGTGGAATCTCAAAGGGAAGGTGGAGGCGGATGGGTGAGATCAGGTGGATGGGGGAGGAAGAGATCAACCAAAGAACTTGTATGCATATATGCGTAACAGACAATATGGGGCAGGAGATGGGGTGGGCTAGAAGGGGTTAATAGAGGAAAATGGGGGACATATGTAATACTTTCAATAATAAAGATTAAAATTTTTAAAAAGAGTATCTGTGTTGAGTCATAGATTTCCTTTTACTTTTCTCTCAACTGCCTCCCCCTACAAAGAAAGTTGCTAGAGAACCTAAAAGGTTAATCTGATCCACCAATCAGTGTCCAGAGCATTTTACCACCAGCTCAGGCCCTTACCAGAATCATGCAAACCACAGTTTAGAACAATACTACTGACATTTGGGGTCAGATAATTTTTTGTTGTGTGGGTAAGGTAAGGTATGTCCTGTTCAACATTTCTTGGCTGGATGCCAACAGCACCCACCTTCAGTTGTGATAATAAAAAATGTTTCCAGATACTGCCAAATGTCCCTTGGAGGCAAAATCACTCCTGCTTGAGAACCAGACTTAGATGCTAAGAGACCTGGATCTTTGAAAAAGGAGGTCTCCAACCAGCCCTGTTAATTATAATTTTGTTTTTAAATTTTGTTTTTAATGATAATTTTTGTTTTTTTTAAAAAAGTTCAAGAAGATACTTAAATAATATACATGCCTGCCTCTTTAGAGTAAAGCATTTGTAGAGAATTTTGTAATATGGATTTCATCTATGTGTATACAGTAGTCCTCCCTCTGCTGGTAAAATGTCCAGTTCTCTCCCTCCTCTGCTAGTAAAATGTCAAATACAGTACATACATGCATGCATGAATGCATACATATACAAGAGAACCTAAACGATTCTAACTTACAAATCCCTATTTCTTGCCCTTCATGACCACATTGTGGTTCTTGCATCCAAGAGATTCAAGCTTCCACTCTTCATATTTCTTGCCATCTGTTTGTGAAGCAAGCAGGAAATAAGCTGATGACCTTTAAGGTATTTTTCCTATCTTAATATCCTAATACTCTCAGGTTTTACTTATTGACAAAAAATATTCTCTCAGCTTTTACTTATTGACTCCCAGCTGACAGACCACCTCTTACAATCAACCACTAAAGCCATTCATGCTTTTTTCTTTCTCCATACGTATATTAATCTATGCTGAATATAACCAAAAAGTATGTCGGTTGTTTAAAGCATGGCTTAATAACAATGACCAGTTGCTTATTCTGATTCAAATATTTTAAACATATGAATTTTAAAACAAAAACTTCTCAAGCTATGAACTGATACCATTTATACTAGCATGAATGATCCACAGAAGGAAACACTGAGATGAAAAAATAGATCAGTAGTTGCTTAGGTGGGGGGGGGGGAGGGGAGAATGGAGAGTAACTGCTAACAATGAGTTTTCTTTTTGGGGTGAAAAAATGTTCTAGAATTGATTACGGTGATAGGTGTTCAACTTTGTAAAAAATCTAAAAGCAGGAAAAATTAGTTTGTCAATTTTAATTGATAGAAAAAATGTGATTAAGGACAAATTGTGCAAATGTGGCCATTCCATAAGTTATCAGATTTTATTTTAATTCTGAAATTATTAAAAATGTAATACCTATTCGGAAATAAATTGTAACTTTTCTAGAAAATCAATATATGAAAATTAATCATCTTTTCCTAGTAAACTTTGGATGGTTTGAAAGCAATAAAAAACATTTCAGAAAGCTAAATGCTAAAGTAACGATACAAAATATATTAACATGGTCAACAAGGGAACAAGAACAGTCTTTATAGTTTTGTTGTGATACATTCTTTATAAAGAAAACCATTCAAATATATTTATTTTTCTTTTTTTTAAAGTGATCCTCAGACTATAAAGTCTGTCCTGGTAATGTAATAATTCTGAAGTTTCCAGAGCATAGTAATTTAAAACTAGCCAAATCACATTAAATTGCAAACATCTAATCTCCAAACCCACAACTACCAATTACCCCAAATTTGCACATATTGGTATTTTTTTACCCAAATCTAGTATGAACAATGATGATTATAATGAACCATCAAGTAATACCTACTGGCCCAAAATCGAGACTCAAACTCCTACTACATGAATGCAGTCAAACACACAAAACCCATTATTCTTTTTTTCTGTTCTATCATAAATGCTTAGAAATAAATGATCAAGGCTCTCAAGCGCTTTCCCAATTAGAACTCTCCATAAAGTCAACCTGACTGTCCATCAAAACCTTCCATTTTCACAGTAACACCCTTCTCAGTCTACCATCATGTCATCACTTGCCTGGTAGTAAACATTTACTAGGAAGACTGCCCTGGGGTTTGACAAATCAGAAGTAGAGCCAATTAAACACACACACACACACACACACACACACACACTCCAAACATTTTAACTCTCCGAAAGTAAGGAAAGCCTCAATTAAAATAATAATAATAATGATAATAATAATAAAGCTGGTTAAAGGGGAATTAAAAAAAATACAACCTGGCTGGGCCAAAACTCTAAATATACCCTCCTGAACTCGGCACACGGACAGGCCAAGTGGGCAGTTATAATGGGCAGCCCAATGCTCCCTCTGGGCGGCGGGGAAGGCCTGCCTTTGCATCAAAGCAGCGAAGGGGAAAGCAGCAGACCTGAAGAACATGAATTATTGAACAAAATGCTGCGAGCTACACGGTCCAACTGCAAAGCATTGAGTTATCCTTTGGGTTAGCCTGTCTCCGGGAAGAAAAACGATTTTTTTAAAAAAAAATTATTCCAGCGGCATCAAAAGGGGGGCCGCGGGCCCGGCTGTACAAAGAAAGTTTGGGGGCAGCCTCTGGGGAGGGCGCCGGAAGTGCCAGAGCCCCGAGGCCGCCGCCGGGGCCGGAGGTGAGCCCGGCTGCCGGCCCGTCCAGACCGAAACCCAGCGGGCCGGGAGCCGGGGAGGGCACGGAGGGGGTGGGGACTGGGTCCCTCTCCCCGGAGGAGGCCGGGGGAGGGTGGGCCGCGAGCGCCGGGGCCGGCCGACACCTACCTGCGGTCCCGGGCAGCCGCCCCGAGCGCGGCCTAGTGCATCGCCGCCGCCGCCGCCGCCGCCAGCCCTCGTCGTCGCGCCGAGACTGCTGCTCCGCGGCCGCCGCCTCCGCCGCCGCCGCCCGGGGCCCCGCCGGGCCCGAGAGCCCGAGCCCGGCTTCCCGCCGCTGCCCCGCGCCGGCTGGCCCGTCAGCCAGGGGAGCCCAGGGCCGCCCTCCGGGGCCCAACGCCGCTCGGGGGGTGAGAGGCGGCCGCGGCGGCTCCCTCACGTCTCTCCCGGGTGTCCTGTCAGCCAGCAGTTTCCCCCGGGTCCGCAGCGCCGCCTCCGCCGCTGCTGCCACCGCCTCTCCCACATCCCCGGCCGCCGGAGGAGCCGCCGCCGCCGCCGCCGCGCCTCTCGCCTCGCCGCGACCACCACCCTCCGCGCGTCGGCCCCCGGCTCCCGGCGGCCCCGCTCCCCGCCGACCCGCTCGGCGGCCCGGCTCGGTCGGGGGAGACCGCGCCGGAGGCCGCCGCCGCAGCCCCCGGCCCACAATCCACCGCGCGGCGCCGCCGGGGCGGGAGGGCCGCGGCCCGGCCGCGGGGAGCTCGCCGCCTCCCGGGGGGCCACGGCGACGGCGCGGACGCGGCCCGGGGCCCCCGGGGCGGGGAACCCCCCGCGCGGCTCCCCGGCGCCGCCTCGCATCGCCCTGCGCGCCAAGACCGAAGCCCGCGCTGAACCCGTCGTTTCCCCCACGACCCTCCCCGCCCGGAGCTGTTGTCGGGGAGCACCCAGGCCTGAGCCTTCGCCCACGCCCCACACCCACCGACCCCGAAATCACCCGGGACCCAGTAAAGTGGATAGTCCCACAATATTCCCCCCTCTCACCCCCTCAACGTGAACGCTGTTCTGAGTTTCCCTAATACCTATCCTTGGAAAGGTTAAAGGTCACGCCCTCCCAACCACCCACTGGACCCTGAAAACTGCCTGGGGTGGAGGGTGATGAGGGGGGCTCCCCCACAGAGTTTTCCTTTCCCTCTAGTTCAGGCCTCTCCCTCCCGGTCGCCTATCACACCTCTCTGGCACTGAAATCAGTTATTCCCGCTATTTGGTGGAGACCCTTGAGGTGTGTGTGTTATTCATACCTCCTCGTGGCGATTTTTAACAGTAATCCAATTCAGCTTGGTTTCAGGGGGTTTTCAATCTTTTTTAAATTATATATACGTATATATAATTATATATACGTATATATAATTTAATACATTTCAAAGAGGGTAGAGAGAAACATCAACGGAGAGAGAATCATTGATCGGCTGACTCCTGCACCCCCCCCCCCAACACACACACACACACACACACACACACACACACACACACACATTGAGGATGGAGCCTGCAACCCCGGGTGTGTGCTCTGGAACTGAACCCATGATCTCCTGATTCAAAGGTCCACACTCAACCACTGAGCCACACCAGCTAAACAATCTAATAAAAGCCAATCTGCAAGAAAGGAAATGTCTTTGAATATTTTAAAAAGAGAACAAAAAAGGCCCTCATTCATTTGAGTACTTAATTTTAGGAAGATTTCTCTCAATTTTGAAACATTTCTTTGTCTAAAAATTCCATGCCTTTATAAGACAGTATGTTTTTACAAATCAAAAGTGAAAATGTAACTCTTACAGTTGGTAATTGAAAAAAAAAAATAGTTCATACAAGTTTCACTTCTAAGAAGTCACTTTGAAAACTGCAAACATAACTGAAATATGTTACCCACAAAAGAGCTAAAGTTGGGGGGAAGGGAAGGACATAAGAGAAGGAAGAAACAAAGTTCATTGAAAGATAATCCTTACATTATTTTTTTTTCCTAAATTCAATTCTCCACAATTTTTATGTGTTGATTTTAGAGAGGAAGGGAGGGAGAGGAAGAAGGAAAGAGAGAAATATCCATTGGTTGTTCCACTTATCTATGCACTCATTGGTTGGTTCTTACATGTGCCCTAACCAGTATCAAACCCAAAACATTGGCTATTGGGAGATTGCTCAAACCAGCTAACCTACCTGGCCAGAATTTTGTAACAAGGAGAGTGAGATTATCATTTCCCAATATGAAATAAATTTAAGTATAAAATAATAAATCTAAGTCCCTGATCTCATTAAAAAAAAACAACAGATGAGTTTATATTATGAAAATATTAAGGAAAGATTCATCAATTACATCTAAGGCCAAAGAGGAAAATAATTTCACTTTAAGTCTAGAATTAGTTCATAGATTATATTAAGAAATGGATTTAGCTGAAACCGGTTTGGCTCAGTGGATAGAACGTCGGCCTGCGGACTGAAAGGTCCCGGGTTCGATTCCGGTCAAGGGCACGTACCTTGGTTGCAGGCACATTCCCAGGAGGGGGTGGGGGTACAACAGGCAGCTGGTGGATGATTCTCTCTCATTGATGTTTCTAACTCTCTATCCCTCTCTCTGTAAAAAAATCAATAAAATATATTTTAAAAAAGAGAAAAGAAATGAATTTAGCAAGTTCCCGTATTTTGAACCTGCATCACAAAATCAACAATCGTTCAAATGCTGCCTTAAAACTTGGTAGTTTGGCCCTGGCCAGGGGCTCAATTGGTTGGAGCATTATCCAATGCATCAAAGGTCATGGGTTCCCATTCCTGGTCAGTGCACATACCTAAATTTCTGGTTCAGTCTCTAACTGGTATGTCTTCTCTCTCTCTCTCTCTCTCTCTCTCTCTCTCTCTCTCTCTCTCTCTCAGTTCAGGATTTTAAAAAAACAACAAACAAACTACATACCTGGTGTCTTGGCCTTTCAAAAACTTTGTTTTCCTTTTTATTAAATTTATGGGGTGACATTGATTAATAAAATTATATAGATTTCTGCCCAACTGGTGTGGCTTGGTGGTTAAGCATTGACCCATGAATCAGGAGGTCATGGTTTGATTCCTAGGCAGGACATATGATGCCCAGTAGAGGGAGGGCAGGAGGTAGCTGATCAATGATTCTCATCAGTGATGTTTCTCTGTCTCCCTCTCCCTTCCTCTCTGAAATCAATAAAAAAATATTTATTTTAAAAATTATATAGGTTTCAGGTGTACAATTTTATAATACATCATTTGTGTATTATATTGTGTATTCACCACCCCAAGTCATTCTCCTTCAAAAACTATTTGCATTTGTACCCTACCTTATTCCAAAAAAGAATCCAGGTTCCTCTAGTGGGCACTTGCTTTAAATAATAGCCGAGAGGTATTTTGTAAACACTAGAACAAGACAGACTGGTTTTCTTTACTCATTATCCAGCTGTAGATAACATACCATAGGAAGAAAATGCACATTCAGTATTGTGCTCAGTTCTTTCAGGAATCCAGCATGATATTTTACTTTTCCAAAGAACAAATCATATATTTTTTATTTTTTTAAATATATATTTTATTGATATTTTACAGAGAGGAAGGGAGAGAGAGAGCTAGAAACATCGATGAGAGAGAAACATTAACCAGCTGCCTCCTGCACACCCCCTACTGGGGATGTGCCCGCAATCAAGGTACATGCCCTTGACCGGAATCGAACCCAGGACCCTTCAGTCCACAGACCGACATCTACCACTGAGCCAAACCGGTTTTGGCCAAAGAACAAATCATAGTCATGAATCTAAACAGAGAAGTAAATGCTGATGATCAGGTGTATCAAAAACAAAACAAAAAACTGTTAACAGACAAGTAATTTAATTTAAAATGATCAATTTCAAATTAATATGTTAATTTGTTATCCCTTGAATCATTTCAGTATTAGAAGGAAAAGTCAAATCACAAATATGTGTGGATATATTATTAGTATTCATTTCCAGAAAGCACAGATAACAGAAAATTAAGAAAAACTGATAGAAATCATCATTACCCTAAAAAGAAGAAAGTACTTAGTTACCATATTATTAACATATATTTAGCATAATATTTCATGTGATAATAATATACTCAATAGTTGTTGGGAGTAGGCAATATACAAGTTTTTCATATATCGTCATCTGATTGCATCTTCTAAATTAGTTGCTTGATTACTTTGGAAACAATTATTTAACTCCTAAATTTCTCTGTCCATTTCTCTCTGACTCTGTTACTCTAAATTTCCATTTTGATTTATCATAATAATGACAACCATTTGCTAAGAGTTTACTGTGCTCTAGACATAGGGGAAACCAAGGTAGTATAGTGCATTAGTTTTCTATTCCTATGTACAAATCACCACAAACTTAGAGGTTTAAAATAACACATTTGTATTGTGTTACAGTTTCTGTGAGTCAGGAGTCCAGGCACAGCTTAGCTTGATCTTTCTGCTCAGGGTCTGCAAGCAAAGCATCCATTAAGCGGTGTTCTCTCTGGACACCAAGGAAGAATCTGTCTCCAGGACTATTCAGGGTGTTGGCAGAAATCCTTTCCTTCTGGTTGTAGCACTGGTGGCCCTGGCTTCTTGCTGGCTGGAGGGTGCTCCCAGCTCCTAGGGGACACCTGTAGCTGCTTACTATGTAGGTTTTCTCAAAATGGCTGCTTACTTCATCAAACTAATAAGGAGTGTTTCTAAACTCTCTACAATGAGTCAGCTAGCAAATTAGAGTGATATTCTATCTTTATTGCTATATTCTCTGGTTTAGAAGCAAGTCACAAGATTTGCTCACACTCAAGGAGAGGGGAATTGCACAGTTGTGAATACCAGAAGATGAGAATTTGGGGGGCTACTCTAGCTAGAGTCTCTCTACCACCTACAGTAATTAATTCCACAGGCTTTGGAATTTAACTAATCCTAGGTTGTTGTCTTTTTAATATATTTTTAAAATTTATTTGAGAGAGAAAGAGAGAGAGGGAGAGAGACAGACAGACAGACATTGAACCAGGAAATCAAACCAGGGACCCTTCAGTGCACTGGTGGACGCTCAACCAACCGAACCACACTAGTTTTATTTTAATTCATCTATGACACTTTAGCAATGTAATTTTGATCTCATTTTCTAATCCTTTGTTTATTCACCTGCCAAATATCTCGCCCTAGCCAGTTTGGCTCAGTGGATAGAGCATCGGCCTGCAGACTAAAGGGTCCTAGGTTCAATTCTGGCTAAGGGCGCATGCCAGGGTTGTGAGCTTGATCCCGCCCAGTAGGGGGCCTGCAGGAGGCAGCCAATCAATGATTCTCTCCCATCATTGATGTTTCTATATCTCTCCCTTCCTCTCTGAAATCAATAAAAAATATTTTTTTAAAAAAGAGTAATAATCACTTCACATTTTATTTTTCTCACATGTAAAATGAGGAAAATTTACAACTACAGGGATTCATTTAATCCCTAAAGTTGTTGAGTTGTTGGGATTAAATGAATACTGTAAATGATAATAAGAAAAGCTCAGTAAACACTGTGAGTTTTCTTCCTTCTCTCTCCTCTCTTTTTAATTTTGATCTTGGTCTTATAGAAGTTCACATTGGCATTTCTGCCTTCAACTGCTACTTCTCTAGTCTGGAGAGAAAGGGGCGGGGGAGAGAGAGAGAGAGAATATTGTGTGTGTATACCTGTGTCTAGGGCCATGCAAAACCAACTCTAGTATCAATACCTTTAAAAATAGGACTGTATGCAAATGATATAACCAATTCAAACAAGGCAAAATTAACAAATAACAAATCCATAACATTAGAAACATAATTATTACACACAGAGGCTTTCAGAGTTTAGAGAACTTTGTTGGATTGAGTCCTTTCCCAACCCCAATCATGCTTATGCATATAATACAAAAGAACATACTGTTCATAGGTTCGGGGTTTGCATTCTAGCTCTGCCACTTTTTAGCTGGGTAATCTCAGGCATGTTGAGATCTCTACAGTTCAGTTCTCTATGGGGATAGAGATAGTACCCACTTCATAGAGGTGTTGTGAAGATAACATTTAAAGTGTACTTAAATAGCATAGCTATGTGCCTAGCTCATAGTTAGTACTCAAAAAAGTGTTAGATATCAAACTCATTATTATAATCTTCACTATCTCATTATTATTAAGAAGGCAGTGTTAATGAAAACCACAGAACAGGAAGTGGCAAGACATGACTATGAATGAGGTGGTTGAAGTGAGGCATGAGAAGCCACAAGATCTCAAAAGTCTTCATAAACCAAAGAGCCGCAGTATTATAAGTGGTTGGAAGGTATGAAAAGTCACAAGTCAGAAACAACAAATAGGAATTAGGAGACAAGGTAATATTGTGTATTTTCAACCAAACTGTGAGGAATGCACCTAAGACATTAGCAAGAAAGAACACATGAAACGAGTAATTTCTACTTCATACATGAAGCCTTTATATATTTCCTTCTGGAGCAGAAGTCAACCATTGGTCCATTTTTCTAAAGGGATTATATATGCATATATATTAGAGGCCCAATGCATGAAGATTCGTGCAAGAATGGGCCTTCCTTCCCCTGGCTCCCAGCACTGCCTTCGCTCTGGCCGGAGCCACCTTTTCTCTCCTCCCAGAGTTCCTTTTTGCCTTCCCACACTGCCCAGAGGTCCCACACAGGAGCCAGAGGAGTGGCGCCTGTGTATGCAAATTAACCTGCCAGCTTTGTTAGGTTAATTTGAATACTCACTTCTGATTGGCTGATGGGTGTTGCAAAGGTACAATTAGCATGTTCCTCTTTTATTAGTGTAGATATACTATTTTATTAGTCCCATTATCATATTTTTTCTTATATTGCTTTACATAGCATTTGGTTCTTTTACTGTTTCATTTGGTTCTTATCTATGGAGGCTTTGTCTAACTAAGTTGTAAGTATTTTTCAGGAAAGGGTTCTCTGTTGTTGCTGCTATTGTACTTTTTAAAATATCCCTACAGAATATGGAACAGTATACTACATAGTAGCTTTTGAATAAATGCTTCTTGGATTAAAAAAATAAATATGGCTGAAACCGGTTTGGCTCAGTAGTAGAGCGTCGGTCTGCAGACTAAAGGGTCCTAAGTTCGATTCCGGTCAAGGGCATGTACATTAGTTGCGGGCACATCCCCAGTAGGGGGTGTGCAAGAGGCAGCTGGTTGATGTTTCTCTCTCATAGATGTTTCTAGCTCTCTATCTCTCTCCCTTCCTCTCTGTAAAATATCAATAAAATATATTTTTAAATAAAATAAATAAATATGAATTATTCCCCTTAGTAAATGGTATCTGGGACAATGAATATTAATAATTCATAAATTTAATAGATGACCTTGATATCATAATGACTCTTTCATATCCCAAAACTATTGTGTCAGCAAATCCTAGTAGTTCTACCTTCAGGTATGTCTAAACTAAACACTGCTCACCATTCACATTGTGAATGTACCCTGGCCCAGCCCTTATTGCAGGAAGAGCCCCTAACTACATCTATTGGGCTATCCACTGCTCATTACAGAAAGCACCATTCACAGAAGCTGCAGGGTGACTGATGCCTCTTGGAGTTGTGTAGTAGTACTTGCCTGAATTATTGCTAAAGTCTCCTAACCTTTGTTCCCCACCAATCTATTCTCAACACAATAGTCAGCTTGATCCTGCTAAAATTTTAGTCAAATCATGTAATTTCTCTACTTAAAACTCTCTCTCCAATGGCTTTGCCTCCTTCATAGTAAAAAATAAAGTCCTCTGGAGGCCCTATGTGATCTCATTCCAGTCTTTCCTCTCTAACGTAATCTTCTCCTAGTCCCCCCATTTCTCGCTCAGCTCTCATTAGATTGGGCTCCTCGCGGTTCCTAGGACGTGCCAGTCACGCCCCTGCATCAGAGCATTTGTCCTTACTCTTCTTTCTGCCTGGAATGCCTTCCCCCAGATATCCAAATGACTAACTCCCTCACCTCCTTCAGATCATATTCAGATTTTACCTTCTCAGTGAGACACTTCATGACATCCATGTTTCTCATGGTAACATGCCCTATCTGCTTTCCACTTTTCTTTCCTCCTTAGCCTTTACTATCATCTAACCCCCATATGTTTTACTTAGTTATTGTCTGTCTTTCTCCCACAGAAATGCAAGTCCATGAGAGCAGAAAATTGTATCTTTTGTTTACCGCTTTACCCGCTCCCCAACCCCTGGAACAATGCCTGGTGCATGTTGAGAGCTCAATAAATACTTGTTAAAATATTGACTGAAAGATAAAGACAAACTGCTGTAGGAGTGATGTTACCGTGTGCGTGGTGGGATGGAGGTAGGAAAAAATAAAAAGGTTGAGAGCTGGTCAGTGAGAGTACTAAGTAAGGTTCTTTTCCCCTATAAAATTCTGAGACTTTGTGAGAGTTTTACTTTAGCAGTATGTCTTTATATACATTTAGAAAGTTATATTCTTTACCACTTTCTTCTAAACACAAAGCACTATGAGTATCCAGGTAGTCTAATGTCTTTTTTTTAATAATATATTTTATTGATTTTTTTACAGAGAGGAAGAGAGAGGGATAGAGAGTTAGAAACATCAATGAGAGAGCATCATCAATCAGCTGCCTCTTGCACACCCCCTACTGGGAATGTGTCCCCAACCAAGGTACATGCCCTTGACCGGAATCGAACCCGGGACCTTTCAGTCAGCAAGCCGGTGCTCTATCCACTGAGCCAAACTGGTTTTGGCCATGTAGTCTAATGTCTTGAAAAGCACTTATCATTGATATGTTATAGGGCTCAAGATTTTTATAAGCTACTGCTAATTTATTAGATTTGTGATAAAAAGTATTAAATAGCATAGCTTAGTGCCTAGCTCATAGTTAGTACTCAAAAAATTATTAGATTTTACAATTGAAGTAATAACTATATGAAATTATTTTTAAAACATACAATTCTATAATGAAGTAGAACTATATGGACAAAATGTTACACACTTATTAAGAAAATTTTTCATTTAAAATTTTTCTAGGAAAAGGAGAAATCTTTTTTTTTTTAATTATGGGCAATTTAGAAACCATACATTTCCAGAGAAACAGAAATCGTAGCTGGCCTCTCAAGGAATTTCCTCAGAATCACTGGGTACATGACTCAAAATCAGCCATCACTCAGAAAGAATCCCCTAGGCAGCAGGGAAACAAATTCTTCTACCACTATGTAATATGTCTAAATAGAAAAGAAATCAAACAGTGAGGAAATATTTTACAAAGCAAAATAAACAAAGGCCAAAAAAACCCAAAACATGAAAGCAAGACCATTTCAAAACATAATCCAAAGTAAAAGATTAATATAACAATGGATTGCAATTACAGAATGGACTTTCCTTGAATACCAAAATGCATTAGAAAGGCCACTGAATTCTCATGCCCCTGTCTGGTCATTTTGGTTCCCACTTCACCAGAAAGTGAAATTTATGTGTTTTCTCTCCTTATTTTCTTTGCATCTACGAATTCCTCAGCATCAGTGAAGAAAACAAGTTCTCAATCAGAATCTGATTTCAATCCAGTAGTCCTATTTCCAAAAATCTAACTTTAAGTTTAGGACAGCATTTTTTTTCCCCTTCCATCATTTTATTTACTACCTTTTAAGGATCTACATCAAATAAAAATAATAAACTCAAAAGAACAAAAACACTGTGGAAATCAGTGACGTTTAAAACAGAACAGGCCTCAAGGAAATGGAGATCAAAAGGCTGAGACAGACATCCTTTTAGTGGTGACAACCTGTTTCCAATCAGACACCATGTTTAAATTCTTCCAGTCCCATGCTCTTTGTCCCCACACTAGCCTGTGGGAATGCTACAGCAACCAAAAAGTAAAGAATTAGGTTAAGTGGAATTACTTGTTATTTGAATTAAAAAAAATATATCAGATTCCCCCTCTCCTCCAAAGAAAAGATAAGGCTTTCTCTAAAGTATGGCATATGAAGGTTCTCATTACTTACAAGAAAAAAAAAATATTGTAGGGAAGATTTTGCTTGGTAATAAGTATTTAATAATTTTGGAAATAATCTATGTAGATTCATTTATTATTTTAAGGACTCTTTAGTAGTTTACAAACCCAAGAGACAGTTCCCATATTTGGCTGCAAGGCAAGTCTTTTAGAAAAATGTATGCTTTAGCCCTAGCCAGTTTGGTTCAGTGGATAGAGTGTCTGCCTGTGGACTAAAGGGTCCCAGATCAAAGGCATGTACCTCAGTTACAGGCTTCTCCAGGGCCCTGGGGCCGGACTAAGCCCTGGTTGGGGGCATATAGGAGGCAACCAATCAATGTGTTTCTCTCACATGGATATTTCTCTCTGTCTTTCCCTCTTCCACTCTCTGTAAAAATCAATTGAAAAATATCCTTGGGTGAGGAGAAAGGGAGAGAGGGAGGGAGGAAGAGAGGAAAAGAGGGAGGAAAGGAAAGAGGGAGGGAGGGAGAAATGAAGGGAAGGAGGGAAGGAGTTATGAAAGGAATTTGTAAAAAATATAAAACAATGCTACTCTTCAAAAGAAAATGTATGGTTCATTTTAATGTATTCCTCCTTCATAAATACACAAAAGCCTATTTCCATTCTTCTAAGTTTATCTTTACGTTGCAGTTCAGTATGCGCAGTTCAGTATGCACAGTAAAAGAAATGGAAAGTGAGCATACAGGACACATTTACAAGCTATAAATATTTTTTTTTCTATTACAAATTGAAGTCAAACTCCTGAAAGTTTTCACTCCACAGATGGCTACAACAAGCGTATATCAAAGTGCAAACAAAGAGCTTGTATAAATGGCTTTGTCTTGATGATTAAACTGGCTCACTGATGCATGCCAGTGAGCGCTGCTCCAATTGCAGATGGTCAGCATATCTCACTGGTTAATGGTAGCCAGAGGGAAATTGCTCTCCTCTCTGATTCTTTACTGTCTGGCCTAGCTGCTTGCTTTTGCTCTAGTATTTTATCTTATTTTATTTTATTAAAATAAATCTTTATTGTTCAGATTATTACAAACGTGTTCCTCTTTTTTTCCCCTCCTCAATTACTCCCCTCCACCAGGTTCCCACCCCACCCTCTGTCCTTTCCCCATCCCCCATTGTCCTCAACCATAGGTGCACAGTTTTTGTTCAGTCTCTTCCCTCACCCCACTCCCCTTTTCCCCGAGAATCATTAGTCCAACTCCCCTTCCATACCTCTGATTCTATTATATTCACCAGTTAATATTGTTCATCAGATTTTTTAATTCTCTTGGTTTTTAGTTTCACTTGTTGAAAGTTACGTATTTGTTGTTCATCATTTTTATCTTTATCTTCTTCCTCTTCCTAAAGAACCCCCTCCAGCAATTCATATAATTCTGTTTTGGCAGTAATGAACTCCTTTAACTTTTTTTAATTTCTTTATCTGGCCTTTGATTCTGAGTGATAGCTTTGCTGGGTAGAGTATTTTTGGCTGTAGGTTCTTGCTATTCATCAGCTTGAATATTTCTTGTCATTCCCATCTGGCCTGCATGGTTTCTGTTGAGAAGTCAGCTGACAATCATATGGGTGCTCCTTTATAGGTAACTACCTGCTTTTCTCTTGCTGCTTTTAATATTCTCTTTGTCTTTTGCTCTTGGAATTTTAATTACAATGTGTCTTGGTGTGGTCCTCTTTGGATTCCTTTAGTTTGGGGTTCTGTGTGCTTCCTGGACTTGTAAGTCTATTTCTTTCCCCAGGTGGGGGAAGTTTTCTGTCACTATTTCTTCCAGTGTTCTTTCTGTATCTTGCTCTCTCTCTTCTTCTGGGACCCCCATTATTCTGATGTTGGTTCGCTTGAAATTGTCCCAGAGGCTTCTTACACTATCTTCAACTTTCTGGATGCTCTTATCTTCTTGCTTCTGCAGAGGAGTGTCCTCTGGCTCTTTGTGTTCTAAATCTTTGTCTTGATTCTTGCGATCTTCCAGTCTGTTTTTAGGACTTTGTATAATATTTTTTATTTCAGACAATGTTTTCTTTATTTCTAGTTGATCCTTTTTATTTCTAGTTGATCCCTTTTCATATCCTCATAGGTCTCATTTATTTTATCGACCTTTTTTAGGAAATTCTTAAAATACTTTATCACTGTAGTTTTGAACTCAATGTCCATTCTTTTCTTTTCCTCCATCTCCTTCCTTTGTGTCCTGCCTCTTCTCTGCATTTTAGTTGTCTCCCTGATTTGATGGAATAGTTTTGTGTGCTAAGTGTCCTGGTAGAGCCTAGTAGTACAGCCTTCCCAGTTACCTGAGGTGGACAGTCTTGGTGTAGCCCTTTGTGGGCTGTGTGTGCAGTCTTGTTGTTAAGCCTTGCTTATTGTTAGTATCACTGGGAAGCGTTGATCTCCAAGCCATTAGCTGTGAGGATCATCAGTGTCTCAGCTAGGAGGGCTTCTGTACTCCACTTGGATGGGGCGGAGTCTTGGGGTGGTGCAGACAAGCTTTGGTTCCCTGTCAGTCTCGACTTAGGAAAGTCCTGTTCACGGTGAGTCTTGCAAGATTGGTTGCAGGCACGTGCACCTCTTTGATAAAGGCGCAGATAAGCTTTGGATTCCGGTCAGACCCTCCCTAGAGAAACCCAGCCTCTGGGAGAGCTTCTGTGCTCAGCTTGGACGGGGGGGGGGGGGGGGGGGGAATCTCGGGGTGGTGCAGACAAGCTTTATTTTTCCGTCGGACCCTCCGCGAGTCCCAAAGTAATGGCCACTGGCTTCACACTCCTCCGAGAGATCTCTGCCCGCTGCCTGACAGTCTGGCCTCTCCCTGACTGGAGCCATCTATCAGAGCAATAGGGTGATTCTGTTTTCCTCCCGAACAAGAAAACCAGCTGTGCGTTAGCTGTCTGCCCTCTCCGCGTGCCGGGAGTAAACCAGCGCCTTTTCGTGCACACAGTTCTCCGCACCTTCACAGTTTCTAAGGGTCAGCATGCCTTCTCTCTTCTTCCCAGATGGCAGAGCCTCCTCTCAGCCAGCTGTCCGGTGCTTCAGGGCAATGCTTCCCCTGTTTTCCAGTTCTAAATTCAAAATTTTTGTGGTAGGCTGCATTCGAGTGTCTACCCTATGCCGCCATCTTGGTTTCTCCTCTTGCTCCAGTATTTTAGAGGCTCCCTCAGTTACTTACTATTTGCCCCCAAATAGGTTAATTTTTGTCAATCTCATGATTCCTCTCAATGGTCGAATATATATTCTGATCCTAAATCTCTTATTATAATGAAGAGATAGGAAAAATGTTCCTACACCAATAGTCCCTAACCCCCTGTACTTATTCTCAAATAGACATCCAGACATCAATGAATAGTTATCAAAGATGCTTCTGGGTCCGGGATGCTGATTTAGTTATGCTCTCATAGCACTCCCAATCCGGGGTGGAGTGGAGGAATACAGAAGAGAGATATATTAAACACATTATAGGAACTGTTCAACAACATATTGGATACATGTCATGGAAAGGTTTTAAAAAAGCTGTGAGAACTTGTTAAAATGAGTGTAGTTTTATTTTATTTTTTCCTTTTTTATTGTATTTATTGGGGTGACACTGGTTAACAAAATTATGCAGGTTTAGAGGCAGACCCATAGACAGAGAGCAGGCTGTTGGGAAAGGGGTTGTTGAGGAATTGAGAAAAAAAGAAAGAAAAAAAGATGAGTGTAATTTAATGAGGGTGAACAAAGAATTCTTCCCCAGGAAAGTAGTATTTACACCAAAAAAATGAATAGGAGCTAGCCACAGAAGGGAACTAGTGGTAGTGAAGAGTCCCAGGTAATGGAGACAGCCAGCAGAAAGAAGTAATGAGGCATGAAGGTTGTAGCTGAGCAGAGGAAGGAGAGGAAGGGCCAATGTGACTGTCATGAGATGAAACAGAATAGGCCAAAGTCAGGGAGTTATAGGTCACGTTGGAGTTTGAACTTTATTACAAGCTATGATAGGGCTTTGGACAAGTAGATAACATAAGATGTTTTTAAAAGATCCCTTTGACTATTCTGTGGAGAATGAGTTAGTGGACTGAAATCAACCAGTAAGGTTGCTGGATACACGGTGTGGTAGATAGCCGAAACTGGTTTGGCTCAGTGGATAGAGTGAACCCTTTCAGGCCTGCAGACTGAAAGGTCCCGGGTTTGATTCAGGTCAAGGGCACGTACCTTGGTTGTGGGCACATTCCCAGTAGGGGGTGTGCAAGAGGCAGTTGATCGATGATTCTCTCTCATCGGTGTTTCTAATTCTCTATCCCTCTCCCTTCCTCTCTGTAAAAAATCAATAAAATATATATTTTTAAAAATCAATAAAAAATATTTTTAAAAAAACAAAAAAACAAAACAAAACAAACAAACAAAAAAAAAACAAGGTGTGGTGGATAGAATTCTGAATTTTAAGTTGCCTCACAAAATTCCAGTCCCCTGGTGCACATGCCCTACGTAGTCCTCTCTACCCTTAAGAGGACTTGTGGGTATGAGATTTCACTCACATGATTAGGTTATGGTATATGGCAAAGGTGAAGGAAATTTGCAGGTGTAAACAGGGCCACTAGGATGACCTACCTGAGTTAATCAAAAGGAAGATCATCCCAGTGGCCCTACCTAATCAGGTAAGCCCTTTTTATTTTATTATTTTATTTTAAAAATATTTTTCTTAATTTCAGAGAGGAAGGAAGAGAGAGAGAGAGGGAGATAGAAACATCAATGATGTGAGAGAGTCACTGATTGGCTGCCTCCTGCACATCCCACACTGGGGATCAAGCCTGAGACCTAGGCATGTGCTCTGACTGGGAATTGAACTGTGACCTCCTGGTTCATAGGTCAACGTGCAACCACTGAGCCACTCCCACCCGGCCTAGGTAAGCCCTTTTAAAAGAGAGTTTAGAGTTCAGAGATATTAGATCTCAGAATATTTGAA
Source organism: Vespertilio murinus (assembly GCA_963924515.1). Lineage (NCBI taxonomy): Eukaryota > Metazoa > Chordata > Mammalia > Chiroptera > Vespertilionidae > Vespertilio > Vespertilio murinus. The sequence continues at coordinate 36,120,011 of OZ004713.1, read as the reverse complement.
GCAAAAGAAAGGTTTCCTGCAGGTCTTAAAGAAACAAAATGCCATGTTTCAGAAAGGGCTCCATGGCAGGAAATTGCAGTGGCCTTCAGTAGCTAAGAGTGGCTGTTGGATGACAGCCAGAATGAAAGGGAAACCTCCGCCCTATAATGGCAAAGAACTGAATTGTACCAATAACCAGTGAGCTTGGAAAAAGACCCACTGCCTGAGATGAGATCATAGGCCTGACTGACACCTTGATTTCAGCCTCCTGAGACTCTGAGATGACCCACCTAACAACTTGTATCCAGACTACTGACTCATGGGACTCTGAGATAATAATTTTGTTTTTTAAGTTTATGAAAATGTGTTATACAGCAATAACAAATGAATATATAAGGTCAATGTATAAAAATTAAATTGCTTTTCTACATATCAGCAACAAAATTTTTTTAATTGTTACTATTTACAATTGCACCAAAATATCAAATACAGAGGAATAAATCTAGGTGGCATTTTTTTATTTTTTTTTATTTTTTTAAATATTTTTTATTAAGGTATTATCTGTGTACATAGCTTATCATTGCCCCCCCCCCATAGAGGAATAAATCTAATAAAAAATGCAATACTGCTCTATACAGAAAACTATAGTATTTTACGGAAAGAAATTAAAGATAAACTACTGGAAACATGTGCATTATTCCACTAGGATTATGCATTATTCCATATGGATTAGAAGTTTCAATGTCAATCTCTTCAATTTAATTATAGGTTCAGTGCAATCCCAATGAAAACCCCAACAGATTTATATGTGGAAAACAGCAACTGGACTCTAAAATATACAGTTGACCCTTGGATACCACTGGTTTGAACTGTGTGTGAGTCCACTTATATGCAATTTTTTTTCACTAAATATCTGTTTTTGATCCATGATGGGAGTCCATGGACGCAGAAAACTGTCTATATTCATCAACCTACATCGTTTTCTATAGGGGACTTGAGCATTCTCAGATGTGGGTATCTTGGGGGGGGGGGTGTTCTAAAATCAATCCAATACAGATACTGAGGGACAACTGGGGATACTTAAGTTTTGGAGGAGTCAAAGATTATAGGTTGTGGGTTGTTTTTTTTTTACTGCACAGGGGTCAACTCCTTTAACCCCCACATTGTTCAAGGGTCAACTGTATATGGAACTGCAAAGGGCCAAGAATAGCCAAAACACTCATAGAAAGAAGGAGAGATAGGAGGATGTAGTCTACCAGTTACCAAAGTTCATTATAAAACTACAATGTAATATAGTATGGTTGGTATTAGTGTAGTAGCCAGAGATTAAAAAAAAAAATTAAATCAAAACAGAAAAAAAACAGGTGATTCGTTAGGAAAATGGGCCAGACACTTGAATAGGCACTTCTCAGGAAAGGCACTTCTCCAAATGACCTCATGTACAACCTGACATACTACATATCCACACTTAAAAGACAGAGCATACTAAATGTTGCTTAGACTGTGGAGCAACAGATACCTCCAGGGTGGAAGAGTAATCGGTACTATCACTTTGGAACAGAATTTGGTAATATCTTCTAAAGCCGAACATGTTTACACTCTATGACCTAGCAATTCTACTCTTAGGCATATATCCATTAGAAATGCATGTGTAGCCAAAACCAGTTTGGCTCAGTGAATAGAGCGTCAGCCTGCGGACTGAAGGGCCCTGGGTTCGATTCCGGTCAAGGGCATGTACCTTGGTTGCGGGCACATCCCCAGTAGGGGGCGTGCAAGAGGCAGCTGGTCAATGATTCTCTCTCATTGATGTTTCTAACTCTCTCTCCCTTCCTCTCTGTGAAAAATCAATATAATATATTTTTTTAAAAAGAAGAAGAAATGCATGTGTATGTTCATCAAATACCTTTATAATAAATTCGAGAGACAGAAGCCAAGCACGCAAAAATGTATACTATATATTTCCATTTATGGAAAATTCAAAAATCAAAATTATGGCCGTTAAGTGCGTGCACTAACTTTGTAAAAAATTTTTTTACTCAAACATTTGTTTTGAGCATTTGTTATGTATGTGAGTGATATATCAATAAAAGAGCTTTAAAAAAAAATAAAGCCACGCTTCTTGCCCTCATGGACTTCATATTCTACTGTGAGGATCCCTGCTCTCCTCCATGCTGGCCGCCTTCAGTCTTAGGCTTCTAGTCTTAGTCTACAACTTCCCATGTTCAAACCAGTAACCAAAGCATACTTACAGGCTCAGCAGAAGTCCCACGCTGTCTCTCTCTGGCTCTGTCTGATAGGGCGAGGCACCCATCCCAGTCACGGAGGCCAGGGTGAGGGTCTAATGAACCGGGGCTAGATCACAACCAACCCTGAAACCAGAATGCAATGGAGTCAACGTCACCAGAACACATCAGTAAGAGCCAAGGAAGATGTGGTTCTCAGGAAAAAGAAAGAAAGAAAGAAAAAAATGGGGCTCCATTTCAGAAAAGGAAATAAATGTGGGCTGACATGTCCGTCCCCTGCAAATGAGAACGCAGATTTGCTGCTTCGTATTAGGCCAACTTCCCTTTCGTGGCTTTCCTTTTACCACATGTGTTTTAGTGATTTGGCTTGCTTACTTCTTCCACCGCGAATGCGACTGCAAGTGGAATCAGCTGGGGAAACGAGGCACTCTCCCCGACACCATCTCTGTTTCCCTGGATTTTTGAAAACTGCAACGTAACAAGAAGAGTAATAAAGATAAGCAAACCCTGGAAAACCAGTTCTATTTCTACCCACCTTTAGAGGTTCCTCTTAGGAGGCTCAGAGGCTGCCTCTGCTGGCAAGCTTTCCTTACCACCCGCTTCCTGATCTGGGTTCCTCAGCGCCTCTGGCTCTGGGCTCTCGCAGTACAGTGATTTTCTGTTTGCTTATGTTCCCAGTGCTCCATGCCTCCCTTCAGCCTTTATCTCCGTGTGGCCAGTACAAAGCTCATTGTCTGGGACAAACCTGGGGGAGAATCAACAAATGTTTTCTGAATGACTGAGCGCTCCATATCTCAATGGCATGCAATCCTGGTAACAGCCCTGTGAGATAAAGGTGATGAATCTGCTGCTTAGAAGTAAGTGGCCTGCTCAGGATCGCACATAGCAAGTGGAATCAGGATTTGACCTTGAATCTAGCTGAGGCCAAAGTCTGAGCTCTTGGCCACTGCATTAGTAAAAAATGTTTATTTATTTGGAATATGGTTCAAACGCTAGCTTGCAAAGGTTTTCCCTAAACGGGCCCTACCTGCCTTTCTAAGCCTTTCTGTCATTATTCAAGTTCAGGCACCTTCCCTCACAGTTCCTGAACAGACTTGGGTTTTCCTGCCTCAGGTTTATGCTAGGTTCTGCCAACTCTGCATACTAAAATCTTATCACTTCTTCAAGGATAAGCTTAGATGTTCTCTCTCTCTCTTTTTTTTAAAGTATATTTTATTGATTTTTTTACAGAGAGGAAGGGAGGGGATAGAGAGTTAGAAACATCGATGAGAGAGAAAGATCCATCAGCCGCCTCCTGCAGGCCCCTGGGGATGTGCCCGCAACCAAGGTACGTGCCCTTGACCCGAATCAAACTTGGGACCCTTCAGTCCACAGGCCGATGCTCCATCCACTGAGCCAAACCGGTTTCGGCAGACGTTATCTCTTTTACAAAATTTCCCCTTATCGTTTAGCCAGAAGTGACAGCTTCCACAGCCTCTAAATTTTCATATCATTTATTTCCTAAAACATGGACGTGACATTTTTTACACACTAGCTCCTGCTCAAGATATCAGTGTGCTTCTTGTTTCTATATTAGACTACTTCATCATGGCGTGTCCTCTCCATGGCTCCTAGTGCAGTGACTTGCCCATGGTAGACTTAAAAAAAATTACTGGACGAATTAATGATAGTTGTGATGCCTTTCGGGAATGCCACTCATTTCCCTCACTGTCTAGGGCTCAGGGCTGTGCAAATCATTATTAAATCTACCATATTTGCCGGCGTATAAGACGACTGGGCGTATAAGACGACCCCCTAACATTTCCACTCAAAATACAGAGTTTGTTATATACTCGCCGTATAAGACTACCCCCCACTTGGAGGCATATTTTTCAGGGCAAAAAAATCGTCTTATACGCCGGCAAATACGGTACCTCATATCCCCTATCCTCCTCAGATCCCATAGCCTATGTTCTCTCTTGATACTCGGAATATTCAGAGCCACCAGCCATCAAGTTGGCAAATTGAAGGATAGAAGGAGACGTTGATAACTTTTAACTATCAAAGGTGGTTCCACAAATAGTTTGAGAATATGGTTTTGTGAATAATATGTTTTAGTTTAAGAGGGCAAGAAAAGAAAGCACAAGAAATGTATTCTGGGTGTTTCCAGAGCGAAGGTAAGTTGGCCTGCTAACAGTAAAACCTCAAATCAACCCGAGCCCAGCTAACTGGTATTAACTGGCACCCCCACTTACACACTCTTGTAAAGGAGAGCGAGAGGATTTGCTTTTAGTAGAAAGAGACAAGTGGCAACAACAACAAAATATTATCAGGGTGTGTCCAAAACAGCAACTAGCACATGTGTGCTCCTCTCAGTAACAACATCATTTCCAGAAATGAAGCAACTCAAAGTTTGAATCATGCAAAGAGATTGAAAGATAAAATGGCTTACCCAGAAATTTCATTTAATCAGCACATGTCATTTCCCACAAACTGTGCTATGGTGAGCTGCCGAGGAGTTGGCGGTAACTATAATAGTCCTTAAAAACCAACTGTGGCCGAAACCGGTGTGGCTCAGTAGATAGTCAGCCTGCGGACTGAAAGGTCCCAGGTTCGATTCCGGTCAAGGGCACGTACCTTGGTTGCGGGCACATCCCCAGTAGGGGGTGTGCAGGAGGCGGCTGATCGATGATTCTCTCTCATCGATGTTTCTAACTCTGTCCCTCTCTCTTCCTCTCTGTGAAAAAATTCAATAAAATATATTTTTAAAAACAACACAAACCAACTTTGCACACTTGTTCAAGGGAAGACTTAGACAACTAAACTAACGAGAAGTGTACAGCATTAAAAAAGCAAAAACAGCCGAAACCGGTTTGGCTCAGTGGATAGAGCATCGGTCTGCGGACTGAAAAGTCCCAGGTTCGATTCCGGTCAAGGGCATGTACATTGGTTGCGGGCACATCCCCAGTGGGGGGTGTGCAAGAGGCAGCTGGCCAATGTTTCTCTCTCATCGACGTTTCTAGCTCTCTATCTCTCTCCCTTTCTCTCTGTAAAAAATCAATAAAAATATTTAAAAACAAACAAACAAAAACCAAAAAAAAAAAAACAACAAAACAACAAAAACACGCCAGAATCTTCAATGTGCAGCTGGAGCAGATTCTGGTGTGTGCCCTGTGTAGTCTGTTAAATTGCAGGGTTCTCCAGCGATCAGGTCTCAAGTTTCACTGCAGCCACTGACTCAGAGTGGTTATTGAGCCTGCACAAGAGAAAAGACTATCGAGGGACATGACTGAGGTCCTGAAAGCTGCAATTACACATGAAAATGGATCTGTTCCTCCTTGTAATCCGGTTAAACAATACCGGAACAAGAGGATTTAAAATAAAGTGTAATATTCATGGCAATACCAGAGAAATAAGTATGATTTAACACAGAATTTTTATATTTATTTACTTATCTAACGTATTTTTATTGATTTCAGAGAGGAAAGGAGAGGGAGAGAAACATCCATGATGAGAGAGAATTATGGATTGCCTGCCTCCTGCATGCCCCCCACTGGGGATTGAGCCCAAAATCCAGGCATGTGCCCTTGACTGGAATAGAACCCAGGACTCTTCCGTCCACAGGCTGATGCTCCACCCACTGAGCAACACCAGCCAGGACTCACACAGCATTTTTAAAGGGATTACTGTTCCAAATGGCAAAGGAGGGCATGGAGAAAAAAGGCTAAGATAACCGAGTAATCATATACATTAGCATTTAATGACAAACTCAACAAAATCCAATTTCAGGTGATTACAACCCAATAACTTATGAGTGCACACTGAAGATTCTGCTGGAAGAACACAATAATAGTTATTATAATAAATAAGGGTGGAAGCAAATTCCCACGGTGAGCAAAGTGGTCAATATGTCAAATCTGTTCTGACGATGATGATAGCTGGTTTGTTCACAGCTACCTCCCCATTATTTGTAAACACACACACACACACACACACACACACACACAAAAACACTTCCTATTTCTATTGATGTCCTGATAATTTTGACCTTTTCCCCTCAATATTTTCTCAGTCATATAATTACAGTCACATGCTACATAACAACATTTCGGTTCTCTAATAATTTTGGCTCCTTTCCCCCACATTTAGTCAGCCATGTAATTACAGTCATGCACTACATGACATTTCTATGGACAAGGAGCTGCATGTGCCCCAGTGGTCCCATCTATAATAATAAAAGCATTATATGCTAATTAGACCAGTCGGCCAAACAACCTTCTGGATGACATTCAGTAAAACCTTCTGGACCAAGCCTGGGTTGTGAGGGCCCGGGGCTGTGAGGGTAAGCCCCTTACACAAATTTTGTGCATCGGGCCTCTAGTAGGATTATAATAGAGCTGAAAAATTCCTGTCACCCAGTGGCAGCGTAGCTGTCGTAATGTCATGGCACAACACATTGCTCATGCGTTTTCTGGTGACACCGGTATAAACAAGCCTGCACTGCCAATCATATAAGAGTATATAGCACATACTATTATGGACAGGACAGAATACTTGATAATGCTAATAAACAACCATTACTGGACTATGTATTTACTATACTATATTTTTATTGTTTTTTTAGAATGTGCTCCTTCTACTTATGAAAAATAAAGTTGACTATAAAGGAGTATGCCTTGTTATACCACCAGCAGCCTCATCTATCTTGTGTTTACTATCTCTTAATTCCATCGTTTTTTCTTGTGCTTGAATTAATTTCATGTTGCTTTTATACAGTAATGTGCTGTACAGGTTTGTAGCTTGGGAGCAATAAGCTACATCATATAGCCAAGTGCATAGGAGACAATCCTTCTAGGTTTGTGTAAGTGCACTTTGTGGCTTTAGTCTGAAGATGACACATGTCTCAGAACTTATCCCCACACTCTTGCTGGGCATGACTTTATTTGACTCTAGTCTTTTATACCTTCTCCTCCTTTCTATCCCTGCTCTTACCACTCAAATGTTGTTTTTGCTTTCAGGAGAATTTTGATAGATATTTCCAAATTACCCTTCCAAAATGTTTATATAAATTTATATTTCCACCAATAGTGTAGGGCAGTGTTTCCCAAACTTCTCTCATGATGAGAATCACCTGGTGGAGTTGTTAAAATACAGATTCCTGAATCCCAACTAAGAAGTGCTGAACTAGAATTTTTGGGAACATATAGGTAAAATTGTACACTTAACTAGTGCTCTAAGCTTAGCAAGGCCTATTTGTTTTGTGTGTTTTTTTTAATATATATTTTATTGATTTTTTTTATAGAGAGGAAGAGAGAGGGATAGAGAGCTAGAAACATCAATGAGAGAGAAACATCGACCAGCTGCCTCCTGCACACCCCCCACTGGGGATGTGCCCGCAACCAATGTACATGCCCTTGACCGGAATCAAACCCAGGACCTTTCAGTCCGCAGGCCAACGCTCTATCCATTGAGCCAAACCAGTTTCAGTGGCAACGCCTATTTGTTAGGATTCTTCTTGGAATCCCTTTATCTTCCAAGATAAGAATGGTCTTTTCCTCTGGGTATGGGGAGGGCACCTCTCACCGGAGTGTTAATGACTGTTTCAGAGGAGAAACGTGGGTGGGAGAGGGGGAAAGGTCAGAGGGAGGTGTTTTCTCAAACACCTTCAGCTTAAAATATTCAATATGCCAAGGTGCCAAAGTGTCCTGAACCCCTTCACTTCCTTACCCCCAAAGTTAACCACTATCAAATCAGTTCTGCCTGTTTTTGAACTTTATATACATAGAATTACATGACAAATTTTACATATATAAATGGCAGCAAATTGTTTGTTGTTGGCTTACTTAACGTTATGCTTGTAAGATTTATCTGTGTTATATAAATCAGTAGTTTGTTTGGTCTCATCACTATAGAGAAATCCATTGTTTGAAAATTCCTTAGGTTTTTAACCATTCTATTGATGGATAGTTGAGGTGTTTCCCACGTTTAGCCATTGCAAATCGTGCTGCTATGATCATTCTTGCACAAGTCTTTTGCTTGCACATATGTCTGTATTTCTCTTGTGTGCTTACCTAAGAGTAGCATCACGGGGTGGGAGGGTATGATTATGTTCCGTGTTAGTAGATTCTCTCAGTTTTCTAAAATGTCTGTACCAAGTTACACTCCCACAGCAATGCAGGAGAATTACAATTGTTCCACAGCATCAACCCTTGGCATTCTGGGTTGTTGCAAGTTGAGTTCCCTGAGAAAGAGGCTCTGAGAAGATTATCATGCAGGAGTTTTATTAGGAGGTGCTCTTAGGATCAACTCAGGAGGTGCTCTCAGGATCAATATGTGCAGAAGGGAAAGAGGGCGGGCGGGACTGGAAAAAGGAAGACGTGGCATGCGGTGCAGTTTCAGCTGCTTCAGCTGACCCTACAGAGATTCCAAGCGTTTGGGCCATTGCACAGCCTCCACCTGGCCACCATGGCTGCTCTATTTAATGTCCATTATATTGGCTCTAAATCTGATGGTGGAGGATGACTGAAAACAACCGTTTTTCCCCTCTTGTTTGTTGTGGGGTCGAACCTGGAGGCTGATGATTTATTTTAAAAAGCAGGCAAAGATCTATTGAACTATCTGGCCAGGACGGCCGCAAGGCAAGAGCACCACATGCAGGCGGACTCCACACGACTGCACTATTTTAGGGGGAGGTAGTTCTTTTTAAAGGTTCTGAGAAGGAAAACCTCTATTTTGTAACAAACTGCTGTTTGGAATTTTCTGCTGTTCTTCCTAGATAAAATGTTGCTTTTTAGTTTGCTTAAGCCCATTTGAAGAATGATGAAGATAAACTTAGCTGTCTGACCTTGTAGGCCAGAGAGCAGATATGCCCACAATCTCAATACCATGCCAGGTACACTTTTTCAATCGGATAGAACTGTATTGTTTTCAAGGCCAGCATCGAGATAACCACTAAGTGCACATAGGGCTGGCTCTTTAATAAAAAAAAAAGGAAGTTCTTCTGCCTGTAACCTTGCTTAGAATTTGAATTCATCCTCCTAAGCCCATCGCGCAATGAACAAAGCAAGTCTCTTCAAACTCTCCTGCATTTGTTTGATTGCTACCATATTTCACTGTTGATTAGGTCTATTCTGTGTTAAATGCTTTCTAGTAGATGCGAACCATCTTCATACCTGCTTTACAACCTTCTGCCATGGGACCTTCCCATCCCAGAGGTCCTCAATACCTGATTTTCCACTCTTTCTTCTTCCAAGCCTGGACCAGTTGGCCAAGCCTTTTGCCACTGCTTACGACACTATGCACATTCTAACCTCTGGCCACCTCTCTTTCCACACAAAGTGGACAATTACAATTAGATAAGATAGTTATTAATGCACCTGGTCAGTGGTTCTCAATGCCCAGGTTATTTACCCCAGGCCAATCAAATAAAAATCTTTGGGAGTGGGACCCAGCCATCGGTATTTCTTTGAAGTATTCCAGGTGATTCCATTGTCCACCCAAGTTTAAGAACTATTGCTCAGGTGTTCCACTTTCTGCTAAAACCTGGAAGACGATGGTTCTCAAACTGTTAGAATCAACTGGTCAGCCTATTTAAAATGCAGATTTTAAAGCCTCACACCCAGAGATTTTGAGTTAGAGGACTGAATTAAGATCCAAATCTTTGCACTTTTTAAAACAGCCACCCGGGATAGATCTGATGCAAGTGCATCAAAGAGTGAAGTATGACAATCTCTGATACAAGTTCAACAAGTTCATTGCTTTCACGGGACTTACATCTCATAGAGAAGCAAGTTATTTTAATTGGTGGCAGCAGGAATTTTAGCAAAGAGTGTTGAAATATTACCTCTGAGGATTTTAGAAATCAGATAATCCATTATCCATTAGGATTATTTAAATAAATCTGTACTTGAAAAAGTCTGAAGTGCTGTGAGACACTAAATAAGCTTATAGTTAAAGCTCTCCATAAAATATTTGGTTTCTTTAAAAGCCAGGTTACACTATGAAGGGTGCTTTCAAAAGAGCCACCCAAATTAAAATTACAGAGGGCTCTTGGCTGTCTTTAGATGTATGCTCTTAATATTCATAGTGGGTCTCTGTTCTGTGCAAGCCCATGCACAACCGGCAGCAACGATTTTCATTGTCAAGAGCACTGCCTCTCCAACTTAATGCACGTAAGAATCACCCGGAGCCCTTGTTAAAAACGCAGGTTTGGATTCAGTAAATCTGGGCTTCTGCATTTCTAACTACCGGGTGCAGCTGGTCTGGGGACTCCGGTCTGAGTAGCCAAATTCTAGGGCCGGGGTGGCAAACTGCGGCTCGCGAGCCACATGCGGCTCTTTGGCCCCTTGCTCGTGGCTCTTCCACAAAATACCACAGCCTGGGCGAGTTTATTTTGAATAGACCACTGCAGCTGGCGGGTGGTAAATGGCAGCAGGGTGGGGGTGGAGAACGAAGGAAAGGGAAGAGAGTTTTGGGGGTTTTGCAGAAAACCAGAGTGCAGGGTGCAGGAATGGCTGCCCTGAAAATGTCAATTTTTTACTCTTCTCTCATCCTTTGAACTACCAAAGAGTTGCCGGGGCTGTGAAGAATAGATAAAGATTTACAGAATTTGCCGAAACCGGTTTGGCTCAGTGGTAGAGCGTCGGTCTGCGGACTGAAAGGTCCCGGGTTCGATTCCAGTTAAGGGCATGTACATTGGTTTCGGGCACATCCTCGGTAGGGGGGTGTGCAAGAGGCAGCTGGTCCATGTTTCTCTCATCGACGTTTCTAGCTCTCTATCTCTCTCCCCTCCTCTCTGTAAAATATCAATAAAATATATATTTTTAAAAAGATTTACAGAATTAGAAGGATTGAGGATATAGTAAGCCTCTTACCAGAGATTTTTTATGAACAGTGCTCCTGAGTGGTGAAGAAAGGCTGCTCTTATAGTCAGAGTTAGTGATGCCAGTTTCTCCTGAGCACCATTTATGTGGATGAGTCTGTTTCCTTGCCCTACGCTAAGGAATTAAAGGGAACGCCTCCCGGTGTGCCCTCCTCTTTACCCTCCTGACACTCAGGTGAAGGTGAGTGGGGCTGTGCAAATATTGATCTTGAATAGAGGAAGTGGTTGTTCAGCGACCTTGGAAAAGCCCAATGCTACTGCATTACAGCAGGTGGCAGCCTTTCCTCGGGAGAGAAGAACGAACTGGTCTTGCCTAAGGCAAAATCCGTTTCGGCTTTATAGCTTCTTTGACGTGGCTTACTGACTGAGGGAAGAGGAGCAGGGACCTGGAGCCTTGGGAAAGGGGGTCTGGACTCACTTCCTGGACCCAACCCCATAGCCACTGGCTCTGGGTTCCTCCGGAGCTGCCCTTAGGGAGCCTAGGGTCCTCAGACCCAACACCCAAATGCGGTGGGTGGAGGTGCGTCCGTCTGAAGCTCAGAAGGGGCTCGGGGCAAGAGCCTGCAGGGAGGGGCAGACTTCACCCCAAAACACAGACTCAGAACCGAGCAGGAATACCCTGCTGTGTATTGTGGGGGAGGATGTTTGATAGCAGATGTGCCCCCTCTTCAGGGCAGATCTGTAAAGCAGCCTTTTATTTTATAAATATATTTTATTGATTTTCCACAGAGAGGAAGGAAGAGGGATAGACAGCTAGAAACGTTGATGAGAGAGAAACATTGACCAGCTGCCTCCTGCACACCCCCTGCTGGGGATGTGCCTGCAGCCAGAGTACATGCCCTTGACCGGAATCGAACCCGGGACCTTTCAGTCTGCAGGCCGATGCTCTACCACTGAGCCAAACCGGTTTCGGCTAAAGCAGCCTTTTAAACTAATCTGCCAAATGTGTTTTGAAAGGTTATACGTTCTTCTCATTCAAGTTTGCAAAGTGCCTGGTGGAAAACCGATCTTGGCCGAGAAGCTTGACCCTGGGAATAGATCCAGTTTCTTTCTATTTTCTTAGTGGTAGAATTCTACTTTATCATTTGTCAGGAAGGCGCTACGTGGGGAATGACGACATTATTCAAAACTTAGTGTGAACGAGGAGACATTTACTACGGAAGCCCCCACAGATGGATTTGCTTTGCACTTAAAGACAACTGGGGTGGCCAGAGCAGACAGAAATCAAGGGATTAGCGGTGACTATTTGAGTTAATTAAAATGAAACAAAATTAACACTAAGCGTTAAATGCCTCAGGTTAGGCTCAATACGGCTAACGTGTAGCATATTGAAGAGTACAGATTATTATTATTCTTTAAATACTATATTTTATTGATATTTTACAGAGAGGAAGGGAAAGAGAGAGTTAGAAACATCGATGAGAGAGAAATATGAAACATCGACCAGCAGCCTCTTGCACACTCCCTACTGGGGATGTGCCCGCAACCAATGTTCATACCCTTGATCGGAATCGAACCTGGGACCTTTCAGTCCTCAGACCAACGCTCTACCACTGAGCCAAACCGGTTTCGGCAAAGAGTACAGATTATTGCCCATTTCTATGATCACCGCAAGTTCTACCGAATAGCTTTGAACTGGAGGAAAAAACGGGGGAGCACTGCCCAGTGGGAAGGTGGGTGAGAACAAACCCTCCTGCAGTACTAAGCATTGTAGTAATAATTCTAAGTGTGGCAGCAGTTTCAAATGGAGCATTCCACCTAATTCTCAGGGCAGTTTATGCCTCTAACAACGCTGGTTCCAGGATTTGTTGAAACCTCACTGCAGGCTGGGCACCTAGGACCGTTGTGATAACTCTTTGCAAGGACCCGGTGAGGCCGGTTCTATTATCGTCACAATTTAACATACGAGGAAACTGTGGCGATTTGTCCATGGCTACCTGGCTTGTAAGGTTCAGCTGGGACTCAACCATGTTCTTCTGGGTGGTAATTGTTAGAGAGAAGACATGGGAAATGACTAGCACACTAAGGAGAAAAATTGACTCTGTGTGAGTGAAATTCGCTGGAAAGCTATTTTTCTCCTAAGACAGGCCCAAATCTTGGATTCTCTGTGGCATAACGGTCTTTCTCGCTGAAAAAGGCTCTGTGCCAATTCTGAGAGAGTAACAATGGGCCCCTGTTAGCCAGGATATGAGCCACTTCCTTCCCCGCCAAAAGCAAAATCTGCTGGCGACACAAAGGACGTTGGTTTCTCAGAAGCTCACCTTTCTAGAAACAAGTGTACGTGGGTGAAAATCTCGAAGCAAAATATCATTGTTTGAGATGAAAAATCAAGACCAGACGTACAAATGGAAAAAATGCTGTTTTCCTTTGGTGGTAAGATGACAAAACGAAATTGTTTTTCCACTTCTGTTCAGCTGTGTTTTGTAACTTTTCTACAGGAAGATGTGTAATGAAAAAATTTTTAAAAAGCAAAGCCAGATACTTCGTTGTAAAAATTGTTAACTATTTACCATAGTTTATAGGCTTTTTGATAGTATAGCAGATACTGTAATACCAATAGCCAATAGAAAAACTTTTCAATTGAATGTCGATTACTTCAAGTCAATAGCAGAGAAAATGTGGAATTTAGTGATAAGGTGAAGAGGGCACCAAACAATGTCCAGGTACTCACCTGTTCTCCACAGATGGGGCCTCAGCTGTTCTGTGTCCACGGCCCCGTAGACGGCTGTCTTAAGTCACCCAGTTCAAAGCGAGGCACAGTCTGGTCGATAAAACGGAAACTCTACAGGCAAAATCGGAGATATTGTGGGTTTGCTTCCAAACCACCGTAATAAATTGAGTATCGCGATAAAGTCAGTCATAATCTTTTTGCTGGTGGAGGGTCTTGCCTTCCATTTGTGGGGGAGGGGGGAATGCAACATCAGTGAAGCATAATAAAGAGAAGCTCAATAAAATGAGGTAAGCATGTATTGCTTTTATCATCAATAAGCACAAACTGGTCTCTAAAATCCAAGAAACTTAGTTTGGGAAAGAAAAGGAGTATCTTTTCAAACTGTACTGTTTGTCTTTCCCAGGTGAGACTCATTATGTGGGAGTGATGTTACCGGGTGCGTGGTGGAATGGAGGTAGGAAAAAATAAAAAGGCTGAGAGCTGGTCAGTGAGAGTACTCAGTAAGGTTCTTTTCCCCTATAGAATTCTGAGACTTTGTGATAGTTTTACTTTAGCAGTATGTCTTTATATACTTTTAGAAAGTTATATTCTTTTCAGTGCATGCACATTTTAAAGTTAATTTTATTTAATTAAAAATAAATAATATTTGGTGTGCTACTAAAGGATATCTTGATAAATGTTTATTTTTTATTTTTTATTCTAGCAAGAGGAAGGAAAAGGGAGGGAGGGAAGAAGGAAGGGAGGGAGGAAGAGAGAGAGAAACACTGACCAGTTGCCTCCTACATGCCTCCTGGCCAGGGATTGAACCCACCCCTTTTTGGTGTACTGGATGAGCCACACCAGCCAGGACTTAATTTTTCCCCCCAGTTAAACCTAGGTGAGTCCATTATGAAATAATAGCCAAGTAAAATGGTAGCCCAAAATGTTTTCAAATATCTTAATGTCCCGATTGAATACAGTTTATAGAATGATTCACTTTAATGGTCATATAAAGGGATTTTGAATTACAAAAGATAACTCAGAAGGATTAAGTGATCAGGTAACACCAACGAACGAAGAATTCAGTCCTCACTCCCTTGTATCCCTGCTCTCAGACTTCCATTCGAAAGCAGCTTCCACTAACTTTGGAAAGTAATTTAAATTAGGTGGCTATAGTTTTAAAGCTCGTGAAGAACAAGACAGGCGAATTCCCAGCAATCATCTGTCCAGGCAGGCAGTTGGAGATAAGAAAGAATGAACTGAAAAAAGGCGCCAGATTCATTCCACAGGTGGTTTTTGCAGCTGCAAGGACGGGTGAGACAATCCCTCCTCAGAAACACAGAGAAATGTTCAGCCTTGCTCACGCTCAGCCTCTGCAAGAGCACCGACCTGGCAGCCTCGGAAAGGAAGAGTCCTGGAATCAAACCAGGCTTTGCTTTCTGTTTGACTGAAGGCATTTTGAAGCAAACAGAATCCTGAGATCAATTCACTTTTTAAAAAAATGTACATATGTACACAGACACACACACACACACACACACACACACACACACACACACGTGAATGCATGTTATTGCCTGATGATGCCAAAGAATCCACCTTTGCCAACTAAATTATTTTTGCAGATGTCTTGGAACCACTTGTCTCTATTCTGCTTTTCACAATGAGATAATATTTCAAATAACTCTCCTTTTTGCTTGATGGAAGTAACCTAGCCAGGGTCCCTGACCTGATACCTCAGCGTGTTCATTCTTGGTCTCACACTGCGCTTCTAGTTTTATACAGAGAGCTGTACTGAGGCCTTGGTTTTTAGAGTTCCGTTTACAGGTGTATCCTCCACTCTCCTTTATTCCCACCCTCTGGTTTTTCATGGGTGTGTGTATGTTTTGCTCATATCCCCAGAGGCCTGGAAGGATTGGCTACATGGATGAGGTACTCACACAGCTGTTTACATGATCTTTTTAAAAATATATATATTTTATTGCTATTTTACAGAGAGGAAGGGAGAGAGATAGAGAGCTAGAAACGTCAATGAGAGAGAAGCATCGACCAGCTGCCTCTTGCACACCCCCCACCAGGGATGTGCCCGCAACCAAGGTACATGCCCTTGACCTGAGTCAAACCCGGGACCTTTCAGTCCGCAGACTGACGCTCTACCACTGAGCCAAAACGGTTTCGGCTGTTTACATGATCTTAAGAAGAAGGCATTGCATCTCATGTATGGGTTGAAAAACTTCAAGAAAGATAAGATCTAGGTCTTTCTTTTTCCTTTTATTTTGAACTTTAAGTGCAAAGACTTGAGTTAATCACCTGCCCCACATGATCATCCACATGAGCTCTTTCTTATTTTATTTTACTTCATTTTCTCTCTTTATCGGTATTTCTCTCTTTATCGGTAAACAAATCAGTTACAGAATGTTGACACTCGGCTTGTCTCTTTGACAACTATGGTGTTTGTTCATTTTCTAGGGTAATTCAAGAGACAGTTTTATTTATAAGTAAATCTGTCGCGAGGTTGACAAA
Organism: Vespertilio murinus; assembly: GCA_963924515.1. Classification (NCBI taxonomy): domain Eukaryota; kingdom Metazoa; phylum Chordata; class Mammalia; order Chiroptera; family Vespertilionidae; genus Vespertilio; species Vespertilio murinus. The sequence goes on along the minus strand of OZ004713.1, from coordinate 36,103,756 downwards.
TACATGAGCTCAGCGGGACCGGGTTACTCTTGGCTGGACAAATGACACTGAGTTTTTGAGTCACAAAGCTCAGGTCTGCACCTCAGAGCAGGGGTGCAAGTCACTCTACCGAGGAAGCCTGTGAGACCTCCCACTCACCGTTCACTGTGCCCCATAAGGATGGTGGCTGCTAATCGATGTCTGTCACCTTGTTTGAAATTTTCCCCAGTGCACACTGCTTGTGTAAGCCTATAGTGCGTAGCCTTATAGATTTCTGAATTCATACTTCTAGTTTGGATCTGGGTGTGAAATGGCGTGCTGAAATGGGGCATGTGAATCAAGTTCTCTGGAATTCAGTTTTGTTGCTTGTAAAGGGAGAGAGTTGGTAAAGAGTATGCAAGTGGTATGTTGAAGAAACACAATTCTCTGATCTAATCAAAACGCAACCTGACTGCCTGGCCAAGGTGGCTCGGTGTTTGAGTGTCGACCTATTAACCAGGAGGTCATGGTTTGATTCCTGGTTCAGGGCACATGCCTGGGCTGCGGGCTGGATCTCCTATGGGGAGCTGATCAGTGATTCTCTCTCATCATTGATGTATCTGTTTCTCTCTCCTTCTCTCTTCCTCTCTGAAATCAATACAAAATATTAAAAAAAACAATTTAAAAAACGTAACCTTATTCCTTTATTTTTGTCCCCACTGTTCCTTTGCATATATATAAAGTAGGGTGTGTGTGTGTTGGGGGGGGGGAAGGGGTGGCAAGTTCATCTTTCTCTACTCTGGGATGAAAATTCTGACAGGACCTTAACTTTTCCAGCCACCCTGACATCATTTTCAGTTATAAGCACAGTCTTGATGCCGAAATTAGGTAAGTCCAATATATTAATCAAAACCCCAACTCTGAGTTTAGGACACATCTTTTTCCCTTCCAGCCCCAAGTGGCTTTTCTCTGAGAAGCTGAGGTGGGGGGAGGGTGGGGAGGGGAAGGCATGTTGGATGGTTTTTCCTCAGCCCTTCTTGCCAGGTGCATCCTGGACATCTCCCCTTCGCTCCTGAGACCCCCTCTTCACCCTTTCCCACATTCCTCTCTGTCAGGGGGCTGAACTTTATGGATTTACTCCTTTTCCCTTTTGATTCCAGTTGGGTTTGGCCCATGGGGAGTCCTTGCCAGAGACCAGAGGAAGAGAAAAGAGGTCCAGGCATTCATGTCCTTGGCTTTTTCCCAGTGAGGTGGCCTTGGTTGGCTGTGTCAGCCATTGCTCCTCTCACGGTGGTCTGCTCCAAATAATACCCCCTTTCCAGGTTCTGATATAATCACCCCCCAAGAGCCCATGCTGCTGCTGCTAACCCCTAGTTCCTAGAGACTATCCCTTTGGTTTCCGTTACACCCCACCAACTGCCTTGTAAATACTCTCTTTGAAAAAGCCCTCCTTCAATTATCCTAATTTAAGTATGCCATCTGTTTCCTATTAGGACCCTAACTACTAGTAGGGGAAAAAAAAAAACCCATTAAAAATTCATATTGCATAGCAACACTTGAAGTTAAAAAAAAATCTATTTTCTCAAATTAGGCAACTTACATTACCAATCTTACTCTTAGATAATTTGCTCCACAATATTATTGTCCAAAGTCATTCAACTGCCCTGGTCCATTCTAGGTTCAGAAAAACCACAGTTGGTGTTTCTAGTCTTCCCCGATGCATCTCTCTCTTCCAGGGCTCTCTTACTGGTCATCTCTCCCACTGGACGGAGCATGGGTCTTACTACTTTCAATATCTTCATGAATTCGTCTAATATATGTCCAGGAATGCATGCATTTAAAAAGAGAACTCCAGGATTTAAAAAAAAAAATGAAGCGCTAATGGTAGAAATTTCGGACGCGGTGACAGCAGGAATGGGAAAGAATGCTTGCCCTCATCTCTTCTGACCTAGACGAGGCCTCATTTCCCTGCATCTTTGCTCTAAAATGTGTCACCTTGCCGAAACCGGTTTGGCTCAGTGGATAGAGTGTTGGCCTGCGGACTGAAAGGTCCCGGGTTCGATTCCGGTCAAGGGCATATACCTTGGTTGTGGGCACATCCCCAGTGGGGGGTGTGCAAGAGGCAGCTGATCGATGATTCTCTCTCATCGATGGTTCTAACCCTCTATCCCTCTCTCTTCCTCTCTGTAAAAAATCAATAAAATATATATTTAAAAAAAATAAAATGTGTCACCGACAGCAGAGTTTTGAAGTCCCTGCTTCAGTGTCTGTGCAGCTCTTCAGCACTCTCCAGTGAATCAGTTATTCAAATTGTTAACACCCATCAAGGAGAGCTTAGGTCTCAGTGTTGCAAGTACGGGACACACCTAAAGCTTGCTGGTAATTGTTTCACAGTGGGTCTGAAAAATCATTAACATTGCCTCCCTTTTTACATCTTGCCCCTGGATCAGCTCTGCCTCTTCAGCCACACTTACCATGAAAGAAATCAAGTAAATAGCCAAAACCGGTTTGGCTCAGTGGTAGAGCGTCGGTCTGCGGACTGAAAGGTCCCGGGTTCGATTCCGGTCAAGGGCATGTACATTGGTTGCGGGCACATCCCCAGTAGGGGGTGTGCAGGAGGCAGCTGGTTGATGTTTCTCTCTCATCAACGTTTCTAGCTCGCTCTCTCTCTCCCTTCCTCTCTGTAATATATCAATAAAATATATTAAAAAAAGAAAAGAAAAAAAGAAATTGCTTTCAGCAATCAGGGCCCTAAAATAGCAGATGGTCTGCAGCAGGGTGAGCGCACACCAACACACACGCAGTCACCCACGTTTTGTACCTGGCAAATACGACTAACAATTTCTACTTGGATCGGACTTGATTATCCGGAAAAGCTGCTTTTCTATGGCCTTCATGTCGATGATAGTTCTACCCTGCTTCTCTCTAGTGTCTCACTAGAGAGTCCCATTAAACTTATAAGCCTCTTACAAAGAAGCTGGTAGAACTGAATGTCTCCTTTTAAACGGCCAGCTAATAAAAAGGCACCCACTAGAGCTTGTGGAGTTAAAAAAAAAAAAAAAAGTCTTCCTTTTTCCCCTCTGGTGGAAATCAGCTGGTCTCAGTCCAACAAATATTTCCCGAATGTTTACTATGTGCCAGGCACTGTTTAATGCAAAAAAAATGAAATGTGGAAGAAGGCAAACTGAGTCCCTGTCCAAAGGGATTCCATCCCTAGTGAAGGGGAGATTGGTGATAAACATGTAAACAAATAAATACCATATTTGCCGGCGTATAAGACGATTTTTTGGCCCTGAAAAATACGTATTTGCCGGCGTATAAGAGACTGGGCGTATAAGACGACCCCCTAACATTTCCACTAAAAATTACAGAGTTTGTTATATACTCGCCGTATAAGACTACTCCCCACTTGGAGGCATATTTTTCAGGGCCAAAAAGTCGTCTTATACGCCGGCAAATACGGTAATACAATTTCAGGAACAAAGTGATAGGAAGAAGATGAAGTAAGGTAATTGGTAGATGATGCTTGGGGTGTGATGTGGCCCCTTGGTGACCTCAGAACTGAGACCTGAAGGCTAAGAGGCAGCAGTCTGACAACCTAGGGAAGGGCTCTACTAGCAAAGAAACACTAAGTGCAAAGGGCCTGGGGTAGAAATGAGCCTGGCAGGAAGAGGGCCGTGTGGCTGGAACAGAATAAGGAAGGCCTGGAAGGAAGATGAGAAGAGGCTGAAGAAGGAGGCAGAGCCACTTCAAAGAATAGTGGGAAGCTACAGAAGAGGTTAAAGAAGGAAAGCTGGGAAGTATTTGATCTACTTTATATTAAAAACAAAACAAAGAGAACAACCGAAGGACTGGTATGCATGAATATAAGTACAACCAACGAACACAGAACTCTGGGGAGGGAGGGCATGAATGGGAGGTGGCGGGGGGGCAATGGTAAGATATGTACACATATAATACCTTAATAAAAAAAAATTTAAAAACAAGACAAAATAAAAACAGGTCCAGCCCTGGCCAATGTGGCTAGGGGGTTAGAGTGTCGGCCCACATACCAAAGAATCATGGGTTCGATTCCAGATCGAGGGCACAAACCTGGGTAGCAGGCAGTCAATCGAGGTGCCTTTCTCACATCGATGTTTCTCCCTCTCCTCCTTCTCCCTTCTTCCCTTCCTCCCTTCCACTCTCTCTAAAAATCAATGGGAAAAGTATCCTCCAGTGAGGATTAACAAAAACAAACAAACAAACAAAAAAGGTCAAGTCTGGCTACTCTGTGGTGAAAGGATTGTAGGAGATCAAACATAGAAATGGGGAGACCAGGAAGAAGGCAGGCAGAAGTCCAGTGTCAGGGTGGCTTGGTGAGGCCGCTGCTGGCATGAAGGTTTTGCAAAAATTAGAAGATGTCTCCCCTTCCCTTTAGTGGTCCCAGGAGCAGCGGGGTTAAATGTGGGGCGTGAAGCAGACAGAGGAATCCAGGTGCAAATCAAGTTTGCATCTGATTAATTGCGTGGGTAATGGTGGAATCCATAGTTCACTCTTCATCATGTTCACGTTGAACCGTGAAACGTTCACATGAAGTGGGTGTACCTGTGTCACAACATAGAAACTTGGTAACACTCACCACGCTGATGTTGGCTTCCCTTCAGCCTGCCCTGGAAACCTTCTGCTGATGTGATGGAAACAACAGTTGTGAGATAGTCAACCTACAATTTACCTTCTCAGTAAACCCTTGTCCTTGGCTCCCCACCCATTGAGTCAATGGCATGCATTGAGTCATGGGGAGAGAGAAAAACACCGAGCCAAGAACGCATTAGTCATCATTTGGCTTTGAATGTCAAAATACAGTTTTAAAAAAATTCATAGCTAGAGTTTGAAACCAAGTGCTTTTGATTAGAAAAAGCCAGACTTTGTTGAAACAAAAGAAAAAAAAATGTATTTGTATACGCCCATGAGATAGAGGTTGGAGGATGCCCCTGAACAGATCTTAGATAGTGCCAGGAAGAACACGGGATAGGATGGCAGAGCCATTTTCCCACGACTGCAAAGGAAGATAAAAGCTTAAGCAACATGCAGGAAGCGGGGTGATTCAAAGGGTACAAGTACAGGGTTGCCCCTTTTGATGGGTGGTGGTAGTAGGGGCGGGGGAGGGTGCGTCCTACAGCGGAAGTGTGGACGGCTTTCCATTGGAACTAGGGCAAATGCAGAGAAGGGGAAGTGCAATGGTTAGGCAACCAGAGGTCTTGAGAGAGTGCCTCCGGTCCCTGGAGGCCTGTGCATGGTCTGTAGAAGGTCCAGCGGAAAAATGATGAGCGGGCTGGAAGAGGCCTGGCCTTGCATCAGGAAAGTCCAAGTGCTTGACCACGGAGCATAGTGGCAGGGCCTGTGGCTGTCAGTGGCTGGAATCAATCAATGTGGGCCCAAACGCGAGGGCGGCTGGGAGGCCAGGAGGTTGACTGACTTTCCTAGGAGGTCCCCTGTAACTTCCCCTCCACCTGGGCCACATTTTGGGAAAGGGAAGAGGGAAAGGAAAGACTGATTTCTCAAGGAAGACTGTTCTGAAATACCTTTAATCTGCAAGGTCAAATGTTTTCAGGAAGAAGTCATTATAGACTATTATATATATATATATATATATATATATATATATATATATATAGTGTGTGTGTGTATATATATATATATATATATATACTAAAAGATCATATATAGATGATCATATATATATATATACACACACACACTAAAAGATCACACACATATGTGTGTATGTGTGTGATCTTTTAGTGTGTGTGTGATCTTTTAGTGTGTATGTTTCTATATTATATATATGTGTATATATATATGTGTATATCTATATATGTGTGTATCTATATCTATATCTATATCTATATCTATATCTATATCTATATCTATATAATGACTCTTCCTGAAAACATTCGACCTTGCAGACTAAAGGTATTTCAGAACAGTCTCCCTCGAGAAATCAGTCTTTCGGCGTTTTTCCATTATCCCAGAACTCTCCTCTCCCTCTTTCCTTTCCCAAAATGTGATCTTTTAGTGTGCACATTTCAAGATCTATATTAGGAAGGTTGGTATTGTTAGTGAATGAAGAGAACTTGGCTGGATTTACCTCAGCCAGTAATGAAGGGGTGTGGGAGGAAAGGGAAGGGCAGGGATTGATTCTGTCAACACTGGTTGCCTCCAGGGAGAGAAACTTGGGGGGGGGGGGGGGGGACAGAGGAGAGAGTAATGCGTTTTTCACTGTACACCTTTTGTACCCTTTGCATTTGTACCATGTGTCAGCATTAACTATTCAAAAAATTAATTAAATGTTTCAGTTTCCTCGGAGATCACACTCACTTATAGTACCTTAGGCTGGTGATCCCGAATCCATTATTCGCAATGTGGGTCTCATTTTGGGCTTTCAGATTCACACATTCAACTACCAACATCATGGCATCATAGCTATCTTATAGGGACCTCAAGCTCCCTTTATTCTCTGCCTCCATGCCTGCACACCCATTCTCCATGGTACAGCACAGTGCTCTTTCAGAAGTGCAGGTCTGATCCCAGCATTCTCCCCAGTTCCCGGTGACTATTAGACTAAAAGCTCAGCACCGGGGCATTTCCTGTCCGGTATGTCCCCTGCCCATGTCTTGGCCTCTTCTCTTGCCATTCCCTCCTTGTACTCTCCACTCGGCTACATTTCATTTCAGTTCTTCAAACATGTGCTGCTCTCTGTTGTGCTGAGCCTCTCCACAAAACCAGCTGCTCCCTCTGCTGGGACTCCTCGTCCCACCGTCTCCCCATCCTGGTTAGGTCCCTGTGTGGTCAGGTCCCTGGTGGGTGTTATGCCCATGATCCCCCAAAGACCACCAGAGAGCCGAGTCCGATGCAAAAGCAAAAGAGTCTTTTTATTTCAGGCTAGCCCGAGCTCACCCTCCCCACATACCGATGCAGCAGGAGGTGGAAGAGAACTGGGTCTCTCTAGAACAAAGAATTTATAGGGGTGGTGAGGTCACTGCTTTGGCTGACCCTGATTGGTTGGGTGAGGGCTAGGGTCCAGTTACGTAGTGACATGGTTATACAAAATGGAGGATGTAGCACAAGGTAGAGCCAGGATTAACCCTGTCCTGCCCTCTCAGTTGGCATTACTTTCATCTAGAGAACGTCTCAAGTCTGGTTCGGTGCCCGTCCTATGTGCTCTCAGAGGATCTTTGTTTCTGTCACGGCACCTACACATCATACTTTAATTGCTTTATTATTCACTTTCTTCTACTAGGTTTTTAGCATTGTGAGGGTAGACACCATGCCCATTTTACTCATCGTTATATCTCCAGTGCCTCTCATTTCATAGACGCCTAATATATTTTTATTGAATAAATGAACCCAAAGTAGGTATTCAGTATTCCATACATGCTTCCCTTTCCAAGTGGATAAACACGTCTGACTAGTCAGGCAATTAAGAGCTGGATAGTCATTGGGTCCCACTGGCTTGGCTCAGCAGTTGAGACTCAACCTATGAGCCAGGAGGTCATGGCACATGCCCAGGTTGTGGGCTCGATTCCCAGTGGGGGGTGTCCAGGAGGCAGCTGAAAATTGATTCTCTCTCATCATTGATGTTTCTATCTCTCTCTCCTCTGAAATCAATAAAAAATACATATATTTAAATGGCCCTAGCCGGTTTGACTCAGTGGATAGAGCATCGGCCTGTGGACTGAAGGGTCCCGGCTTTGATTCCTGTCAAGGGCAGATAACTCTGTTGGGTTGCAGGCTTCTCCCTGGCCCAGTCCCTGGCCAGGGTGTGTGCAGGAGGCAACCAATTGATGTGTTTCTCTCACATCAACGTTTCTTTCTTTTCTTCCACGCTTTCTAAAAATCAATGGAAAAAATATCCTCGGATGAGGATAAAAAAAAAAAAAAAAGATTCCCTATCTTTGCCAGGCTGGTGTGGCTCGTGATTGAGCGTCAACCTATGAACTAAGAGGTTAGGGTTGATTCCCCATCAGGGCACATGCCTGGGTTGCAGGCTCACCACCTCCCTCTCCCCTTCCCGTGCAGAAGGGGGACAATTGGTGATTCTCTCTCATCATTGATGTTTCTATCTCTCTTTCCCCCTTCTTTCTTCTCTGAAAATAATAAAAACATGTGAAAATGAACGTAATAATAATAATAAAGAGATAAGTTAGTGGACCAACCAGTGTCATGGTGAATGGAAAAAAAATATTCTGTTCTCCAGACCTCTTTAATTTTTTAAAATCACTAAGTTTACCTGAGGACTATAAACTGTGGTGCTCGTGTAGGGGAAAAGATCAAATTAAAATCAGCTCTCGCCTAAACCGGTTTGGTTCAGTGGATAGAGCATTGGCCTGCAGACTGAAAGGTCCAAGGTTCAATTCCGGTCAAGGGCATGTACCTTGGTTGTGGGCACATCCTCAGTAGGGGGTGTGCAAGAGGCAGCTGATGGATGATTCTCTCTCATCTTTGTTTCTAACTCTCTATCCCTCTCTCTCCCTCTCTGTAAAAAAAAATCAATTAAAATATATTAAAAAAATAAAAAAATAAAGTTTTCAAAAAATAAAAAAATAGAATTAGCTCTCACTGTCCAATTTGAGTCGTCAACAGGCTTTCTTTTTTTGAGGTTTCCCCAGGATTCCCACAGGGCAAAGAGAGCAAAAAAGGTGTATCCTAACTGTCAGCAAAGACACTCATTACTTTCCTACTCCCCTCAAGAGTTCCTCTCTCCTATCTTGTGATCTCAAGGTTGTTAGAAAATTAAAATAGCTCTTCATCCTTCTTGAAGTATGGAGAGTCCAGTTCTGCTCAAATATTCAATGAATATTTAACTGAAGGCTGACTATATGCAAGACATCCTCTTTTTTATTTTTTGCTATCTTCTCAGGTCTTATAAAAAACCTGCAAGTATTTTATTTTATCTTAAATATATTTTTTTATTGATTTCAGAGAGGAAGGGGCAGGGGAGAGAGAAATAGGAACATCAATTATGAAAATCATTGATTAGCTGCCTCCTGCACGCCCCCTACTGGGGACCGAGCCAATAAACCAGGTAGAGAACCCAAGACCCTTCAGTCTGCAGTCCGATGCTCGATCCACTGAGCCAAACCAGCTAGGGCTCTGCAATTATTTTATTTTCTCACATAGACTCTCCCCCTTTAAGGAATGTTCCTTATTCTATTGCCAAAGATTAAGAAGCAGAATGAAATCAGATAAGTAGTTTCAGTCCCAATCATACAGATTCAAACCACATTACTGACTTAAGACCCCGCAAAATAATTGTGCTTTTAACTGTTTTACTAGTTGTATTGATCGTGATGCATTGCACTATTGCACTATACTCTCATATCCATTTATTCTAATATATATTAGTCCCTGGTGCATGTCTGCTGCTCATAGGATAGTTTTCCTCGGATAAGAAAATAATTGGCCCAGAAAAGGGATCAAATTTTAGATTAACAAACTTACTCCACTATCTCCAATTTCACTTAGAGAACTGATATCCTGAAATCCCACAAACACATGGCATTACCTTGTTGGCACCCATATAAGTTTAGTTTGCTTAGACAAAACACCAGAAAACAAAAAAAGCAAATGCTGGCATTTCAAAGACGCTGTGTTAGCTGAAAATGAACCCTTGCTAACAGAAGCAAGATAAAAGTCAATGTGTCCTTACTAGCCAGGAAGATGGTGGTGTCACCGCAGAAGATTCCATTTTGTTTCATTATAGCTAGTTCCCCCCAAAAAGACTTCTATCACCTTCTTACATAAAGAGAAACTTTAAAGAAACAAAGCCACAAACGATTTTTTTTTCTTCTGAAAATGTTCATACTTAACGAGGTGTGAGCCTCATGTCTGTGTATAAATCTTCTCTAGCAAATGCTGGGCCCATGGTCACAGGCGTGCTTACAGATCAGACCGAGGGTATCTGGGAATGCAGGTTAATTGGTAGCTCAAAGGGTCAGCCATAACGAGCAATGATAATGACCAACAAAAAATCAATGTAATGTTCTCAGAGTAAAAATTTAACCGACTGCATGTTACATCAAACCTTTCATTCATGTCTCTCCCATCTTGTAGTGCATTTCATTGGTAAGCGGGCTTCCCTCATCATAATGAAGAAATGCATGAAAAGGTTAAGACCAACTTTCTATCTGAATTCCCATTAAATCAAACATTTTTGCAGATCAAAAAGATGTTCAAACCTGCGCCACGTGAAAACATATAATTAAGTTCCAGGTAACAGGTAAACAGGAACTGCGCCTCTGGGTTTGTCGTTGGGGAATTTGAGATGTTGGGTCACTGCTCTAAACGCTCTGTCTCCCAAACCCCGTCTTTTCAGAAGCATTTCACCTATAAGTAATATGCAATGTCTTTTCCACTAGTCATTGAATGATTAAAACGTCCTTAGACGTTTTTATTTTTTAAAAAATATCTATGATGTTAACACCTTAAGCAAATTTGACATATGAAGTTTTTAATATATATTTTATTGATTTTTTACAGAGAGGAAGAGAGAGAGATGGAGAGTTCGTTAGAAACATCGATGAGAGAGGAACATCAATCAGCTGCCTCTTGCACACCCCCTACTGGGGATGTGCCCACAATCAAGGTACATGCCCTTGACCGGAATCGAACCTGGGACCTTTCAGTCCGTAGTCCAACGCTCTATTCACTGAGCCAAACCGGTTTCGGCTCCTTAGACGTTTTTAGATAGTTTTATAATTAAGATTCTCCGGCCTTGCTGTATTGCAGAGGCTACCGAGTTCCCCAACTGAAGAGCCATAACTTTTTTTTTTAAATATATATTTTATTGATTTTTTACAGAGAGGAAGGGAGAGAGATAGAGATCTAGAAACGTCAATGAGAGAGAAATATTGACCAGCTGCCTCTTGCACACCTCCTACTGGGGATGTGCCCGCAACCAATGTATGTGCATGCCCTTGACTGGAATCGAACCCGGGACCTTTCAGTCCGCAGACCGACGCTCTACCACTGAGCCAAACCAGTTTCGGCAAGAGCCATAACTTTTATTAGTCTTAGACCATCTGCTTCTAGATAGGACCAGCACCAAAGTCCTAAGAAACTAAAACGAGGTAGAGCAAGTATGAATTCCCTGATGCCAAAGAGTTGGGTTAACGTGGTCCCATAGGACAGATAGCGGGTAAGGAGATCCACGACCACAGATAAAGCCGAGGCACGAGACAGAAAAGTGTGCTACAAAATTACAGGGGATGCTGGCCTCCGTGTAACCGGATCATTTCTGAAGGAGGATTGCTTATCTTGCTGTTTCCTAACTCCCGCACTCCCTCAGCCCCCAGTTTATTTACAGTGAATAAGTGTCTATTGTTACCTGCTTTGATAAAGGAACATCTAAGGACTGGCACCAGAGGCCAGACTGGATTAAGGCTTGGACGTGAGCCTTGTCTGAAGAATTCATTCTGCTGGTAAAATTCCACCCAGGCATTTTCAATGGTCCTTTTGTATTTAAAGAGGAATTAAAGCACTTCGGTAAATAAATATGGCCACGTTTGAAGTCAGTAGCAATAAGGAAACCATAAAGCACCTTCAGACAAACTCCTGATTGTTAACTCTCAGACTTTCAGAATCCTATAGCCTAAAGCTGTAAACCTTCTTTTACTGCTTCTCCGCAAAAGGCCACATCCCAAGAGTAACGTCTCTGGCTTTCGTCTCATCGCATCACAAGTATCGCGTCACAGCTGTGTCACCGCTGCAACTAGATACCAACTTTGCACGGTGCACCCAATTCGAGGACTCTTGCCATGGTTGAGTTATTGGAATACAACTAATCAAAAATATAATTAGCATTTGCATTCATGCAGTGTAACTGATATAGAAATTACACGAACAAACTTGTTAGAATTTACATACTCAAATGAACACTGTTTCTTTTTAAGAAGTCATCTTGAAAAGCTATACTTATTCCAAAATTGGAAGCAGTTGTTTGGTGTGTGTGTGTGTGTGTGTGTGTGTGTGTGTGAGAGAGAGAGAGAGAGAGGAGAGAGAGAGAGAGAGAGAGAGAGAGAGAGAGAGAGAGAGAGAGAGAGAGATTGAGAGAGAGAGAGAGAGAGAGAGAGAGAAGGAGTTTGAGAGAGAGGGGGTTGGGGAGGGAGGGAGAAGGACAGAGAAAGAGAGAGATCTCTAAGAAACTGTCTTGTCTCTTGATATGATTCCTTCCTATAATTTCCACACCTGGACATTTGGATAATTACTATGGGGCCACAATAAGTTCTCTAACCCTGCACTCCAACTCCAATCCCTGTGCCACCTCAACTTTGGAAGTAATTACTTTAGGGCACCTATCATGTTACGAAGACCCTCAGTGAGGAATCCCTACCATTACTCCTCAAATGCCACCTGGCCCGTCCCCGCTTTGGGAGCTCTTGGACCCATTCTGTAGGAAATGCCTCTTCTTGCGCCTATATGCCCAGCCCAATGCAACTCCTGTCTCTCCACCCAGGGATCTGCCCATCATAATTCAAGATTTAGACAACTTTGTGGGCACTTGGGGTTCAGGTTACTATTATTATTATTATTCAATTATATTGTGGATTAATAAAGATTCTGAGTTGCTTGACAACATAATAATTTTAGGGAAGCATTTCCAATCACCATATTTCAAATAACTCATTTTCTGAAGGTCGTTTGATAAGGAAACCAACTGAAGGTAGAGTATCTGAATGTGTTGCAATCCTGCAGAGAGTGGTATGCAAAACAACTGTGCTAACTTCACAGTAAACAGAAAAGTAAAACAAGAGCGTTGTCACTGAGTGAGCACTCATCTTGGCTGAGTGGCTCATGGAGAGTATCGAAGAGCTCTAAGCGAAACTGCTGGACAACTCCTTTGTTTTCAAACTTGTGGCTTTATTGTTTGTTTGTGGGCATCGAGCCTGAAACCAAGGCATGTGCTCCGACTGGGGATCAAACCAGCGACCTCTTGATGCATGGGACAACATCTAACCACGTGAGCCACACCAGCCAGGGCTGCTGGACAACACTTGATTCTCTCTTCCTACTCTTGACTTTCATTTCCAAACTAGGCAGCCGCTTAGTGAGAAGACTTCTGAAGCAGACCGTCCCCTACATTTGGGAGCCATTGTTTATATGACAAGAGCTGATGACACTTATTTAAAAAATAAAAAACTATTAAAGTGCAATGTACTTACTTCTGTTTCAACAAACGAAACATGGGAATTGAATGGAATCTTGGTGACTCAGGTTCATGGTAATCAAGAGTATTAGGATAGACACAGGAGACAGGGCTTCTACCCTGTTTCCCTGAAAATAAGACAGTGTCTTATATTAATTTTTGCTCCCAAAGATGTGCTAGGTCTTATTTTCAGGGGATGTATTATGTTTCCATGAAGTAGGTCTTATTTTCGGAGGATGTCTTATTTTCGGGGAAAAACAGTAGTACCAGATTTATCAATTAGTAGCCACTCCCTTGTAAGCCCTGGCTCCTCACCTGTCACTTACGTTAAGATCCCTCCTAGCTTTTATCCTATATTTTTATTAATAGTTATGCAGTAACGATATGGTACAACTTTAGGAAATTGTAAGGTGGGTAGACCTTAGTTTTTCCTTTCAAACATGGCTGCCTTCTGTGCCTTTCCTAACCATTAGCAAGCTCAAAAACTTGACTGTATGGCCCTAGCCAGTTTAGCTCAGTGGATAGAGCCTGTGGACCAAGTGGTCCCAAGTCCGATTCAGGTGAAAGACATGTTCCTTGGCTGAAATCGGTTTGCTCAGTGGATAGAGCGTTGGCCTGAGGACTGAAAGGTCCTGGGGTTTGATTCCGGTCAAGGGCATGTACCTTGGTTGCAGGCACATCCCAGTAGGAGGTGTGCAGGAGGCAGCTGATCGATGTTTCTCTCTCATCGATATTTCTAACTCTCTACCCCTCTCTCTTCCTCTCTGTAAAAAATCAATAAAATATATAAAACAAACAAACAAACAAACAAACAAACAAGCAAAGGCACTACCTTGGTTGCAGGCTCCTCCCTGGCCCTGGTCCTGGTCAGGGAGTGTGCATGAGGCAACCAATCGATGTGTTTCTCTCACATGGATGTTTCTTTCTGTCTTTCGCTCTCTCTTCCACTCGGGTGAGGAAAAATATCCTTGGGTGAAGATTACCAAACACAAACAAACAAAAAACTTGACTGTGTGGATGACATGTTTTGGGCTATCACTGATATTTTTTCTTTTTCTTTAGGATAATCCTTTTGTTCTTTTCTGGCACCACCCATGGGTTTTCTCCTATAGCCCGGTCCACCTAATTATTGTCACTTTTTGCAGTACCTCCACATTTTCCCCATTTTTGTCTTTTCAGCCAATGAAAACACATTTTCTGATCACATAAATAGCTTTAGTAACCTCCATTCTTTTGACTATTTCGGTTAATGCTACTACTCAGAGACTGTTTTGGTATCGAAATGGTTCAGAGCTCTAACAGTTCTCTATAATTATCTAAGAAATAGCTCTTGAGTATCTACCATGTGCCAGGCACCATGATAGTCCTTTATCAACTAGGGAAACAATTCCTTCAATGTGTTCCGTCATTAAAGTGGGGGAGCAGCAAATCTGACACCAAAAGCACAAGCAAACAAAAACAAAAATGAACAAGTGGGACTACATCACATTAAAAGACTTCTGTACAGCAAAGGAAACAAACACTGCAAAGGCAACTTATGTAATGGGAGAAAATATTTGCCAGCCATATATCTGATAAGGGATTAACTTTCAAAATACACAAGAAACTTTATAACTCAACAGTTTAAAAATCCCTAATAACCCGATGAAAATATTGGCTAAAGATTTGAACAGGCATTTTTCTAAAGAAGACATACGGATGGCCAATAAATATATGAAAAACAAAAAACAAAAACTCAGAGTCAATAATCATCAAGGAAATGCAAATCAAAACCACAATGAGATATCAAGTTGTCTATTTGACAGTCACCTGTCAAGTTGACTATTATAAAAAGACAACGAAGTATTAGGGAGGAAGTAGAGAAATTGGAACCCTTGCCCACTGTTGGTGGAAATACAATATGGGTAGCCACTATAGAGAACAATATGCAGGTTCCTCAAGAAATTAAAAATAGAAGTGCCATATAACCAAGCAATCCCATTTCTGGTTATTTATCCAAAAATAATTGAAATCAGAATCTTAAAGAGATATTTGGGCTCCCATCTTCATTGCAGCACTATTCACAAGAGTGAAGATGTGTCAACAACCTAAATGTCCAAGAGACGAATGCAAAAAGAAAACAGAATCCTATATAATAAAAGCCTAATATGCAAATTGTTCAATTAGGAGTTCAACTGGGAATTTGATTGCTCCCTATAACGTGCACTGACCACCAGGGGGCAGTGCAGACATGGCAGGCATGTGTGATGCGGCTCGGGCAGCGGGTGGCAGTGGAAGTGCTGCTGGCCCCAATGGGCTGATGCAAGCAGGACCATGGCAGGATGGTGGAGCAGATGAGCAGGCAGTGCCAGGCCACGGTGGGTGTGAGGGAGGGCCCCGATCACCTCGCCAATTGCCCCGCAGATGGCGACCAGTGGCCAAGGCAGGGAGCCTGGCCCGATCAATTGCCCTGCAGGCGGGATGGTGTAGCAGGTGAGGGGGCAGCACCAGGCCATGGTGGGGTGCCAGGCAGGGCTGCAGGGCTGTGAGACTGGGGGCACAAGCTGGGGTTGTGAGCCTGTGGGTGTGAATTGGGGTCCAATCCCCTGGACGCCACCCTGAGAGACCCCACCATGCACGAATTCGTGCACCAGGCCTCTAGCATATGCATATATATTGGAATACTATTTAACCTCAAAGAAGGAAATTCTGCAACATGTGACAATATGGATGAAACTTGAGAGGATGTTTGCTAAGCAAAAATAAGCCAGTCACAGGAAGACAAGTACTGCGCGAATCCTCTTATAAGGGAATGGCACAGCTTTCTGGATGTGAATTTCTCTGCTTGTAGGACCAGAATTGATTATGAGTTGCTGCAGCAGTGTATCCATCGCTACTTTCTCAGGCAGTTACACTCATCTTGTAATTGATCATGTCCCCTTATCGAATAATCTACTAAACACCTATATGTTAGATTTGTGACTTACCTATAGCAACTATACAGGCTCTCATTAAGTTTATTTGTGTACTCATGCCACTCTGTTTCTTATTTTGTTAGGACACCAAACTATTTTCCTTTCAAAGATTTTTGCTGTTGATGTTTCATCTTAATTATAGTTTTTGTTTATAAGCCACCAAATATCATTTTTGAAAAGTTGGGATAAAGAAATAAGAGTTCAGCCCCAACCAGCTTGGCTTAGTGGCTAGAGTGTCGGCATGCAGACTGAAAGTTCCCAGGTTCGATTCCAGTCAAGGGCATGTACCTTGGTTGCGGGCACATCCCCAGTAGGGGGTGTGCAAGAGGCCGCTGGTCAGTGTTTCTCTCTCATTGACATTTCTAGCTCTCTATCTCTCTCCCTTCTTCTCTGTAAAGTATCAATAAAAGATATTAAAAAAAATAATTTAGGACCCTTACCATTATTGTTCCTTCTGGCTAAATGTTTTGCTCCTAAGTAGCCACATCCTTTAGCCTCTTCAGATCTCTATTCAAGTACCACCTTTCCAGTGAGTCTTTTCCTTCCCCCATTTAATACTGCAAACACTTTACACACACACACACACACACACACACACACACACACACACACACACACAGTATCTCCCTTTCTGCTTTACTTGTCCCTTCAAAACTGCTATCATACTTTACCTTTTGTTTTTCTTATTCATTTCTATTTTCCCCAGTAGAATACAAATCCTATGAAGAAAGGGAATCCCTTTCTTTGGCCCCCTCATCAATCACTGTTTAGAATAGGGCTTGGTGCATAGTGGATATTCAAAAAACTGTTTTAAGAATGTGTGGATAAAATTTGAGGACATATGTCCTTAAAGTATACTTATATAAGAGTAACTCCAAAAGTGGGAATGGGAGATAAAAATAATGCTGTTCAATGATAGTATATTATTTTGGTGATTAATACTTAGAACATAAACACAAGAGTGGGTCACAGATCTTTTAGCCAGTGGTCTCTATAGTAGGGTAGCACAAGATGATCCTGATCCATTGAGATGAGGGGGCCAAAGTGTCAGAATTTTATTTATATTATAAATTTAAAGATGAATTGCCCTTACTCATTGTATGTTTTTGAAGGCCATGCTTCACACATGGTTCTTAAACCATCCTGAGGGAAGAGTGGAGTGGGAATACTCATGTTAGATGTAATTATATGTTTACATCATTGCTTATTCCTATCCTGTTTTACATGTATTAGACTTTTATATGATGAAAATGAGTAATTTAAGCTTCAAGAAGATAACCTGGTAAAGACTCCTCCTCTGGCTACTTACTGTGTCATTTTAGATGATGGGAAGTTTAATCCTCTGTACAAATTAAGGAACATTTAGATATTAAGACGTTTAGGTATTAGACATAAAGAATATCTTTCTTGAGAGTGCACTTAGGAAACCGAAATACAACTCTTTTCCCTTGGCCAGAATACTGGCATTGCCCTAATACAAGCCTGTAAGTAAAAGTGTTCTATTTGGCATTGGCAAAGTGACAGAACAAAATTTTCAAAATGCTTAAACAGAAAAATACTTGACTAATGATTTAGATTACCTGAGTTTTCAAAACATGAATTTGATGTGACATGAACCAGATTTTTTCCAGTTGGTAGAGGAATTTAGGCACTTTCTAATGAACATGAATCTTTTCTGGTCATTGAGGCACTATTTAAACAGCCTAGTATGCAACTTGCAAGAAGCCAACTCTCTCGTAAGACTAAACGTAGAGAAGGACCTCAATGCAGTCATTAATAAAAGATGCTTTCTGAAGAGAACCAGAGATTTAAAATTGTACCTCAAATGCAAACTCATCTATTTCAAGTGAGTAGTTTTGAAGTGTGCAGTAGTCTTGTCTGCAAATTATCACTTCTGATTTCCCATTCTAAGTTATGCAAAAACGAATGCAGAGACAAATTCAAATATCTATTTTGAAAAGTATTTACTTAGTTTGAATAAATTAATTGCAAATAAAAATTAGCTACAATATATAGACTAAATAGAAATAACTAGAACAAATACAACACAGGAGTTGATTTCCTTGCATTAGTCACAAAGCATGTGACAAGCTAGAAAACTTCAAAATTAGTTATATTTCTTTGAAAAGGGGGTAAGGTAACAGCAGTTACTGATACATCACAACTAATAAACTTATAATACAAATTTCCTGACATGCATTTCCTGAGTGAGTCCACATGATAGTTTTTTTAAAAACAAGGAAATTTTGACAAGTTGAAGTAAAATAAAACAGTTCATGGCTTCTAAGCAACAGGTTTTGTTTGTTTTTTTTTAACCGAAAGAAAATTCAGAACAGCATTGTAATAGGATAAATTAAAGCTATGCTACCACATACAAAATTTTGCTAGAGTTAATTATTATACAACTTTCAAACTAAAGGAAAACAAATAAAAAGATTAAAATAAGAATTCTGTCTAATCTAAAAGTGTATTGATTTCTCTAAGTGCCAGAGTATTTGATGTAGTGCAACTGCCTGTACTTTCCTTGTGGTGCATTAAAAAAAAAAAGAGGGGGAGAGGGAGGAGGGATAGGAAGAGAAGAAACTTCTTATTGTTTCTGAGAGCAAAATAATTTATTGGAATCAGAGACTAAACAGATCATGCAAATATGTCCCTCCACTCTGCTGTCGATGGTGTTCTCTGCCAACCAAACATTTCCTTAACGCTGGCAACTCTCTTTAGGATTCAAGCCAGAGCGAAGGCTGATCTGTGAGGTTAAAAAAGGGGGTGCGCTATCATTATTCAACCCTTTATGCCTCTCTAGACTTCTTAATGTCTGGATAAGGCTCAAAACAGAATAATTAATTATTTAAGCATTTCCTTTTCTAAAAGCAAATCAAGTCACTCTCGTTAATGTATGCTTTTCCTCATGAGAATGATTTTTTTTTCTAGAAACAGTGAACAGATGAACCACAGTTTATGTCTAAAAAATAAACTTGCCAAATGTTGCTGATACTAAAAACAGATTAGTTATCACGGGAGAAAAATAGATAATCTAGATTAAATTGCATATTCAAAAGGAGCATATAAAATGTCTCTTAGCATTAAGTTTCTGTTATAGTACTACACTTGAGAGGAACATTAAGGAAAAAAACTCTTTTCCCAATCATCTTCAATGTGGTTAAAAACAAACACCATTTACACAATGGTAATTAATATAAATTTCATTTTACAAAGTATTCTAATTTACCAAAGTCCATATTTAGATGGGGGTGGGGAAAGAGGCTCTTTTGCCCATCTTCCTAACTTTGCAAATCCTTGAGCTATGCTCACTAACCTACCATTCACACCAAGAGTGTGACACCATCATTACCATGCTACTCTATCAAGAACATTCTAAGGTATTTTCTATAATAAAGATAAATAGAAAAAAAGTTAATATACATGTTGCTGTAATTTACAAGGTTTGCAATAAACTGTAAACTAACATAGTTTGAACCAACAGTACCCTCAGTTATACAAAACCATTTTTCAACACTGAGGATGGGTGATTCAAAAAACACTAAAATGAAGGCATCTTATTAGACTGTCTTTTTCTCCTCAAAATAGATTTTAAAAAAACTCAGGATTCAGAAGTCGGGTACTTTTGGAAATTCCTTGCCTTGAGTTTTCCGTATTTTTGCTCAAAAATTGCTACAATTTATTATAAATGTTTAAAAAAATTCTTCATCTTAATGCAAATGACCAGGTCAGAGAAACCGTGACGTGTACAACAGGTTGAAAAACCCAACTCACTTAGCTTATAAATGTATAATGCAGTCCTGGAGGACAACTGTCTGTTAGTCTAGAGGTCCTTGGAAAATAAGTCTGATGTAGCCTTGTTCACCAGCCAACTGATGTGCACAGAAGGGACAGGCTGCGTGGAAGGTGTGAGTACCGTGAGGAAGTGGGATCTGGGACCAATAGGCAGTTGTCTTTTCTGAGCACACATGCCCACATGGGCTAAACGCGTGGGTGGGAGGGCCGGCGTCCACATAAAATCCAGCTTCACATCCAAGCCACAGGGGGACATAGGGACCAACAGACCTACACATAGGACATTCCCGATCTTTTCCATCACGTTCTTCTTTGTTTCCCCAGTTGTGATAGCCATGCACATGGCCGCAGTTTAGATAGACCCAAGGTTGTTTCTCATCAACAACATCTTTCCTCTTCATGCTCGGAAATGCTAGCGTGTTGAACCCTACGGGGCACTGAGGTCGTGCTGCATTGATTTCCTGTCTTAAAGCTTCCAAGTGCTTCACTGTTGGAGTGTGGGAAAGGCCTTCTGCAGTACGCCACAGCAATGTTGCACCACAAAGGTCAATTAATGAGCCATCCTGTAACTGATTAGTTTCAATTTCCACCTAGAGGAAACAAAAATTAAAAAAAAATTCACTATTGTGCTTTAGATATTTGCATAAGTGTTGGCCTTACATGTATTTCTTTTAAGCCTTAAAGACTAGAGGCCTGGTGCACGAAATTCATGCACTTGGCATGGGGGGTCCCCTCAGCCTGACCTGCGTGCTCCTTCAGTCCATGTGCACTCAGGGGATGTCGACTGATGGCTTAGGCCCACACTCCAGGGGAGCAGGTCTAAGCCATCAGTTGGACATCCTTAGCGCTGCTGCAGAGGCGGGAGAGGCCACCACCACTGCACTCACCAGCCGTGATCCTGGCTTCTGGCTGAATGGTGCACCCCCTGTGGGAGCACACTGACCACCAGGGGGCAGCTCCTGCATTGAGCGTCTGCTCCCTGGTGGTCAGTGTGTGCCATAGTGACTGATCATTCTGCCATTCGGTTTATTTGCATATTAGCCTTTTACTATATAGGATAATTTATGATTAAAACAAAAGGGATAGACTACATGAATAGGTTAAGTACCATGAAAAAATGGGAATCAACAGGCAGTTGTCTTTTCTGAACACATGTGTCCATACAGGCTTATTTTCTGAGGCTAATCAGTTAGTTGAATATCTCCAAAAAATATCATGGCCAAAGATAATATAGATATAAGTAGAAAATACAGAGTGCTGTTTAATTTAGGATAGCTTACGTTTTAAAATATCCTATATAATAAAAGATTAATATGCAAATAGACCGACAGCTGGTCACTATGACAGCCACTGACCACCAGGGGCACATGCGGAACATGGTGGGCATCGGCAGCAGGCGGATGGTAGAGCAGGTGACTGGGGCACCAGACCAAGGCAGGGCGCTGGTCACAGTCATCTGGGCAAGCCTCTGGTAGTTACTGAACATTCTTTGCTCCTGTGTGCCACAGTCCTGCTCAGTGCTTGCACCCACTGCTGGCGCCCGGTAATGGCCCTGATTGCTTGGTGATGTCATGGGTGCGAGCAATGGCTGCCAGCCCCGATTGCCCCTGAGGGCTTCTTCCACCTCACCTAGGTCCTGAGGGGCGATCGGGGCAGCAACCCCGCTTGCCTGCTGCTGGTACCAGCCCCAATCGCTCCATGCCGTCAGAGCTGGGCCGGCGTTGTTAATGCGTGGGAGCAGTGGCAGCGGTAGCAGGGCTGCTGACAGACAGGGGACTGGGGGCTGTGGCAGGAGGGGTTGGGTGGGGACGTGGAGGATGGGCCGAGACCCACCGCTGTGCCCACTGCAGCCTCAAGGCCCACAGTTCCTTTCAAGGTACACAAATTCATGCACTGGGCCTCTAGTATTGACATAATATGGAAATAAACTCTGAGTCTCCTAATTGAACTATTAAAATATTATTCTATAGTATAATATTTAGTAGTCAGTGTATGATAATCAGACTTAGTATTATGTGTCAACAAGATATTTAAGAATTTTTGGGAATATGTAATGCGTTCAGTCCAACTCTCCCTATGTATTTACTATATAGCTAAATAAGGAGCTACATCTCAATACTTACCATTTTTCCTCTCTGCTGAGCTGATCTGGTTTCACGCAGGCTGAATACATTTCCACACACTGATATTTCTCTCCATATTCCAGGCTTGGAGTCTTCCATGAACCCATTACGTGGATGCATAACAAGAACGCCATTAGTGGTTAAGCCATCCATCTGCCCATCTGATGTCTTCCATTTGGCAGCCTTCTCCTAGCAGGAGTAAGAAGAGTGAGAGCTTCGGCTTATTTGTAATTTGGAAATACAAGTGATTATAAAATAATGCATCAGATAGGAAAAAAGCTTTTTACCCCAAGAAAGATGTTTTTTGATGAGTCAAATCCTGCAGCATAAATCCGTGCTGTAAATGGGGGATTCCGTTCACATATAATTCTACAGGCAAATCTTGATATAGTGCTTTGCACTGACTGTGTATCAGAATTACTCTGACTTCCAGGAACTGTGTCAGTTACTACAAAATCAATGGGACTTTCAGTCGACCGACCAATCTAAGGGAAAAAGAAATGTCTATAAACCCATTCAAAGGAACACAGTGGAAACCCCATTCAAAAAAAAAAGGCACAATAAGGTGAAATCATTACGCTTCTGAAACTTCTACTAAAGCTCAAACTTATACTTAACTCTGGGAGTATCTATACCCTTGAAAACTAATCTAACAGACTTGCTCTGTTATAATAGTCACTTAGAGCGTAGAATTAAGTGAGAAGTTATGACCCAGAATATATGAAACCCTCAGGGAATACAGAGTTTAGGATGGCTGAGATTTCTAGATGGCTGCAGATTTCAACTTTAACCCACTTGGATAAAAATGTCTACCATATACTACTCTACCTTTTTTTTTAACAGAATATAGTTGACATATAAGTAAATCACTTATGACGACTCCAGGATATTTCACTAAGAATACCATTTATATTCAGCTGAATTGGTGATATCTTTAGGTGCAATAAAGGTGAATAAGAATGTTGATCCTTATGTTAAGGCCTTACATAGTCTTGCTTTGAGGTCTTATGTATACCAATACTTTTTTTTTTTTTTTTTTTGCCTTTACTGCCAGTTGTCAGTTATCATTTCTTGCTGTTGGGCATATTTGACTCCAGCACCATACCCGCCTCCTCTATCCAGCTACTTTTATATGGGTTGAGAAATCAAATAACCAAACTTCAAAGAATAGTATTTCAAAAGGTTACTGTTAAGAGCTTAAGGGATTCTCCAGGGAGCAGAGAAGGAATGTCAGCGCTTGGCCTATCTGACATTTATTTTATATGCCTAGATGTCCTTTTAATTTTTTTCCCTTGTTCTTGGCCATATTTCAGAGACAAGATTCCCAGATAAAGAGTTCTGGTGGGTAAAGTATCAGAGAATTAAAACAACTTCAGAGTACTAGCTGGTAAATGAATTCATTTCATTTTGAAAGATCAAAGTTGAAAAGAAAAAAGAAATCTGTGGGATGGATGACAGAACAAGTGTCACAGGGTTTCAAAGTAAACATTTAAAATTATCTGTTCATTAATGTATTTATTATAAAGTAATACTATAAAATCAAAGAATGTGAGTAATAATAATAATAATTGAAAAAAAGACCATCTACAAAGATGATGACTTTTAAGTCATTCTTTGCATAATTGAGCCTCAGGAATTCCTCATATCAGCATACTTTTGGATAAAACTCTTTAGTGTTTTGTTCCTATCATCAAGTATAAAGTCTTTATTTAGTGTAATTTTAAGGGGAAATTGGTTGGTTAACAAATGTAAGATTGAATGTCCCTTTTCCCTATTTTAAAATCATATCCAAAGAAAATGGTCTCAAACCTTTGAAATAGTTCCAAAAATAAAAAGGCTGTTTTAGAGCCAAAAGATGTAGAGCAAGGATTGGATTGAGAATTGATAATCAGAAGCAGCATTTATTTGGGAAAAGAGATTGTTCCAGAGGAGCTGATATTTGATCTGGGTCTTAGAGAAGATTTGAGACATCAAAGCAATATTGGCCATGACAGTTAAGAAGGAAGAAATCAGAAATATCTATAAAGAGAAAACCTACATGATTGTCCTCAGATGCCAACATAGAATTGTGTTAAGATAAACTTTCGTAATTCCTTCTCTTTCTAATTGCTACTATTAACTTTAAAAATATAGATCTTATGTCTCTTCCACCCCCATTAAAAACTTCAGGAGTTCCTTACAATCTATCTGAACTTATCAGATTCTTCTTTCTGATATTGAAAACTAACCTCACAATTTGCCTCCCACCTACCAGTCCAGCCTAATTTCCTGTTATTTCTGTTCACACAAAAGTGTATTCTAGCTACCAGTGGCTTATTCATCAATCTCCTACCATACGGTGTACTTCTTTGTCATTTCTTTTGTCAGAATGCTTCTACTAGTTGAACTGGCAAAGTTCTACTCAACTTGATTAAAAAAAAAAAAAAAGGCACTGCCATAAAGCCTTTCCCCACTCTTCTTCAACCCAATTAAAAGACTGAACTTCTCAGACTGCCAATGTAGCACCTGTATGTAATCAACTTGCAAAGACTTCAGAGTGTCAAGCAATGCACAGAGTTGAAGTTTGAACATCTGATGTCTTGAACAATAAAGGTTCTTGTTCAGTTTAGAAGGTAAGTGGATCCTTGAATGCTTACAAAACTGTTCCTCAAATATTGGCTAATTTATCGAGGTAGTTTCTGATATATTTCAGGTTTTTTATATAGAAATGTTCGTACCACCCGTAAGTATAATGCCTGTAGAAAGGATGTCATCAGTTTACTATAGTAAACTGGGGGGAAACTCTATTCCTTTATGAAAAAGACAAAACAAAAGAAAAAAGGACATAATCTATTTAAAAGCCTTTATAAAATGGGGAAGAGACTATTCCATAATTCAGGATGCCTGCTTTAATCACAATTTTGCCCCCAACTAACTTTATAATCTTTGATTCACAAGATTTCAGTAACTTTATTGACAAAAGATAAGGAGTAAACAAATACAAAGAAATTCCTAAAACTACAATTCTAATTTATGATCAAATATCCAGGTAGCATTTTGATTTTTAAAAAACTAATTAAGGCCGAAACCTTTGGCTCAGTGGATAGAGCGTCAGCCTGCAGACTGAAAGGTCCCTGGTTCAATTCCGGTCAAGGGCATGTACATTGGTTGTGGGCACATCTCCAGTGGGGAGTGTGCAGGAGGCTCTGATCGATGATTTTCTCTCATCAATGTTTCTAACTCTCTATCCCTCTCTCTTCCTCTCTGAAAAAAATCAATAAAATATATATTTTTAAAAACAAAGCTAATTAAGCACATTCATTTGAACTGGTTGTCAGTAAAATGAAATGTGGAAAATCATCCTAAAGCTTACATTAGGTTCTCATTAAGATACAAACCTTTAACTTCATTAAAGTTGTTAATTATTTAAAAAAAATTTTTTTTTGTAAAAACAGCCATATTCTAATATTAGGCACACTATTCTAAAAAAAAAAAAAGTCACTATTCCATTAAAAGGACTGAGGGGGAGTGAGTGACTTCAAAGAAATATTTGCTATTGGTTATAATTAAAGACATATCCAGGCCTTTTCACATTCATTTAATCTTGTAAAATAAAAGTTAAAAAGTCATTTTGAAATAGTAACGGTAAAAGCAACATTATTAGGTACTTAAGTTTTTGTTTGTTTGTTTGCTCCCTCCCCTCCCCCTCAGAAAAACCTAAGCCTTTACAAAACACATATTAAGGGAGAAGATACCATAAATTTTGTTTACATCTTTGGGTTTGGCTGGTCTATCATCTATCAGTTTATAAAAACACTAGAAGCCCAATGTATGAAATCTGTGCAAGAGTAGGCCTTCCTTCCCCAGGCTGCCAGCACCGGCTTCCCTCTGACCCCTGGGACCCGGGCTTCCCTCACAGCCCTGGCTTTGTCCGGAAGGACATCCAGTCTAATGAACATATGATACTTTTATTATTATTAATTCTTATACCGTCAATTAATATAAGAGAATGAAAAAAACTTTTATTGACCAAATATGTGCTGAGAAACAAGTCATATATGTTAGAAACAGTTAGAACTACCTGTACTTTTTATTGCCTACACAGAGGAAGGTGAGAAAGTAGTGGGGGAAAAAAGGTCATAAACATGTGCAGAATATTTCTTGGTTCCTTTTTTGGGGCTAATAATAGCTAACAGAACTACTATATCTATATTATAGCTAAATGCTTACTTACCATCTACCTGGTATATCTTTGACCACTTTACATGTACTAAACCATTTTCTAGGAAGCCTCCTAATAGTGATACAAGGGAAGTTTTATTAACCATACTTTAGGAGGAAACTGAGGCATACAGTGGCTAAGCAATGCTTACCAGGAATTATAATTTCAGAGACCACCTCTTAACTATGTTATACTGACTTCTATATATGGGGTTTAGAAAACAGTATATAAATAAAATACATGAAAATATGATCATCCTTAATCTGAACAAAGCAAAAGTCACCGACAATAGGCTTTAACTTTTTTACGAAAAAAGAATTCACATATTTTAATACCTGAAACATATCAGTGTTGCTGTCATGAGTATATTCAACCACCACTGTCTGGGCCCGAGATAATGTATATGATATGCTATGCTGGTCCTTGTTGCTTATTGCCTAAGAAAGAAAAGATTAATGGCAAATCAGATTTTTTAAAAAAGGGTAACCTATCAAAATATGACATATTTCACCCCTCCCGTCCTCCCCCCCCCGCCCCCGACAATTTAGAGATTAATAACTCTTGCATAACCTCAGCTGTGACAGTAGTTTCTCAGGTTCAGTAGGGTATAGAAGAATACTTTGAAGTAGTTACAGAGTAAGAATACAGTTTCATTGTATAGAAAGAATAAAATTGAGTCTCCCTTGTATTTTAAATTATAATCAAAATCAAATTCCATGTAGAATCTGAAACCAGTACTCAGTACTGTTCTGATAAGAAAAAAATATAAAATCCTGTAAGATAAGAGGAATTTTATTTTTAAAGTAACTCTAAGAGTTATAATGCTAACAAATAAGGAAAGTTAACTGGTTTACTTAGCCATTTCTGTGACTACAGATGACAAATATTTGCCATATGCTGGGCTAGATACAGAAAGATTCAGAGAATGATTAAACATTACTAAAGGAAATGGATATAAAGCTTACAACTATACCACTAACTTATCCCAAATGAAAAACATTGCTTAAAAAGAACTTTTCAGTTTTGTTTTCAGGCATATTCTATGTATATGAGTTGGAGATAATTTCAGAGTGGGGAAAACCCAAACAAAGGAAGTTGAAACAGGTTAAGAGGAAAAGAGATACAAAGAATGATTATACACATAGAGGCTAAATGGAAAAAAAAATAGTTTATTAGAGCTTTGGCATTTTAAAATTTTACTTGGTTTCAATTTGTAGCTAATCTGTAATAAACAAAGGCTTAAAATAATAGCTTTAAAGTTAAATAAGATTGTGAAATTTTCATATAGTATACAAAGAGAATAAACAAATATCTGGGTACTAACTACCCAGCTTTATCCAAGTTTAATAATGTAATTTTTGCTTCTGATCTTTTAAAAGAAGTTAAACTCTACAGATACAATCAAGGCTGTTTGCATGTCCCTTCTCATTTCCTTTCTTTTTATTTTTTAAAATGTTTTTATTGATTTCAGAGAGGAAGGGAGAGGGAGAGAAATAGAAACATCAATGATTAGGGAGAATCACTGATTGGCTGCCTCTTGCACGCTCCCTTAACTGGAATAGAACCTAGGACCCTTTTAGTCCGCAGGCCAGCACTTTATCCACTGTGCCAAATCAGCTAGGGCTCCCTTTTTCATAGAGGTATCCAACCTCAAGAATGCAGCATAGATCATTCCTATGCATGCAGTTGTTTTGTTTTTGTTTGTTTTTTTAACTATACATTTATGCATTCATAAATATTGTATAATTGCTTTAAAGGTTTAAAAACCTACAATTACTATAACTCAGCATTAAACAACTGGCTAATCAATCACAGAATTGCTCAGTATTTTGGAAGTTCTTAACGGTTAAAGAGATTTTAAAAATAGAGGTTTTTATGTACTTTGAGATTGTAATCCCTGTGTACTTTTTTTAAGCTATTAAACCTACTCTTAGATTTAGAACAAGGACTATGTCAATTAAGTTCTCACTGGACTGGAAAGCAGGGTTTAACCGTTCATCCCAGATGACTGCCAGATTAACCAGTTTTCTTCATGACCTCATACGACATTCCTCAAAAACTGAAATAGTAAAGAGTTCATCTTTGATCCCTAAAATTCTTGTTGTCCAGTAAAGATGAGAAGGAGCTAACAATGAAAACATGAGAAGTATGGCAGTGAAAAATGCAAAGAAAAATACAAAATAGAATATTATAGATGAAGGAATTAGAAATATTTTCCCATGATAATTGCTCTTAACCAGAGGTCATAGTAGCTGTGTAAGGGGCATCTGGAAATACGTAGATGCATTTTTGGGTTGTTGCAATGATTATAGGCTTAAAAAGTCATTGTCCTGCAATATATGATACAGTCCTAAACAAAGAATAATTGGCACATCCAAAATGCCAAAGCATTCCAGTAGGCAAACACTGAAAAGAAGCTCCTCTGATTAGACCAATAAGTTGTTCAACTTCCACCACCTGCTTAGCACATCTGTTTTCTTCAAGGAGAAAAAACAACACAAAAAAACCACAACAAAAAACACACACCTAGAAGAAACTCTCTTTTCTACATTCACTGGTTCTCAAATAGTAATAGAGGGGGCCTAGCCAAGGCATGAGGACTGTTTTAGACACCACACTGAATATAAAACAAAGCCAAAAATTCGACTAACTCCAGGGGCTGGAGTTGTGACCTAAACCAAGGCATTATACACCCAATTCTACGTCTCTTGTTATTTAACTTATAAAGATATACCTCAGTTGGTATAATATTGGGGTACATCCTGAGGATGCTTGGCTAAAGATATAGATACTTCCATAAGTCAAAGGTCTCTTTAATTTTTATTCACTCACCATAGTATCAAGTTCAGGCTGTGTTAAACAACTGGGAGTATAGGAATCTATAGGAAACTAGAGGCCCGATGCATGAAGGTTTGTGCAAGAATGGGCCTTCCTTCCCCTGGCTGCCAGCATGGCCTTCACTGCACTGTTGCCATGGAGATGATGCAAGCATCCCACCCGGCTGCTCGATGCATTTGTATGCAAATTAACCCACCATACTTGTTGGCTTAATTTGCATACTCACTCCTGATTGATTGGTGGGTGTCATGAAGGTACAGTCAATTTGCATCCTTCTCTTTTATTAGTGTAGATATGGAGATCTAAATTCCCCCTTAATTGTCTATCACTCTAGGCAAAGTCCAAGTGTCCTGAAGTGGTGGCCCAGGTTATGAAGATTTTGGTAGGGAAAGTAAAAGGGGCTAAAAGCATTAGGCAAGTAGAGAAGTTATACCATAGATAAGGTTTAGTATTTGCTTTTTCATGGCTTTGGTTCAATTTAAAAATTACTTTTTTCAAGACACTATGCTAAAACCTATGTAGGTCATAACATAAAACTATAAATAAACAAAAATAAGAGCATCCATAGAATCTTTGAGAAAAATGTTTAATTTAAAAAATTGCCTCAGCCAGCCTAGCTAGTGTGTGGGTCAGTGGCTGAGCATCAACCCATGAACCAGGAGGTCACGGTTCAATTCCAGTCGGGGCACATGTGGGCTTGATCCCCAGTAGGGGGCATGCAGGAGACAGCCGATTAATGATTCTCTCTCATCATTAATGTTTCAATTTCTTTCTCCCTCTCTAAATTTGCCTCATCTAAACATGCTTCTAGTACCTGAATTCACTTCTACACTACATTCCTTGCCAAGCCTAGGCAAGGGCCCTTTAAGTAACAGCAGGAATGGCCTACTTCTCAGGGCTGACAGCTGCACAATTCTAAATATTAGCTAAAGCCCTAAACCCACCCCTGCCCTGATTAAGAGATGTTTCTTTCTAATTTCCACCTACTGATCCTTGCTTGTCATTTATAAAAAAGTTGATCCCTTTCATATGGCAGCCCTTAAAATATCATGTCTCCAACGTGTATTCTCCCATCCAAACAAAAGAAAACCTCTGGTATAGAATGTGAGGAGAATGTTAGGGAATATAAACTACATGTACAAGTCTTTCGATTTCTCCAAGCTAATTTACAGTTTTTGTTTTGTTCTTTACCTTTGCAGCCTGAGGAGTACAAGCAATATGCACAGTGCTGGGCTTCACCCCATTTGCCTTAGGTCTTTTAAACAAAGCAAACCTACTTTTCCTTCTTCCTCTATCGCCGTTTGGCAGAGACCCATTATACCTGATCGGAGAGAAAAGAGATTAGGTGATCTCTGTAAGAACCATACAATTCTAACAAATGTGTTACTTTGGGATCAGTCCCCAATTATCTATTAGCACATTATAAGCATGTAAAATTCTTTTTAGCAATTGCTGATCTGAGTACAAAACAAAATGAGATTCCTCTTGGCCATGTTCTAAGTCACATAGAACTACTGTTTGTATTATACATATAAAGCTAGAATTTGGATTGTGTATTTGTCACAATCTTTTTTTCATTACTTTAAGTTACTTATATTTTTCTTCAAAGAGGTGATTAGTGGCATATCTGACTCCTCATGACTCATTCTATTTTTTTCTAAAGGTTAATGTTTGCATGTGCTAATCTAACCTTTAAAAGTACAATATAAATTGTTTAAAATAGAATCACCTTTGTGAACCAAACACCTTAAATAGCTGAACTTTTGAAATACGGTATTTTTAGGCTTGTTTGTTAAGTCTCAGCCACTTGAGCATACACATATATATTCACATTATGTTGGCAAAACCTGTCCAACTGAGATGCCTGCTAAGCAGCTGTTAAACATACTTTTGTTGTTCAGACATTATGACCATTTCTTCATAATAAGAAATACATATTTGTTCTGTAGGTAAGCAAGTATGCGAGGACTGAACTACTAGGGAAAAAGTTCAGAACAAAACATCTGGGTGTTTACCATGTAGTAGACACTCTTCGGTTCTACCCCATACATCACCTTACTTCATCCATCCTCATAAAAAACTCTGTGAGACTGGTATCACTCTCCATTTTTACAGATTAGGAATTAGTAAGTTATTCCTCAAAGGAATGAGGTTCCTCAGAGACTCAAAGGTCACACATGTACACTGGCAAAGCTAGAATTTGGATCCAAGTGTTGGTCATGCTATTTTTTCATTCTTTACTGCTTCATTATGGCATAAGCAGTAGCTTAATAATAATTTATCTTCATTCACTTTTCCCCCTCCCACCGTGAAAGCATGGTCAATCTGGGGGGAAACGAGACAGGAAATAGACAGTTTTGAGGTTGGAGGACAATGTGATTGTAAAATGGCCTACATTAGTGGTTGACAAGAAGGGAATTTACTAATAAAACTGCCATATGTAAAAATTGTAACGACTTTTAAAAAGTACATATATTTTTATTGATTTCAGAGAGGAAAGGAGAGGGAGAGAGAGAGATAGAAACATCAATGATGACAGAGAATCATTGATCAGCTGTCCCTGCATGCCCCTACTGGGGATCGAGCCTGCAACATGAGCATATGTCCTTGACCAGAATCAAACCCGGGACCCTTCAGTCTGCAGGCCGATGCTCTATCCAGCTAGGGCTGTACTGACTCTTTATAAAAAAAAACCAAACTAGAACCGAAACCGGTTTGGCTCAGTGGATGGAGCGTCGGCCTGTGGACTGAAGGGTCCCGGGTTCGATTCCGGTCAAGGGCATGTACATTGGTTGCGGACACATCCCCAGTGGGGGGTGTGCAGGAGGCAGCTGGTCGATGTTTCTCTCTCATCGATGTTTCTAGCTCTCTATCCCTCTCCCTTCCTCTCTGTAAAAAATCAATAAAATATATTTAAAAAAACCTAAAAACAAACTAGAGGCTTGTGAACGAAATTCATGTACGGGGGAGGGAAGGGAAGATGTGTGTGATCCTTAGTCCAGGCTGCACCCTCTCCAAGCTGGGACCCCTTAAGGGATGTCTGACTGCCGTTTAGACCAGATCCAAGACAGTCGGACATTCCTCTCACAATCCAGGAATGCTGGATTTGAACCACTCACCTGCCTGCCAGCCTGATCAACCCCTAATCATTCCCCTGCCAGCATGATCGATGTCTAATTGCTCCCCTGTTGGCCCAATTGCCCCTAACTGCCCTCCCTTGCCAGCCTGGCCACCCCTTATTACCCTCCCCTGACAGCCTGGTTGTCCCTAACTGCCCTCCCCTACTAGCCTGGTCAACCCTAACTGCCCTCCTCTGCCGGCCCAGTCACCCCTAACTGCCCTCCCCAGCCAGCCTGGTCACCCTTAACTGCCCTCCCTTTCAGGCCTGGTCCCTCCCAACTGCTCTCCCCTGCCAACCATCTAGTGGTGGCCATCTTGTGTCCACAAGGGGGCAGCCATCTTATATATTGGAGTGATGATCAATTTGCATATTACCTCTTTATTATACAGGATTGTAAAAAATTATAAAGTCAGCCAAAGCAAATTTTTCTAAAACAAGGAACAGGAAAGACAAATGGAATGATTATGTGACTCTAGACAAATTCAGTTTTCATTTCATCTTTAAGAAGCTCTGTTCTTTCTAAGGGTGAGGATGAGGCAATGTTTATGCAATATTTGTACCCTTATAAGTGATAGCATAAAACTGACAATTAAAAAGAGTCTCCTGATTTAGTAATATTAACCGATAGCTTTAAGTCTTTTCTGGAAATAGGAAGGGTATAAATTCTAAAAAAGTACCTTTAAAGTTACTATATGTTATTCAATTTTATGTTATCAGATGAGGAAACCTTACCCTAAGACAATGAGTTCACCATATTTTACTGGTGCTTTGGATGGATGATTTTCTTGATCAGGAGAAAACATGAGCTTGGCTGTCGTCTTTCTCAAATCTTTGTTCACTGGTCAGGAGCCTTGGGACACCTTTTGCATTATTTCCTGGAGGGGAAAAGCTTTCATTAATAGCATGAACAATAAATTTCAGTTTAAATATTTCCCAGCTGACTTTGTGAACACAGTATTATGCAAATTATCAAATATTCAAAGAATGAAACATTTCCCCCAGTAATGGTTATATTTTAATACAACTGTTTAAATGGATTAAAATGTACATTTGGGGAATTCCACCTCCAGGAAAATAGAATAGACATATTTTTCCCTATTACTTCCACTATGTACAAAAACCGGGACATTAAATATAAAACATAAGAGCCTAGCCAACATGGCTCCATGGTTGAGTGTTAGGAGGTCATGGTTCAGTTCCTGGTCAGGGCACATGCCTAGGTTGCAGGCTCAATCCCCAGTGTGGGCATGCAGGAGGCAGCCAATCAGTGAGTGATTCTCTCTCATCATTGATGTTTCTTCTCTCTCTGTCTCCCTCCCTCTCTGAAATTGATAAAAATATATTTAAAACAAACATAAGATGATTCTGAAAAGCAGTGAGAAGGCAGACCAGCTAGGAACTTCAGGGCCCAAGGAATGACACAGTGGTTGGTGAGTTACCCTGGTTTTCTTTTTGCCAAATATATCCCAGATTTGGAGTTGAAGAATCCAATAACCTGAAATGCCAACTAGTAGATTAAAAAAAAAAAAGTCCCAACAAAAACCTAGTCTCTCTAGTCAAAAAACAAAAACAAGAAAGGAACAGCCTTAGCAAGACGGAAAACTTTTGACAATAGCCACTCTGCGGCCAAACACCACAGAAAACTGGTTCTACCTCTGCCCACAGCACCAATAGTTGAGTGGGAGCCTAGCCTTGGATCTCATAAGGCCATGACGAGAAGGCCCAACCTCCTAGTGGGTGTCAGGCCAAGTAGGGAGCCAGGACTTTCACGCCTGAGGGTTGGTAACATGCCCCCACTTCTACCCTAGCAGTGCCCTGGGAGACTACATGGGGAGCCTGCCTGGACTTCCACCCTTACCCAGCAGTAATAAGGATCTCCTTTCTCGGGTGTCAATGGAGGCAGAGGAGAGAATCTCGACTTCTATGCCCACCTGGCAGTAAAAAGGAGGTGCCTCTTATTCTCCTACCAAAGTAATATCAGGAAAATCCAGTGGAAATGGGAGGTTTAGATAATATCCTGAGTCTTAGAACGTAATATGAAAATGTCCAGGTTTCAATAGAAAATCACTCATTATATTAAGAACTGAAATATTTAAAACCACACAAAATTATAAGATGACAGAGTTGTTAGAATTACTTGATAAAGATTTTAAACCAACCATGATAAAAATTCTTCAATAAGCAATTACAAACGTGTTTTGGACAAGTGAAAAAAAAAAAATCTCAGCAAAGAAAAGCTCCCTGGATGGTCTCAACAGCCAAATGGAAGGGACATAGTAAAGATTCAGAACAACAGAGGACCGAAGAAATAAAACAACAAAAACAGCTTCATGGACCCGTAGGATTACAGCAAAAGACCTAATATTTGTACCACTGGGACCCAGAAAGTGAGGAGAATAAGTGAAGTTGAAAATATACTCAAAGAAATAATGACTAAAAATTGACAAATTTGCAAAGAGAAACAAAACTATAGATTCAAGAAGCTGCACAAACCCTATGCAGGATAAATCTGAAGAAATCCATGCCAAGACACATCATAATTAAACTTCTGAAAACAAAGGGCAAAGAAAATATTTTTAAGGCAGCCAGAGAAACTATACCTTATCTATGGGGGGAAAGCAATTAGATTTTCACCCAAAATTATACAAGCCAGAAGAAAGTGGTATATTGTTTTCAGTTGTTGAAAGAAAAGACCCAGAAACCTACAGCTGGCAAAACAGGGGAAATGAAGACATCCTCAGATGAGGGAAAATTAGAAGAATTTATCACCAGCATATCTACTCTAATAGGGTGACTAGAAGAAATTCTCAAAGCAGAAAATAAATAAAAAGGAACCTCAGAACATCAGAAAGGAAGAAAGAATATGATAAGTAAAAATATGGTAAATATAATGTTTTCCTTTTCTTGAATGAAGGTCAAAGCACAAATTATATAACACTGTCTCATTTGGTTCCAAATGACCATAAAGGAAATATTTAAGGCAAATACTACTATATATTGCACTCTTGGGCATTTATCCTAGAGAAACAAACTTATGTTCATACAAAACCTATACACAAATGTTTATAGCAGCTTTATCCATATTATGTGGACTAGTACTCAGCAAGAAATAGGAAATAAACTACTGGTAGATGAAACGACATGGATGACTCTCTAGGGAATTATGCTGAATAAAAAAAAACTAGTAACCTCCAAAAGTTGCATAAATGATTCCACTTATATAATGTTCTTGAAATGACAAAAGTATTGAAATGAAAACAGATTAGTTGTGGCCAGGAGTTAAGGAGGGAGCAGGAGTGGGAGGGAGTGGGTGTGGCTACAAAGGACAATAGGAAGGATTCCTGTGGTGAAGAGTCCTTTATCAATATCAACCTCCTGGTTGTGATATTTTACCTCGGTTTTGTAAGATATTTACATTGGGGCAAACCGAGTAAAAGGTACACAGAAACTCTGCATTATTTCTTCCAAATGCATGTGAACCTACAATTATCTCAAAATAAAGTTTAACTAAAAAGTATAAATTTGATATAGGTATGGAAAACAAAAGCCTGACACTTTTGATAAGTCAGAAAAATGACCATAATCAACAATCTCATCTGTATTTCATTAGCAGTTTAATGGGGCTAGGTATTTCCTGTATGTTTCTTTCCCTGGTCTTCCTGTTAGCCTCATTACAAAGGTTTCACAATAAAATTCTTATGCTAATCCATAGAGGTCTCCTGGTTTTGTAATTCCACCAGTAGGTTTCATAGGAAACTCATAAATGAAAAACACCTACTTGTTTTTTCCCAAAGTACAGTAAAATATACCCTGTATACAATAGCACTTTCAGAGAGAAAACAACACAGAATATTTATAGCCCAATGAATAAGAACAAAGAGAAAGTTAGCCAGTTTGACCTCTTTTTTATCCCTTATAACTAACTAACTAACTAGCTAACTAACATAAACATTTAAACTAGCAATTAAGACAAACATACTACCTTTTATTGTTAGTAAAGTAAAAAATGCTTACTAAATTATTTTAAAGTAAAACATACTTAAAATTTTCTTACTTTATTTTTATTTTTTTTAATCCTCACCCGAGAATATGTTTTCCACTGATTTTTAGAGAGTGGAAGGAGAGAAGGGATAGGAAGAGAAAGAGAAACCTGGATGTGAGACCTCTGTATTAGAGGTGCTTTGTGGTTGCCTCCTGCATACATCCAAGCAGGTTCAGAAATCAAAACTGCAACTTAGGTGCCTGTCCTTGACTGGGAATGGAACCCTCAACTTTCTGGTGTGTGGGCCAACACTAGCCACTGAACACACAGGCCAGGGCAAGAATTATTTTAAGAAAAACTTCATTCCTTCAAATACTCTATAAAATCCTTTCATCTTCCCACATGAATTTTAGTAAGAATTAAACTTAAATTTTAATAACACTGCTTCATTTTGATTTGCATTCCTATTTAGAGTTTCTATTTTTAGGAAGTGTTGGTTTTTTATTTACAGTAGCAAATCATTTCTTTTATATTACACGGCTAGCAAGTATTCATGTTCTAGTTCTAGCTCTCTTTGAACAAAGCAATCTGCTTCCTCATCTCTAAAAATTAAGGGATTAAAGTAGACTGAAGACAATTTTGGAACTAGAAATATATGCGACCATATGGTCCTAAAATAAGTATTTATAACTAATGTACATATAGCACTATACATTTAGTCCTATTGCCACTTTAGCAAAAGAAGCAACTTTTACCTTAGACAGGAATTAAGAATACCTTGGCCACATTACCCAAGAAAAACAACGTATTTCTAAGTATACTTATTCTTACTCTGATTAGGTCCTTAAAAGGCCTCAACTTGGGATCTTTTATCAGTGATATCTATGTTTCAATCACAGGAACACACTGAAAGCTGGATTCTATTTCTGTACCTAAAAATCGAAAACCTATAGTAAAACACTTGGGTATTGAATAGTATTGGTTATAATAACCAATTGGTTAAAATAACCCAATTTAAAAGGCATATAACGAATATACATATAACTGGCAGTTTTAAACTACGAATAAAATGTGCTTTGATAGCTATTTCTCCTTGAATCTTTTATTGCAGGTTCTAATACGTACTGACAGGTGACTGTTGTAAAGAAGTTTGAATCTCTGTATTTTGAAGAAAGATGCTCTTCACATTGGTGTGGAATCTTTAACAAAGCCCAATAGCTACATATTGCTCTAGAATTCACTCTCTTTATACACTGAGTGGCCAGATTATTATCATCTCTGAACGCATAATAATATATCCACTCATAGTATATCCTATATAATAAAAGGCTAATATGCAAATTATCCCCTTGACCAGGAAGGAGTTCGACCAGCAGGTAGGCTGGCCAACTGTCCATGTCTCCTTCCCCTGGCCAGAATGGCTGGACTCCACCCATGCAAAAATTCATGCACCAGGCCTCTAAAATATAAACACACACACACATACACACTCTGAGTGGCCAGATTATTATGCATTCAGAGATCATAATAACTTGGCCACTCAGTGTATATTTCCTATGTTTTAAAATCTGATTAAGACATAGAAATCTCCAAAATCAATTACTAAAGTCATGCATTTGAGGACTTAAAATGCCTATGTGTATCAATCAAATTTATTCTAATGCCTCAATTACTGGCCCCAGCTATTGGTATTCAATTAAGTTAATTGATCAGACTCCCACCTAAATACTTAGTTCCATTACGATGTGATCTAGCATAAAGAACATGAAATAGCACCATTAATTCTAACCGAAACTGAGGAAAAATGTTAGAGAAAATCTTCCTAAGATAACAAGACTATTTTCTATATAATATGTTACTTTGAAGCTTTACTTGATCCTTAAAAATTATATTGCTCTATCAGCAGGAACCTTCCCAAGTTAAACAATTTTTTTTTTTTTAAAGAACTATATTCTAGCCAAAACCAGTTTGGCTCAGTGGATAGAGTGCCAGCCTGTGGACTGAAGGGTCCTGGGTTCGATTCTGGTCAAGGGCATGTACCTTGTTTGTGGGCACATCCCCAGTGGGGGGTGTGCAGGAGGCAGCTGATTGATGTTTCTCTCATCGATGTTTCTGGCTTTCTATCCCTCTCCCTTCCTCTGTAAAAAATGAATAAAATATATTTTTTTAAAAAAAGAAAAAGAAGTATATTCTGGAATGGTGTTATTTTCTGTGTGTGGAAGCAAAACATGAAAAATTAGCCATAATATATATACCGTATTTGCCGGCGTATAAGACGATTTTTTGGCCCTGAAAAATATGCCTCCAAGTGGGGGGGTAGTCTTATACGGCGAGCATATAACAAACTCTGTATTTTTAGTGGAAATGTTAGGGGGTCGTCTTATACGCCCAGTCGTCTTATACGCCGGCAAATACATATTTTTCAGGGCCAAAAAATCGTCTTATACGCCGGCAAATACGGGGTATATATATATATATATATATATATATATATATATATATATATAAATTTGAAAATAGTTTCATTAATTTGACTAATGTAACATTCTTTTGTAAATAATGTATTTTTATTGATTTCAGAGCGGGAGATAGATAGAAACAACAACGATGAGAGAGAATCATTGATAGTTTGCCTCTTGCACATCCCACACTGGGGACTGAGCCTGCAACCCAGGCATGTGCCCTATCCAGGAATCAAACCATGACTTCATGGTTCACAGGTCAATGCTCAACCACTGAGCTTCACTGGCTGGGCTGGCTAATGCAACATTCTAATTATTTGCTCTTAATGGTCAGTGAACTACAATTATTTTCATATCAAGTTTTCCCCCAAGGAAAGACTTTTTATAATATAGCAGAGGCCCAGTGCACAAAATTCATGCATTTGGGTGGGGGTTCCTTCAGCCCAGCCTGCACCCTCTCACAGTCCAGGAGTCCTGCAATCGTGGGGCCCCCATCAATTACATTGCACTTGCCATCGCGGCAGTCAGTGCTGGGTTGACTCGGTCCCGAGACCCAGGAGGGAGCGAGAGGTCAGAAGTTCGGCCCACTCGCCAGAGCCTACAGCATGTGTAGCCTGGCGTTCAGTTGTTCGTTCGGTTGTTTTGGACGTTACAGACCCTGGCTCTTTATATATATATTAGGATGACTGTTTCACATAAAGGAACACTGGGAAATCAATCTTTGTCCAAATTTCTCTCTCAATATAACACATTTTCTTTTATTTACATTGCACACAGCCTTTTGCTTACTACCTACTAAGCACAAGCACAAAATTCCCGCCCTGAAAAGATAAAAAGTTAAACAAATATTAAACAAGGGACAAACAGACCTTATGTAGATATTTATATTCATCTTTAATACTTCTATTTTTGGTGGGCAAGTGAGTACACACAAAGAAGTATTGAGAGAAAAAAAGGTAAATATTTTAGGAAATGTTATGATGCTTTATGGTGAAAAATAATGTGGGTTGCATATATTATCTCTGATGAAACAGATTTCCGTCTATACTAGAGGTACTTACTTTGTGGTTGATTTAAAAAAGACAACTCAAACAGAAAGAACTGTTTTGGTATATCTGTAGTGAAGCCATTTTATGAAACCAATTTAGCTGAAATTGAAGGAAGTTAAATTTATAGCAGCTTCTTGATAAGAGTGAAAAATTAATCACCTTCTTCCTTCTTTCACAATTAGCAGGATTAATAAGCAGCAGCTTTCCATAAAAGGAGAGAAGGGATAATAGAAACAATAGCGCCAGAAGTAGGATTATGAGGTTATTATTTTTGTCAGTGTCTTTAGCTTTTTCAACACAGCAGTGAAGGAAGTAAAGTCCACACTCCTATTCCCATGATACAAGGCACTCCCTGGGTAAACTCCCAGCCTTCCCCTTAGGGTAGCCAAATGAATGCTAGTCAGTCAAGACTTTCCTAATTAACAGGGCTATTGTGATATTCTATCACACACAAGGATAACTTATTTTCATCCTAATAGGAAAGCAATTAACATCTTTCCTACCTAAGGACAGTATTTGTTCCTCTAAACTAGGGTTTCTCAACCTTGGCGCTACTAATATTTCAACATTGTGAGGAGCTGGCTTGTGATTATAGGAAGTTCAGCAGTACCACTGGCCTTTATACCTCAGAGATGCTAATAGCATCTCTAGTTGTGGTCATAAAAAAATCTCATATAGAACTGTACACCTGAAACT
The DNA here is from genome assembly GCA_963924515.1 of Vespertilio murinus. Taxonomy (NCBI): domain Eukaryota; kingdom Metazoa; phylum Chordata; class Mammalia; order Chiroptera; family Vespertilionidae; genus Vespertilio; species Vespertilio murinus. The sequence continues at coordinate 36,063,394 of OZ004713.1, read as the reverse complement.
CATATAATTTTATTATCCAAACAAACTAGAGGCCCGTTGCACGAAGGGGTTCATGCAACAGGCCTTCCTCCCCTTGGCTTCCAGCACCGGTTTTCCTCTGGCACCTGAGACCCAGGTCTTCGCTCCAGCCAGAGTCTGCCTTCTTTGTCTTTGCTGCAGGCTCTGGCTGAAGTCCGCAGTCTATGTCTTCGCTGTGGCCAGAGGGCTGCTCCTGCAGATCCCTTGGTCCCCACCCTCCCACTTATAGCAGGCATCCTGCCACTGGAGCAGTTGGGCGGCTGCCATCTTTCTCCTTCAATTTGCATATTCCCTCTGACTGGCTGATGGATGTAGCCAAGTGATAGTTAATTTGCATGTTTCTCTTTTATTAGCATAGAGAGAGGCCTGGTGCACAGCTTTGTGCACTGGTGAGGTCCCTCGGCCTGGACTGTGGGGACTGGGCCAAAACTGGCTCTCCAACATCCCCCAACGGGGTCTCAGATTGCAAGGGGGACCCCACCGGTGTACAAATCTGTGCACCAGGGCTCTAGTATGCATATAAGATCTTTGTTTAATCTCTTCCTACCTTCCCTCTGAGATTCATCAGTTGGTTCCATGTTTCCATGCCAGTGGTTTCTGCTCCTGTGCTGAGCACCTGCCCCCTGGTGGTCAGTGTGTGGCATAGCTACTGGTTGGCCAGTTGAATGGTCAGCCACTCACTTAGGTTTTTATTCATATAGATGTCACCCAACAAACTCAGTAAAAAAAAAAAATAAAAAATAAAAAAAATAGTTTCACCTCTTCATCCTGTGAGTATCACTGCTCTAAATCTCAAATTGGGGATGACAATTTGTTTTTAGGAAGGGAATTTGACCTATTTTTTGGCACAATGCTTGCCGCATACTAAGGTATTTAACAAATGTTTTCTTACTAACATCATCATACTGATGTCTTAAAGGGCTATTATTAACCCTGTGTCAGTAAAGGCAATGGCTTTAAACATAGCTGCAATTTCAGTATTTCATTATAACTGATAAGAGTGGCTGGGAGAGAGAATTGGATCTATCATTACACCATGATGGTGGTTAATTATTAACATTTCTATGCATTTAGATATTTTAATAATGAAATAACCTCTCCCAAGTGAAGGAAAGGAACTGCAGTGGGGTGACGGTAGTAGCAGCTAGAAGGCCAGTGCTGGGTAGTCTGACGTTTAGAAAAGTGTTAACCTTTGGAGGCCAGATAAGGAAAGATACTCTTGACCTAGGGGACCCATCTCTAGAAAAATTAAAAAGGGGTGTCAATCTGAATCAATCTTGGATAGAGGTCTATAGTGTGCTTGCACAGAATGTTATTTGGCAAAATGCTTTCACATACGATTATTTTATTTGACTCTTACAATAGCCCTGTGAATTAGTCAGAAAGTCTTATTAACTCAATTTTCCAGATAAAGGAACAAAGTGTGCCAGTCAGAAAGACCAGTGGCTAGTTCAAGGCGAAACAGGTGATATCTGGCAGAGCTAGAATTAAATCACACATATTGATTCAACATACATGAACTCATTTAATTTCTATCACAACTACATTAAGTATAATTATCTTGCTCCTAGAACTAGTCTGGGTATTCTCATATCACTAATCACACCATAGACAAGGTTGGGTGGGGATGATTCCACACTAAGAAGAAGAGACCCTATTAAGGGACTATTTAGGAGAAAGACTAGAAATACGAAGTACATCTGTGTAAAATAAACCCTAATCAAGTTATACTCCAGCATGGACCAGTAACAATTATTCAACTACTAGTATGACTAGTGCTTTTTGAGATTATTTGAACCTTTGTCACTTCCTCAATGTTCCTTTTATTTGTCAACCCTGTTTCCTGGTAGTGACCAACGATAAAAACTTCAGTAAATAAAGTGGATTTTGCATGTCCATTTAAAAAATGGGGAAGGGAGAAAGGAACCCAAGAGGAAAAGCAGGACATTACACTAAGGCAAATTCCTGGGTACCATCAGGAAGAAACACCTATTAGAATTGAGTCCAGACAGTCTAGGAACAGAAGGCTTCATGTACTCCCTGCGAAGTAACAGCCAAGACAAAACTGCAGAGCATTGTTTAATGGGAGTTTAAATACAACTGCACCACTCTATCCCAAAATGATAACTAATTTCCCACATCTAGAAAGTGTATTTTAAAAACACAACAAAGGATTAGAACATGTTTATTCTTCCTGCCCATACTTTTAGATTACCAAAATTCCTAAAATGATGACATGCTTCTCAGAAAGCAGAACTAGAAATTCCCCTTGGCTTAACCATTAAAACCTTGAAACAAAACTCTGCAGACAACACCAAATTCAGTAGGATTAGATGGTTATTTGGAACAAAGACATTGGATAGAAGTATATTCATGGGAAATTCTATCAGTTTCTAAACTCAGCATCCAACGCTGGCAGTCAATTCATGATTATGCTACCCTTTTCTCATAGTGGCTAACACTGGGTTGTGTCTCTGTGCCAAGCACTGTTATAAGCACTTTACGTGTATTAACGATTTACTTCCCAGAACAACCATGAGGCAGAAACTGTTATAAACCTCAGTTTATAGACTAAGAAAACTATAAATTTATATTTCAAACTCTAGCCAACATTCTGGAACTGCTGAAAATGTGAGTAGTGCGGAGTAAGAGAGAGAGAACCACTTTGAAAAACAAAATTAAACAAGAAAATCCCCCAATTCTTTTCCTACTATGTATCAAGTATTAAAGAGCAAAAGATTACATAAATGCTATTGCCCTAACATGGGAATAAACTTCTGTAATACTAACAATTTTAATCTTCTCAATAACTCAAATCATTTAAAGTTGTTAAAAAAGTTCTTGGATAAAATTTAAACTTGGAAAAAAATGAGTGAAATAAATTTGTTTCCAATCAATGTAAATCGATACCAACTTATGAAATAAAAATAAATGGAACACTGACTCCACAGTCATATTTTTATATCCCAGGAGTAAACCATATTAATTTTATGTAGATTATGGACCCTTCCAAAAAAAGTATTGTGTAGTGATTATTTTGGACAGGTAAATTACTTCCAGAAATAGAGTAATTTGGGCTTTCTTTAGTCAACATCAGACCAACCCAAATTGACAAGTGTTCTACAAATAACTCATTAAGGGTGCCACGGTCATGAAATATAAGGAAAGACAAAGAAATCCTCATTGGAGGAATTTAAGGAGATACAACAATTACATGGGATCGTGAACTGGATACTGGACCAGAAAAAGGACATTAATGGAAAACTGGCTAAATCTGAATATGGTCTACAGTTTAATACTACGGCTAATAATATTGCACCAGTGTTAATTTCCTGGTTTTGATAAATGTACCCTGGTTATACAGATTGTGAAGCTGAGTACATTTTATATATATCCTACATAATAAAAGCCTAATATGCTAAGCGCCTGACTATTCGACCAGTTGTATGACGCGCATTGACAGGTAGGTTAGCTTGGGGACAGATTCTCCGAATGGTAGGTTAGCTTGCTGCTGGGGTCCAGCTGATTGAGACTGGGTGAGACGGGCCAGACATGCCTTGGAGCCCTCCTGTGGTCTCTCCCTGGCCCCGATGGATGGTGCACTGGTGAGGTCCCTTGACCTGGCCTGCGCCCTCTCGCAATCTGGGACCCCTTGGAGGATATTGGACTGCTGGTTTCAGCTTGATCCCCGCAGCCCAGGCTGAAGGACCCCGCCAGTGCACACATCAAATACATATATACATACTAGAGGCCCAGCGCATGATTAAATCATGTGCGTGTAGGGTCCCCTAGGCCTAGCCTGCCATCAGGGCCATGTCCACCACCCCGTAATGCTCCACTGACACTGCCAGTGCTCTAGGGAAGAGGGGGAGAAGGTGGAAGCAGGGTAGGGACCCCAGACGCCACCGCTGTGGCGGGCCTCATGAGATATTTGTGCCTGGTTGGTCCCCATACCTCTCTCCCCAATGTTGAATGTCTGAGCCACTGGCTGCTCTGAACTATTTGGCTCTTTTCTTTAGTAACAGCTTTTACCTTCTGCCTCAATTCCTCTCCCAGCTTGTGCCCTTCTCCTGCGTGCCATTTCTCCTCACTCCCCCACCCCCCAGCATTGGAAGCACCTCTGCTTGCCACCTGGGGACCTGTGCTGCGCCGCACCCTCTTGGCCATGTGGCCCCACCCACCGCCTGCCTTGCTGCGATTGGCACCTGTGGGCTGCGAGACCCAGAGGTGCTCCATGCACCTCCTGATACTGGTCTTTGGTCATTACGGTGTTACGATCATTGGCTAGATAGATAGATAGATAGATATAGATATGTATACATGTACTTAATTCCTTTTATTCCCCATATTTTCTGTAGGCTAAATTATTTCACAATAAAAAGTAATAATAATAATGGGAAACAAACAAAATAGACTTTTAAATTTAATAAAAGGCATTACAATATGAATTTAAGATTCAAAGTTTGCTTCCTTTCAGCCTTCTTTCTGCCTAAAGGTGCAAGATTCTCAAACTGTCTTTGGTCCTGTCAAACCACAGTACCTGCCAGGTCTCATGTTCTCTCTCTTGATGTGAAACTGCACCTGCCACAGCCCCTTTGGTCAGGAGTGTTACTACAAAGTGTGGCCGCTCACTGGACTGAGCAATACCTGAACCAAAGTGATTCACCAACATACCGAGCAGAATTTGATAGAACCATGTTTCAAGGGTTTTTCTTTGGCGAATTAAAAAAGTTATTATGATATAAGGGCAATTTTACTATTAAATGATGTAGATAGTTTTACTAGAAAACACTTTGTATATGCAATTATATTGCGGCTTCTTAATTAATGCTGTATACTAAAATCTTTAACAGTATTTGAATGTATTTGAGTTCCATCTACCTAATTACATGAATCCTAGTCTTAAAGAGTTTATGAAAGGGAATGGAAAGGGAGCTGAGGAAGAAGATTGAGGAAGCAGTAGCCCGGGGTAATTTTTCATTTTAAAAAGCAAGAAAGTAAAAACACTTTTCTGAATTATTCACTAGTTATTTCATTTGTGATAGTGTTTTCTTCAAACTACAAGAGATACTTATGAAGGACTAAGTAAACTATGAGTGTATGTAGGGGCAACTCTGAAGTATCAGATCTATAAAATTAGCTCTGTAGGCACATGATTTTCTCATCTTATAAAATAATGACAGTATTTCCCACACCTTATAGAATTTGTCATGTGGCCTGAATGAGAACAACAAAGCTGGACTGAAATTTGGATGTTGGGCCATTTGCTTGGTCCACTCACTAAATACACGATCATACAGAGACTTTTGGGTCTCTTGAAATTATTCAAACTATGAAAGGTAAGCAAGTGATTTTCAAGGAACAAATGTAATGGAAAACAAAAAAGTATTTTAAAAAAATACCTAATATATATTTAGTTAGGCATACAAAGTATTATAGGTCCTAATAATACTTCATTAATTTATAGTGGTCACTTAAAATTTAGTTATTTTCTCAGAGATTCATCTTTATTTTTCAGTATCTAAACAAATGTTATAATCTGTTCTGTGTAGTAACTTCGACACCATGTAGTTAATTCTACTTTTTCTACTGCTCTTAATATAGAATAGGCCCTGAAATATAACAAAAGGCCTAAAAAATCATTGCAATTTGTTTAAAAGTTGAATGCTACATAAATGTTTGAGTCTCAATAGGGGAAAAGATAGCACTTCTAAATAAAATAAGATTTAATATATATAGTCTCTGCTCTTAGAGCAACATTAAGTCTTTTATAGTTTCGCAATCCATTATAAGCTCTATTTAAAAGGTATGGGGGGAAATGTAGTAAAAAATTCAAATTATAATTGAATCTCCAATATTGTTTCTAACAGTAAAGTTAGCTACTGACAGGGAAATCACCATAACAAAATAACTATTTCACCGCGGCCCGTGTATCTCAGTGATTGGAGCATTGGCCCATGCACCAAAGGATCTTGGGGTTCGATTCCTAGTCCAATACCTAGATTGCAGGTTTGATTTCTGGCCCTGATTGGAGGGTGTGCGGGAGGCAACCAATTGATGTGTCTAACATCTCAATGTTTCTCTGTGTCTCTGTCCCATCCTTCTTCCCTCCCTCCCTCCCTTCTACTCTCTCAAAAAATTAATAGGGGAAAAAAAATCCTTGGATAAGGATTTAAAATCCCACAAAACAAACCAACAAACAAAAACTTTTTCACCTGACCAGAGTGACTCAGTTAGTTGAGCGTCATTCTGTGCACCTGCAAGTTCTATTACGGGTCAGGGTGCCTAGAGAAACAACCAATCAATGTTTCTTTCTCTCTCCATCTTTTCTCTCTCCCTTCCTCTCTCTGAGCATGTTCTTGGGTGAGGAATAAAAAAAGAGAATAATAACTATATCTAATCTCACCAATAAACAAAAATTTCCTCTTATGTGAATTCTAGTTTTCTCTTTGGTTCATGAAATGTTCTGAAAAGGAGCAGCTGATCTTTCTTTGACCAAATCATAATGTTTTCTCCATAAAATGTTATAGCAGCAATTTAGAGATATTGTGTGTGGGAGGCTTAGAACATCTATTTTTTAGCAGAATGAATATTTTAAATCACTCAGTATGGTATTCCCATTTAACTCTTTTCATTAGGAAAACGGTACATACATATAGCTTGGATATTTCTATAAATGTTCTCTCTCCACTCTAATTATTGTTATATTTTCACATTACAAACACTCCAATTAAATAGTGATCAATTTAAATGATGATCGTAATTTGCAACTTTTCTCTTGTCACTGACAACTTGCATTTTATACATATACAAAAGAGAGTATTTCCCCCTCACAAATCGATTAGAAAATGGTAAAGAATAAACACACAGTACTGGGCAATATGTCATTATTTTAGCAAGCAGATTCAGTTTTTCATGAATTTCCTATAGAAAGAAAAATAACCTCAAAGTATATCTTTTCTTTTAATCAAAATAAAATGACTCAGAAAAAACAACACTGCTGGGAATGATCATTGTTCATTTCTTAGCAGGAAGAGATGGTTCCTGTGCCCCCATAAATCACCAGATCTAAAATCATTAAATCTCTTCCCATCAAATCAGAACAAGATGTTCAGGTAGAAATATCACATAAAATCCTTATAAAGCAAGATTCTCAATATTTTAAAAATTCTTTATATTTTTCCCTCCCTTCTGAAAATGTTTAAATAGTAAACTGCAGTTATCCCAAAGGCCTAGATCTCTTTGAAAGCAACTCAGGAGACATATAGTTAAAAAAAACTAGACTCTGAATAAACTGTTAACAGCTAGCCAAAATACAATGACAGCACCGTCATTCTGGTATCAGGTTCCAGCAATGTAATTCTCAAATTTAATAACTCAAAAGAAAGCAACAGATAACATTACGTTCTAAAACATGTAAAAACAAAACAAAACAAAAAACCCCACACCAAATACTGTAGCTTGGATTGGGAAAACATTACAAGGGAAGAGTGTTCAGTTTTCTGTCAATAGGCAATCAACACCCAGTTATTTTTCTTATGCTCTCTTTAAGACTAATTATGGAGGTGAGAGTAACAGTGGAAAACCTCCCTAAATACACAAAAGCCTTAGAACTTGAGATTTATTCCATCTTTTCCCTAAAATGGAAAATGCAATTCATACATTACAAATGTCTAAAGCTGAATGTGAAAAAAAAAGTGAAACAATTCAATATAAATGATCTGATTAATTATGATTCAAATCATTCCTTTTACACTTACCTGGAACCTTGAAGCCCTGACAATGTTACACTTAAAATTAAGCCACAGAACATCTACCTCTTCATTCCATCGCTATCGCCACAGCCAGACAAACCACCTCTCACCAGAGGATAAAATCCAGAGTATTTAAAGCATCTCCCAATTACACTTAGAATCACACACTGAATAGCTAGCTGTCTGCTCAGTGTTCTTTCACTTAAGCATCACATAATGTGTGTGGGTGAGCCTGTGTTATGCAAAATAGGTAAACACTATATGATTCTAGATTCTATTGGCTGAAGTAAGAATTCACTTCTCTCACTTCCTCCTTAAGGAAGTCTGTGGCCCAAAAGGGAAGAAACGGAAGTAAGCAAGAAGCACAGAAAAAATTCTAACATGGGCTTATTTTCAAGTTATGGAATTAGGTACTTCAAAGGGGGTTCTTAAAAGGCTAACTTAATTAACTACATAAATGCTCTATAAATGTCAGAAGTAGAGCTGAGATACTAAACTACCTTTTCATTATAGTGTAAAGCCTATTTGAGTAGGTTTAGTATAATAATCTTTTAAAGAACACTCTTTGAAAAAAACACAGGAGAATCAATATAATTCATGTGAAGAAAGAGTGCCCTTTTAGCACTCAAATACATCAGCTATTTTGTTTTGTTTTAAAACACTATACAGTATATTACAGGATAAGAACAGGTGAAAATTCAATCACATTTTCAAGTGATCATGCTTGTTTATTCCTAGCTTTATACTTTAAAATAAATCAGATGAATTTGCTGCTTATTAACATGGAGGAATGATAGCAGTACCTGGAGGTAAGTTGGGAGTATACAAGCTTCACCAAATAAGCTACTGAAGGTACCATGCTTATGGAACTTAGCTGCTTTTAGATTATGCTACTTCTCATTTGAGGAGTTATTGCCTATTATTCCAAATGCCCCCATATCTTCTCTTTTTAAAAAAAATATATTTTATTGATATTTTACAAAGAGGAAGGGAGAGAGATAGAGAGCTAGAAACGTCCATGAGAGAGAAACATCAACCAGCTGCCTCCTGCACACCCCCTACCGGGGATGTGCCCGCAACCAAGGTACATGCCCTTGACCGGAATCGAACCCGGGACCTTTCAGTCCGCAGACCGACGCTCTACCACTGAGCCAAACCGGTTTCGGCCATATCTTCTCTTAAGAACTGTGTTTTATTATAGTGGAGGGTTGGAACTAGTCTATTCCTCAACACAGCCAATGGTGAACTTGCTTTGTGCTTAATTACATTTAAGATAAAAACAAAACACACTTGCTAATTCAAGAATAAATGATAGTTCATACCTGTTCAATAAGCTGCATATGTAAACTATCTGTTCGAGTGATTTTCAACCATTTTCATCTCATGGCACACAAACTGAATACAAAATTCTTAAGCACACCCAAAGAATATTGTATATTTTGCTAAATACAAACCAAAAATTAATAATAGTAATTAACTAGCCTCTTGCTGCAAAGTGACTTAAAAAAAAAATCAGATGCCTATAGTTATACTTGTATACTAGTATGTAAGGATTTCTAGTACCAAGAATTAACCAATCAGATGTAGCCTTATTATGTGACATGGTCAATAAGATGCAACTTTATTATATGACATATATATATATATATATATATATATATATATATATATATTGTTCAGGGAAAAGGGAAAAGAGGTCAGTGCCCCTGACTAAATAGTCAGGTATTACGTATTTTAAAAATTCTCTGGCTCACCATTGGAAATTGCTGATCTATACTACCCACTCATTAACTGACACTCAACTTGAGTCTAGAGCCCATATTCTCTTTCTCTCTTTTTTATAAATCCTCACTGGAGGACATTTTTCCATTAATTTTTAGAGTGGAAGAGAGAGACAGAGAGAAATATCAAAATATCAATGTGAGAGAAATACATTGATTAGTTGCCTCTTGCACGTGCCCCGACCAGGGCCTGGTCCAGGGAGGAGCCTGTAACCAAAGTATGTGCCCTTGACTGGAATTGCACCCAGAACCCTTCAGTCCACAGGCCAATGCTCTGTCCACTGAGCCAAATGGCAAGGGCAAGGCCAATATTCTCTTATATAAAAACACTTTAATAATACCTTGTCATTGAACACCTTGGCACAAGATGAACTGCCCTCTACTTACAGCAGCAAGTTTAATTCTGTTGTTTCCCAGCATTCCACAACTCAGCCCTGAATCTGTTCTTCAGTAAACCTGCATGTTTCTTTTGCTTGTTCTGTTGGCAGCAGGCCCATGTAGGTGACATAATCTGCTCAGGTATCCTGCTTTTGTCCAATATAGATACATATCCAGTCCAGGAAACATATCTCTACAAATGATCTGGGCATATTCTATCTAAAGATTTTTGCTAATTGGTGAGCCTGCCTTGGTCATGTGATTTTAGTCTGATGAAACTGCTCAAGAAGCCGGACATGACAGGTCCAATACTCACACTAAGCAGAATGTTGTGACTGACTATGTCGCAACAAAACCCAAGGACTTGCCATTCTTTAGACCAACATATTGACTCCCTTATTAACTGTAGAAGTGTATTTCTTGCTCAACTCTTAGGGCAACCAACTTATCAACAGCTCTTATGCTATCATCATGAACTACTTTAATGATTAAGAGAGCATTACGAGTATAAAAACTCCTTATGTATATTAAGCTCTGTGTTTATACAAAATAATCTCCTGAGAAAATATATTTTTCTTAAAGAGCTCTAAGACATTACAAACAAAAATACTCTCTATTTTCCAAGTATGATGAACTATTTTTATAGGACAAAGACCCTATAAGGGAGAGAAGGGCTATAATTAAATTTTTAAGTGTTTCTTTCCCAATCTGAATTGATTTTTTTTGTAAAGAACTTTATTTTTTTGCTTTTCACATGTGCCTTATTTACAATGATGTCTGGTTAATAACACCATGAGGCCATTTAAATACAAAAACAATACTTTACTTAGCTTTCTTGGCTGATGGGACAAATGAACCTGAATCTAAATGACCTTTCCCCTACTCTTATTCCATATTTGGCTTGGCTTAAAACTTCCTTGTCTTCATTTACAATGCCTGAACTTCTGGCAATTATCTCAGTTGAGGTCAGGGACCAATGTTAAACTTCCAATATCCTGAAAATGTTTAAAAATCACTCCAGAAAAACAAAACAAAACAAAGTGCACTTACCTCACAATTTCTAGGCCTTTTCAGTTGTTTCTCTGTATCTTTTTTTTATGGTCCTATTTTTCTTCTTATTTAGTTGTAGCCTAGGTTTTGATTTCACCAACACAAGGGACCTCCTAGAGCTTGCTTCTTCTCTACTGACCTCTGAGTACTTCTAAGCGATGAAGTACTCATTCCTCACAATCCCTTTGCTTCTAGCCACACCCACAGCAGGTGTGTAAATTTCTCATCCTTTAGTTGCACCTCACTGGTCATACTAAGGTCATGTTCCTCTAACCGTAAGGCAAGCTCACACAGAAGGCATTTGTTATTCTACAATAATTCTTTCCTGAATTATCTACTTGTGTCTAGGTTTTTACTTGCCCAACCCACTAACTTCAATCCTTTTGAGGAAAAGTAGTACATTGCAGCCTAAGATTTTCCAATAAGGCCTAATTCTTCCTTATTGGAGGCAGGAATGCAGATTGGTACACAAGAAGAAAAAAAGAAATCACTGGTTCTACTGAATCATATAAACAAATTTTTAAAGCTGGAAAGAACCTTCAAGAATATCCTATTCAACTTGCTTAATTTTCCTTTCAATTCCCTCATTTTATAGATGAGGAAAAAAATCTATGTTCAGGGAGGGTAAGTTATTTGATGAAGGTCACGGGGCTAAGTAGTAGAGTTAATAGATCTTTCTGATTTATTCATTAGTTTCATTATTTTGGAGGCAATACCACAAATGCTAAAGAATAGAGCAGTCAGCCAACAAGTAACTCATATCTCGCTTTATGTAAATATTGTCATATGAGATGGCCAAATCTTCACCTTTAGCTCTATTCTTTGCTTTATGTGGTTACAATTCTACATATTTTTATGGTTCTCCCCACGCCTCCCTCCCCCCAGAAGAAAGAGGGAGATAGAAATAGAAACATCAATGATGAGAGAGAATCATTGATCGGCTGTCTCCTGCATGCCTCTTACTGGGAATTGAGCCTGAAACCAGGGCCTGTGCCCTGACCAGGAATTGAACCATGACCTCTTGGTTCATAGGCTGACACTCAACCACTGAGCTTTGCTGGCTGGGCTGCTGTTCCAATTTTATACCATAAAAAGAAAACTGAAAATCAGACAAATGAGAGCAATGATTGGCATATCATGGAGATTTGTTTCTTTCTGCTCACCTGATAGGCCATGCCCCCTGAATTGACTGTTCACACTCCCACTTTGTGGACTTTGCTAACCTAGAAATCACCTTAACCCAAAGAAAGAAATCTAAATACCAAAAGTACTGCCACATAGAGGACCTGAATACATACTTTTCCAAAGAGGACATACAGATGACCAACAGACATACAAAATACATACAGATTACCAACAGACTATGTAAAAATGCTAAAAGTCACTAATCATTAGAGAAATGCAAATTAAAACCACAATGAGATATCACCTTATACCTGTCAGAATGATTATCAACAATAAATCAACAAACAAATGTTGGTGAAGATTTGGGCAAAAAGGGAATCCTTGTGCTCTGTTGGTGGGAATGCAGATTGGTGCACAAGGGTTCCCTTTTCTCCACATCCTCCTGTGGAAAGCAGTATGCAGGGTCCTTCAAAAGTTAAAAATGCAATTTCCTTATGACCCATGATTCCATGCCTAAGTAAATATCCAAAGAAACCCAAACACTAATTCAAAAGAATATATGAACTGCTATATTCATTGCAGTGTTATTTACAACTAGAGGCCCAGTGCGTGAAAATCGTGCACTGGTAGGGTTCCTAGCAGCTGCCGATTGCTGGCCAGGGCTTCCCTCCTTTCCCCTGGCCAGCCCAGACAAACTCCTGTTCGAGGGCACAATTTGCATATTGCACCTATATTACATAGGATGCCCATCAATAGACAAGTGGGTAAAAACATTGTGAAATATATTCAATGGAATACTGCTCAGTCATAAAAAAGCAAGATATCTCACCAATGACAGTATGGATGGATCTAGAGCAGCTGTGGGCAAACTATGGCCCTCGGGCCAGATCTGGCCCGTTCGGCTGTGGCTGTTCTATCTGGCCAGTGGAGCCGAAAGAGCGGAGGGTTCTCTTGCTCTTCCCTTTGCTCCTTCACCAGCAGCCCAAGATGAGAGTGCCAGCATGGTCAGGTTGCTTTTGTTCCAGCCCCCCGGTCTAGTTTAAGAACCCATTGTGGCCCTTGAGTCAAAAAGTTTGCTCACCCCTGATCTAGAGGATATTATGCTAAGTAAAATAAGCCAGTCAAAGAAAGACAAATACCATATGATTTCACTTACATGTGGAATCTAAAGAACAAAATAAATTTTAAAAAAACAGACTCACAGACACGGAGAACAGACTGATGGTTGCCAGAGGGAAGGGGGGTTGGGAGACTAGGTGAAAACAGTGAAGAGATTAAGTACAAACTGGTAGTTACAAAATAGTCACTGGGATATAAAGTACAGCATAGGGAATAGAGTCAATAATATTGTAATAAGTACATATGATGCCAGATAGGTAGGGGAAAAATTGGGAGAAACGCTTTGTAAGCTTATGATTATCTAACTAATATGCTGTACATCTAAAACTAATACAAAATAATATTGAATGTATACTACAATGGGAAAATAAAATTTTTTAAAAGTAAAAAGAAAAGTACTGCTATACATAACTGAAAGAATGAGAAGAAAATTTGCATCTGCCCTGGCTAGTGTTGCTCAGTTGGTTGGAGAATCGTCCTAATCACTGAAAGATTGGGGCTTCGATCTCTAGTCAGGGCACATATTGGGGTTTTGGGTTCGATCTCAGCTGGGGTGTACGCAGAAGGCAATGGATTGATCATTTCTTTCTGATATTGATGTTTCTCTCTCTCTCTAAAATGAATAATAATAATAAAAAAGTCCTCAGGTGAATATTAAAAAAAATTTGCAAGTCATCTATTAGAGATATAACTATATCTAAATATAAATATATAATGAGCCTTCAAAATTAAACAATAAAATAGAAATGATGAAATTAAAAAATGGTAAAGGATCTGAACAGAGATTTTGCCAAAGGAGAAATACAAATAGCCAATACATGAAAAAATACTCAGCATCATTAGTCATTAGGGAAATGCAAATCAAAACTACAATGAGATATTACTTCACATTCCCTGGGATGGCTATAATAAAAAAGACAGATAATAATAAGTGTTGGCAAGGATGTGGAAAAGTTGGAATCTTGAGGTAAGAAAGTAAAATGGTGTATTCACTTTGCAAAACAGTTTGGCAGACCCTCAAATGACCAAACATAAAGTCATCATATGACCAGGAATTCTACTCCCAGGTGAAATAAAAACATGTCTACAAATTGGTGCACAGGCAGGGTCCTTAAGCCTGGCTGGCGATTGGGGCCTTTGTTCTGCGCCACCACCTGGTTGTCAGCACACATCATAGCAAGCGATCGAACTCCCGGTCTCCCGGTGGAACTCCTGAGGGGACACTTTGCATATTAGCCTTACACATAAATATATACACCAGAGGCCTGTTGCACAAAGAGATTCATGCACCAGGCCTTCCTTCCCTTGGCTTCCAGCACCAGTTTTCCTCCACCTGGGACCCAGGACTTCGCTCTGGCAGGAGTCTGCCGCCTTTGCTTCCTATTCATTCTAACTAAATCAATTAGGTTATTCACACACTTATTGTACATTTGCCAAAAGTTGTGTGTGTGTGTGTATGTGTGTGTGTGTGTGTTTTGTATCAATAAAAAGCAATCTTATAATAAAGATTTATCTTGTTTTTTTGGGGAAAAAGCCAGGGTTCTCAAATTCACTGTGTTACTTTGCAATTCTTGCTTCACTTTCCTTCAACATTGTGTAGGTGGAGGAAAGAAACCAAGACATTAAGAACAAAATGTGAAGTCAAGGGAAATTTTTAGACAGCAATAAATTGTGAAAATGACTTAAACTTACTGTCAGAACAATCTTTCATAGAGAAATATAAATGCAGGCACTTTAGTACACCCTTGACATTCAACGAAAAATACTAGGCTCAGAATACCATAAATTCAGACCTTCTTTGTTCAAACTAATTGGACTCTTTTTCATATAAATAATACCTCAATAAACAGAAATTAAAATAGGTTTTGTCTAATTGCTATTCTTAATACTTAAAAAGACAAATTCTTAATAATTCATTCATATATATTGACATAAAAATAGAAGGATCTATCTAAATGACTATATCAGACTAAAACCTAAGTGTCATTTTCTACTTCATTTCATATTTTTGGTGTTAGAAAGGAAGAGTAATTCCATAAGAGGTATCTTATTTTTATTTTTAGTAAAAATTAACTTTTTGCTGAAACCGGTTTGGCTCAGTGAATAAAGTCTGCAGACTGAAGGGTCCCAGGTTCGATTCCGGTCAAGGGCATGTACATTGGTTGCGGGCACATCCCGGGTAGGGGGTGTGCAGGAGGCAGCTGGTCGATGTTTCTCTCTCATCAAAGTTTCTACTCTCTGCAAAAAAATCAATAAAATAAATTTTTAAAAATTTTTTATTTTCAGACCAAAATCTGTTACAGAAATTAATACACAAAGCCTTTGTTAGTGTCCCTCATTTCCCCTTACTCCTCTTACTCTATCTCTCCCCAAGACCCTGAGCATCTAGAATAGAACCTTAGATTTCATGGTTCTTAATAAATTTCTTGGTCAAAAAGCCCAGTTTGCTTAAGGCATTAAACAAAGTGTTAACTTGGAAAAACATGTTAATCCTTCAAGATACTGCCTTATGTCACAATAACTATCAACAAATTTGATTACTACACTAACAGGAAAATTAATATTATGGTATTTGTTAAAGTAGCACCAAATTTTATGTTGATATATTCTCGAAGTTCTTCAGAGATGAAAAGTCTTAGCAATTCCCATTTGTATGTTAATTTAAAACAGTAATTTGGAAGTGAATTCATACAAATTTCAAATTAGCTCTAAACACTAAACACTAAACAAATAAACAAAACATACAAACTGCTCTTTCATAGATAAGTGCTAATCCTTATAATGGAAAAGGAAAACACTTACATGTGTTAAGGACAACTACTTTCTGCTGCCCAGAAAACATTCACCCTTCCTGTGGTATAATAGCATCTTCATTTTCTTTTTGGAAATAGTTTATAGTATATGGTGGAGTTGATTACACCGTTTTGACGGTTGGGCATAAGGCTCAGTCCCAGACAGAGCCTCACATTCCCCTCCCTTCAAGGGGAAAGGGCCAATGAGATGCAGGGAGAGTTGCTGAGCTCTTTCCAGATACACATTACACTGAGGATTTAGGGGCCAAAGGGACTGAAGTTATCTTTTGCTCATATAGGGCTGAGGAATAAAGCCAAAACTAAGAAAACAGTGCTAAGAAATGTATGGAAATGAAGTCTTAGTAACATTGTTTGAGTCTTGGGTGGAGCCATTCTTAAAGCCACATCTATCCTGGACCAGTTCACACAAACCAATGTCTCTCCCCCACTTAAGCTAGTTTGAGGGGAGTTTTATTGTCGGACTGACAGAGCCTTACCGATAGAAATACTATTTTAAGTTTATTTGTTTCCACAAGAGTAAGTATACTAGGTCACAGAATTCAGTTTCAGAAAAGGTAAGAACAGATTCTTCCCTCACGATTCTGGTTTTTCAAATCCACTCTTTCTGAAGAACTCCTCCCTGCTAAATTCATATATATATATATATATATATATATATATATATATATATATATGCCACAAACGAGTAAGAATAAAAAAATCAGCAGTGGAAAAAAGAAGTAAGTATGGGGTTGGTGAGGAGAGTCATCTATAGAAGCTGTAAATAGTAACCAGATGTGCTTTTTTACTAAAAACCTCAATGAGAGTTAAAGACAAAATCTTATAAAATTAAGCAGATTCAACTACATACAGACTCTAATACAAAGACACCAAAATACTAAAATCAAAGTTCCTATTTTAAAAAGCAGCTAAAAGGATTCAAATTCAAAAGAAAACTCTTTGGGAAACTGAAACATCTTAGACTTTGGACAAATCATTATATAATTTTAAAAAAGGTAATAGTTAATTAAACATAACAAAAATATTTATTTTAGGCATTCTAAATACTGAGCCCTCAGTCATTCTGAAAATGTTTAGGAAAATAAGACTTAACAGAGTACATAAATCACACTTAAGAGTACCGTATTTGCCGGCGTATAAGACGATTTTTGGCCCTGAAAAATATGCCTCCAAGTGGGGGGTAGTCTTATACGGCGAGTATATAACAAACTCTGTATTTTTTAGTGGAAATGTTAGGGGGTCGTCTTATACGCCCAGTCGTCTTATACGCCGGCGAATATGTATTTTTCAGGGCCAAAAAATCGTCTTATACGCCGGCAAATACGGTAATATAAAAGTAGTACTTCCATTTTCTAGGAATTTTGATGACTTAACTGCTAACAAGAAAGGGAGAATAACAATGAACAAATAATAAAATGGAATTAAGATGTATATCCTTGTGCTTCTCAGATTATACTAAAGTGAGATCTTCATTTTAACCACCAGGTATGCGCACTGTAATGAATTATAAGACTCTTACAACAATGAGACCATTAATATGGATTCTGTCTATGTGCAAGAGGATGAGATAAATTATTAGTTGAAATAAAGTAAAATAGAGTGGTTAAAGGAGTTCTGGAGTCAGACTGTCTGTTTGTCTCCTGGCACTGTCATTTAATAGCTGTGAGACTTGGACCAACTTCAGTAAGGTTCAGTTTCCGTATTTGTAAACCTAAGATAATAAGTAACAATATTAACATGTATGCAGTGCTCATCATAATTGGTGCCAGGCATTTTACAAAGATCTTTACATATTAATTTTTAACTTCCAATGATATTTTTCAGAGATAAATATTATCACCTCTGGTTTTAAAAAAATATTTTTAATTGATTCTTTTAGAGACAGGAAGGAAGAAAGAGAGAGAGAGAGAAGCAATGATGAAACATCATCGATTGGCTGCCTGCTGCACATCCACTACTGGGAATTGAGCCAGAAACTTGGGATGTGCCCTGACCAGGTATCGAACTGGTGACCTGTGGGTTCCTAGGTTGATGTTTAACCACTGAACCACATGAGCCAGGCTCATCTCTGTTGTTTTTAAAAATATATACTTTTGTTGACTTTATGGAGGAAGAAAGAGGGAGAGATAGACTCCTGCACGGATCAAGCCCTCAATCCGAGCATGTGCCCTTGACTGGAATGAAACCCGAAACCTTCCAATCCGAAGGCCAACACTCTCCACCGAGTCAAACCAGCTATGGCCATCTCCGTTTTGTAGATGAAGAGGTTGCGGCCCAGAGCAGTAAATTACCCAAGGTCACACGGCTAATAATTGGTAGGGTTGGCATTTGGGATAGGAATCTGAGAAGTCTTGATTAAGAGTCTATAATCATTACTTTTCACTAATATAAAATTACCTCACTCAAGAGTTGTTAAAAGAATTAAACAAAGTACCTAGCACATAATAGTAGCTCAATAAAGTTTTATTGTTACAGCACTTCTGATAGTCACTTTCTAGTTACCTGAATATTTATATTATCAATTATTTAGAAACTAGTGGCCTGGTGCATGAAATTCACGCACATTAAAAGGAAATTAATTAGAGGAAATATTTTAATACTGCTATTTGCCCTTTCTCTATAATAGAAGTGTTGAAATAAATGAGTAAAATGTATATGAAAATCTTCCTTCTGTCAGAGTCTGGGGCAGATCATGGGACCCAGAGTCAAGTCCCCACCCACCCTCGCCTAGAAATTGTGCGAGACCCAGACCCAGCTGGCCCTACTCCATTTAGGGAAATAAGACTTAACAGAGTACATAAATCACATTAGGTGAGATCCAGACCCGGCTGGCCCCACTACCATCAAGCTCCGCCAGGCGGGGGGCACAGCCTCAGGTCCCCCGTCAAGCCCCACCAGGTGGGGGATACAGCCTCAGGTCTCCGGGTGCACCCTCAGGTCCCCTGATCTGGCACCAGGATGGGGCGAAGGGCTTAGCCTGAGGTCCCCCTTCAAGCCTCACCGGGCGGGGATTGGGGGTACAGCCTGAGGTCCCCCGGCCTGGCACCTGGGCAGTAGGTGCGCCTTGAGGTCCCCTGTCAAGCCCCGCTCGGCAGGGGGTGTAGCCTCAGGTCCCTGCTGATTGCTCGTTATGGGAACCCCACTTCCGTTGTGGGTGCAGCCATCTTGTGATGGCATGATGGTTAATTTGTATATTCTTTATTATATAGAATGATTACTTTAGTATGGAAACTTTTTCCTGCTAAACAATGTTTTGGATGGGGGGACAATGCTGGAAATGAATTTTTATGAAAGGTAAAAAAACTTCTGTATTCTGGTAATTCTGAGGCTCCCATGAGTTTGATCTTGAACGTGGGAATTTAAGGTACCTTTGAGACATTAATGGGAAGAGATGGAAATATTTATACAAGGTGGGACAAAAGTAGGTTTACAGTTGCGAGTATGTGAAATAGTTTATTCTTGTATTATTATTTATTATTATATTATTTACCATATAAATCACTGTAAACCTAATTTTGCCACACTTTATAGATAAACATAAACCTGGAAATCTTCAACATACAGATGAAATTACCTAGGGAAAGCATATAGAGTAAGAGAAGAAAGTCTACGATTAAGCTTTGAGGAATTCAAAAATTTAGTAATCTGAAAAAGCAGCACCAACTCCTAAAATAAAAAAAGTAACAATTGCATCAAGGTGCTGGTTATGGTTATGGTGTATAGTATCCTGGAAGTGAAGAAGAATGTTTCCAAAGTAGGAAACAATGTGGTCAACAATGTCAAACGCTGCTCAGAGGTCAAGTACGATGTCACTGGATTTTGCAATATGGAAATAATAAGTGATTTCCACAGCCATTTCAAATAAGTGATTTTATTATTTATATTTTTAGTACACTTATGTGCATTGTTATCAAGAACAGCAAGCAAGCATTTGAGGTTTGTTGACACTGGATCTCCCTTTATACTCTCTCAGGCCCCCTTAATGCCCACCACAAGGGATAGGAGTGGTGCGGTATTCCATAACGAAACTATGGTCTACCATCAGCATTTACCTGAATGAAAGTTAAACACCGTACTGGCACTAGGAAGGCAAAGAAAAGTAATATTCAGTTCCTATCCTTAGGAAACTTGTATAAGATAATTTAATGTCAATGTAATATGATAAAAGTAGTATCTGGATCCAATGGAAGCAAAGAACACCCATCCCAGTCCAGGGCCTGGAGTTAAACTGTTTATGGACAAACAATATCCACTTATTCCCTTCCTGAGTAGCTCCTATGTTCCTTGTATGCTAGATCTTGGGAACACAGAAACAATAAGCTTTAATATCGGTATCCACGTAACTCATGGTTTAGTAAAATGTGATCAGATATGTTAAAAGAGAAATTCTGATACAATGTGGTAAGTGCTGTAACAGAGGTAGTAACCAAATGATAGTAAAAAGGCCTGTGATCCTACCTAAACCTGGAAAAGTTGGGAGACACTCCAGAAGAACAATATATACAAGGCTTTAAAGAATAAAAAGGCTTCAGCCAGAGACATTTATTCCAGAATAACACTGGCAAATGGTCAAAACTGTTTTGAGGCCTGGCCGGTGTGGCCCAGTGATTTAGCGTTGACCCATGAATCAGTTTGACTCCAGGTTAGGGCACATGCCCAGGCTTCGGACTCAATCCCCAGTAGGGCATGTGCAGGAGGCCGACAATGGATGATTTTTCTCTCATCACTGATGTTTCTATCCCTTTCTCTTCCTCTCTAAAATCAATAAAAATGCATATTTTTTAAAAAAGTAACGACAATAGAGTAAGAGAAGAAAGTCTACGATTAAGCTTTGAGGAATTAAAAAATTTGAATTCCCACAAAACTAAACAAAAACCCACAAAACTGAACAAAACTGTTTTGAGAACAGTAAGAATTTCATTATGGCTTAAGCACAATAATGAAGGGAAGGTGAGGAAGCAGCTAGAAAAGTTAAGTTAGGGTCACAAGTTGCTTTATTCAAGGACTTTATAAGCCAAGGCAGAATTTGAAACAGATCTAATGGGAAATGGGGACCCAAAAAGAGGACTGACGTAACTACATTTATTTTTTTCACATTTTCAAACTTGACAAACTAAACTTAGGATTCCACTCTCTGCTCCAACCTGTCCTACCCCTAATCTTTTCTGTTTTAGTAAAAATAACCCTATTAACCCAGTAATTGCTCATACTAGAAACCTGGCAGTCTTAAAACTGCCTTCTCATCCTCGATGCCTAGACCATCCCTGTGTCCTAGCACATCACTTCTAAAACATACTCACCTCCTCCGCCTCAGGTCTTTGCTTATACCTCAGCCTGGGACAATGTTATCCTGCTCTCTGCTCAGCTGTCTCCATCTCATTCTTGAGATAGTAGCTTAAGCATTCAAGTGTTAAGAACGGTTTCCTCTGACCAACCAATATAATCCTATTATTTTCTCTCATAGCACCTTGTCCTGATTTGTTTTTAGTATCTATCTCCATCCCTAATGAGGGATTTTCATTAGGAAAAAAAGTGTCTTATTTTGTTCTCTCATTGTATATACTCAATGCCTGCACAGTACCTTCTACATCAAGCATGTCAAACTCACTTATTTGGCCCGTGTTAGCCTTTGAGTTTGACATGCTTGCTCTACATAGTAGATGTTCAAGAAATATTGGTTTTTTTTAAAAAGGATTTTTAGAAAAATAAGCTTGAAAGCAGTATAGAGGATGTGTGCTGAGGAGAAAAAGGAGGAGCTCATGAGTAACATGAACAAGGTAATACCAGCTGAATCAGATGAGATGAAAGATTATAAAGAGCTTAACTTAGCTAAGATGGTAGAAGTAAGGACAGAGAAAAGCAGTACTTGGACCACCCATGCAGAACCAACAGGTTCCTCACTTGGGCAAGTAGAGAGTGAGACATTAACTTCCATCAGGAATGTACAGATCAGGAAAGAAAAGTAAAGAGGTTTTTTGGCCACGGTAAGTTTAAAGAATTTTAGTTAATATGTCTAGCAGGCAGTTGGAATTTTAAATGTGAAACGCAGGAAGGAAGTCCTAGGCTGAGGACAGATCTTTCCCTGTCTTTTTTCACCTCCACCAAACCAAATCAAATCAGGATGCCATCAAGAATAAAAATAAAAGCCCTGGCTGGTTTGCCTCACTGAACAGAGTGTCGATCTGTGGACTGAAGGGTCCCAGTTCAATTCTGGTCAAGGGCATGTGCCTGGTTTGTGGTTAGATCCCCAGTGGAGGGTGTGCAGGAGGCGGCTGATCAATGATTCTCATTGTTGATGTTTATCTCTCTCTCTCCCTTCCTCTCTGAAATCAATAAAAAAATATTTTTTAAAAGAATAAAAAATAATTAAAAATAATTCCCAATGTTTGAGCACCTACTTTACGCTTGACACTGAGGGTTTCATATATTATTTCTTTTTCCTTTCAAGAACTCTATAAAAGCTTTGAGAAGTCCAAGATCAAGGCACTGGCAAACTCCTGTCAGGTGAAGGCCTGTGTCCTTACAGGACAAAAGAATCAAAGAATCTCTCTGGGTTTTTTTTATAAACTCACTAATCTCACTCATGAGGGCTATGCCCTCATGACCTAATCACATCCCAAAGGCTCTATACCTCCAATACCGACATATTAGGGATTAGGTTTCAACATGAATTTTGGGAGGACACAAATGTCAGTCTATAGTATTACATGAAATGCAAACATGCTATCCCTGACTACAAAGAAGTCTCAATTCACACAGTAATGTTGAACCCTGACTGATCAATGTGAAGAGACAGCAAAGACAAAGAAACAAGAGAGACACTTTCTATAGACAAATCATTTAAAGATGGAATCATGGAACTGGAAGAGACCTTAGAAGGCTGAGATGACAGGTAAACTTTTTCTAGAATGCCAACCATTTGGGGTCAGTTATTAGGTATATCTGCCATGAGCTGGTTCGAAAAAGGGCTATCATAAAGTTGCTAACTTTGTAAAGGTAAGGACCAGAACTCTAGGTCTCCTGATTTCTGGTATGGTGGTTTTTATCCTCAATCACCCTGCTTCTCATCTCTGATATATTTGTTCAATCAAAAAATAAAATCCTTGCCCTGGCTGGTGTGGCTCAGCTAGTTGGAGCATCATCCTGTACATCAGTGTTTCCCAAACTTTTGACATATGTGTACCCCTTCTATAATTTTCGAAACGCTGAGAACCCCTCGTCAAAAAAAAAAAGAATGTATTTTAATAACAATCAAAATATTTTTCTTTTTTCAGTACATAAACAAAATAATAAACAAAAAATAAAATTATTCATAATAAAATATAAATAAAAGTTATATTATAAATAACATTTATTTGCACACCGGACCATCTCACGCCTCACAAGACTGTCTTGACTTGACTCATGAGAACGTAGAATTAGGCGCAGCTAAGCACGGTGCAGTGCATACCCCCACCAAACTCCGGTGCAACGCGTACCCCCACCAAACTCTTCCCGTACCCCTGGGGGTACGCGTACCACACTTTGGGAAACAATGCTGTACACAAAAGGTGGCAGGTTCTATTCTAGGTCAGGGCACATATCCAGGTTGTGGGTTCAATCCCTGGTGGGAGTTCATGAGAGAGACAACCTATGGATGTTTCTCTCACACGTAGATGTTTTCTCCCTTTCTCTCTATAAAAATCAATTAAGCGGACATTTTCATGTAATGGATAATAAAAATCAACCCAATTAAAATTTAACTGGGAGGTAAACAAGTCCTCAGAATTCACCAGTCCTATAATAAAGACTTACATGTACTTGTAAGTACATTAAAAATTTTAAATAAAGCCCAAACCTATAGGTTGTATCTTTGTGATCAATGATCACTGATTCAAATTGTTTTCTGACAATTTTACTTCATGGTGAGTTTTTCCATGTGACCATATTTCTTGAGCATTTAGCCATGATGACTCAAGGCACCTAGATGCTCTGAAGGAGCTCTCAATTTAAGAAGTGGGAGGAGAATGAGGGGGCACATTGAATCATTAACAGCCTACTCAGTTCTGAAACCTCGCAAATCCTTTCTGGGAGCCATTTGAAAGACAGCTTCAGGAGGCACATTATGGCTAACCCTTAAAAGACTGGTATATAAGAGCTGAACTATATGCAAATAATTGGCATGCCATTTCTAAAAGAGACACAACAAAGAAGCTTTAGCAAACAGTGATTTTGTTTTTGTTGAATGAGTGTGAAAGATGGATTGAAAAAAAGAAAAAAGAAAAAAAGGCCTGATATCACTGAAGTCACAGGCCTTACAATTCATTGCTCCTTTGAACTGATAGGACTAGTTTAGAGACTGAATCATCGCATTTTAAATGAAAATTACAGTAAAGTATTATGTAAATTTAAAAAGCTTTCAATTACTACATGAAGCTTGTCTATAGGACAGAGGTTTCTAATTAGAAGCCGTCAGTATTTTTAAACAGACATGCATTTAACAGAATTGCTCATGAATGATAAAAGTTAATTCGTTTTGTAATTTGGATTTTTATAATTTTGTAATTTAACTATTGTTTGGTCCTTTTTGGTACATTACAATGAGCTTCTACCAACTAGCAAAAAACCAGGGCCAATCAACTTGTAATTTATTCCACGGAAGGAAGGAGAAGTTATAAACTTGTTCACCACATCACTAATCTTTCTGTCCTTTCCTCTTGACTGTCAAAAAGATGCTCAACGGAAGTTCAGGCACAGTTCATCTACAAGACCGTTTACAATTAAGCTAATATTTCAGTGATGATGAAGACCCTATTTCATATTTTTGGAAAAAGACAACATACCAGTACACCAAGAGGTGAAAATAGCTTTTGAAATTCCACCATGGTGTTAATTCCACTACCAAATTTTGCTGGTTTAGGTATAGGTTCTGGGTAGATGCAGGGTTAAGTCATGAGAATTTCAAATCAATTAGTTTATTGCTGTTTTTGACATTATTCAGTTCAAAAAGTATTGCATCCTATAGGTCACACAGTTATTGGTGTCTGACTGGATGGAATATACCATCTCTTTACCTAGAGCACACACCAATAATAAGGGCAGGAAAAGATAAAAAGAAGCTACACAGTTAAGACAAAATTAGGAAAAGTGCCCTTTACATATGATTGTTTTAGGGCCTTAATTCATTCCAAGCCTAGTTTATAAGTTTATAAAATGGCAGACAAATGTAGAAAGTACCGTGAAGAGCAATGGGCATGCTAAGCTGGCAAGGGAAGATGAACAGAGCTAGTGGCAGAGTGATGAAGAGATGAACCTGAGACAGGAGTGTGAGAGGCAGGAATGTGTAATACAAGTATCTTGCTCCCCTTCTATCTCTTCATCCGCCATCCTAAGTTATTTATTCCACAAAATTGGAAATGAAAACCAGATTCATAATCCTACCACCAAATCAACAGACTGAAGGCTATTTCTAAAATGAGCCACACATCAGTATGGTCACCATCATAAAATTTCAAAGTCCTTCGTGAAGAACTGCTGCCATTTTAATTTTCCAGATTAATCAAAGATAACCTGTTAAAAGACTTTCCAGAGTTTGTGTTCTATGCTAATAGTTAGCGTTAAAGCACATTAAATAATCCAGCCTAACAGCTCAATCGTGGTAATACGTGGAATATATGGAGAAAGGGTCTAAATATCTATCTACATACACACATAGTCATATAGATATATGTATACCAAAGGGATAACAACTCTGAGTAAATTAAAGAACTAGATACCTAACAATTTTCTGAAAAAATGTTTCAAGTAGGAAGCTTTGTTAAAGTAGTCTTTATATAGTTATATACACCTATGCTCTCAGTGGTAACTTTATGCAATGTCTTACAGAATAACATTTATTTAATTCCATTAAATTCTATGTATTATTGGTTAAAAATACAAATTAAAACATTGCCCTCTCGTTATGCATAATTAACTAAAAAATGGTTTTCCTTATTCAGTGTTATCAGTACCTTATTCAGTGTTATCAGTAGAGTAAAAATCATTCAAGTAAGTTTAGTTTCTTAGATTAGAAAGTTTACTCTTATAAGAAATAATCCCTGCCGTGCTGAGTGGCTCAGTTGGTAGGAGCATCATCCTGTATGCCAAGAGACTGTGGGTTTGATCCCCAGTAGGGACATGACTGAGGCAATCCATCGATAATTCTCTCTCACATCGATGTTTTTTTCTCTCCCTTCCTCTCTTTCTAAAATCAATAAAAACTTATCATTGGGTGAGGATTAAGAAATAATAATTCCTAAAAAATAATTCAAAATGAGTAATCTCTACATGTACACTCCCATGAGACCCAGTTTTTCTACTATTTTAATAATAAAGATTTCAAAATAGTTCTTTATGGGAAATCAGCATGTTCTTGAAACAACTACTAACTTGAGAACTGAAGCATAAATACAAGATTTGAGAGCCAAAATTCATTTTGCAAAAGGTGTGCAAGTCTTTCAGTTCCCCAGGGGTATGATAGCAACAAGGAAGTTATGTAGTTTCATTACATTATAAATGCCACCTTTTCAGTCTTGAATGCATGACATAAATGAAACTTATCTGTACAACTGTTTTGAGTACTTAAGTATTAAGAAATGTGCACGGTCTTCTTATGTATAAGTAAACATTTTTTTTAATCTTATCAGACAGAACTTAAATTAAGTATCCAAGTAAGTATAGTCTCTTCCATATCAGTCAATAGGTTATATACTTATTCCAAATAATGCTACAATTATCCCAAACATTATTACAACTCCTTTTCCGCCTATGGGTAGATCTGATTTTTAGAAACACTGTCTTCTCAGAGTAAATCTGACTTTTAGCAATAGCTTGAAGTTGTTTCCTATTTTCTGTCAAAATCCTTTCTGAGTCAATATCTGATAAATAAAATGAGATATCATGTGGTTAACCCTTCTCCTCTCCTCCTTTTCCTTAAACACAAGGAGCAAATATAAAGTATATAGAATAATGAGCTATTTTCATGTGTGGCATTTAAACTGGTTTAGAAGTCAATTAAAAAAAAGTTCCAAAATATTTTGAATAATCTAGGATTGTTCAAATAAGGTATTGCTTCAAGGGTGATAAAGTAGACTTACTTTAAATAGGTGTATAAATTAAATATCCTTACCTCAAAGCAAGGATGGATAACCAGGCTCTACCCTACACAATCTGTTCTTCTCTACCATCCCTTTATCTTTCTCA
Organism: Vespertilio murinus; assembly: GCA_963924515.1. Taxonomy (NCBI): domain Eukaryota; kingdom Metazoa; phylum Chordata; class Mammalia; order Chiroptera; family Vespertilionidae; genus Vespertilio; species Vespertilio murinus. The sequence continues at coordinate 36,036,136 of OZ004713.1, read as the reverse complement.
CTTAATCTCCCGCTACACTTTCCCCCTCTAACCCACTCTTCTTGCATTCCAGGCAAGCTCCCGTCTCAGAGCCACTGCACTTGCTGTCCCCTCTGCCTGGAACGTGTTTCCCAAGATTGCCTGCAAGGCTTACTCCCTCACCTTCCGCAGGTGTTTACTCAAATATCTATCACCTTGTCAATGAGGTCTTTTCTGCATCCTCTTCCCATCCCATATACATATCCTCTCTTCCCCTTCTCTATTTTATTTTCGTGTATGCATCTGTGTGTAAAACTGTTCATTATGGAAATTTCCAAACATACCCAAAAGTAGAAAGAACATAAGAAATCTCATATATCTATCATCTACCTTCAACAATTTTCAATAATATGGCCAATCTTGTTTCTGATACTTTCCCCTTGAAATTATTTTAAAGCAAAAATCTTGCCATCATGGTTTAATTCATAAGTACATTATATCTCTAAAGGTAAGGACTGTTTGAAAACTGGAATACATTGTCAAATCTTAAAAAACTTCGCAATTCCATCATCAAATATCCAGTCAGTGTCCTAATTCCCAACTTAGTTTGCTAAAAGCAGAATCTTGCTAAGGTCCCTATTGCATTTGGTGGATATGCCTTTTGAGTCTCTTTCAACCTTATAATTTCATCTCTCTCTCTCTTATTTCTTGCTATTTACTTCTTGAAGAAGCCAAGTCATTTGCCCTTAAAAATTAAATATTTTACTTATATTTATTGTGTGTCTTATTAGAATATAAACACCACAAGGCAGGGATGTTAGTCTATGTGACATCAGCATCTAGACCAGTGCCTGACACACAAAAGATATCCAATAAATACTTACCAAATGAGTATGTGGCATTAATGCCAAAAGTCTACTGCCCATCCAATAGCAAAATCTTCTCTTTTCCTGCTGAGTCTGACTTAGGAACCCCAGTTTACTGAACATTAACACTCCAGGCAGCCACCACCAAGCAATCAGATTTGGGACCAAGGTGAAATCTACTTACTAGCTTTCTTTAGTCTTCTTCAAAATAAGTGTGCTTCTATCTCCAGATTCAATATCTACCTTTATGTTCACATTGAGCTGAAGTTTAGAATAATAAATTATTGACTACCATCCTTGTCAAGTATGTTGAAACATTTCTTAGCTTATTTTACAATTTAGGGGGGGGGGGCACACAAATTGTAGCCAAAAAAAAAAAAAAAAGAAACTGTAGAAGATGGTGGAAAACTGGGGGTACCACATATTTGCAGGATTAGTAACATCCCTAGAGATTCATTAGAAAATGAAAACCGGCAATACATTTTTTTAAAGGAAATACGTTACATGTGTATTGAATTAAAAACTTAAGAACACACTTAATATGAATGGTCAAGATTAACTGGGGGATGATCAATGTCAGGACTGTTCCACTTATAGGCACCAGAAACATAATCTATTTTCCTGTGAATGGTATTTTAAGATGTATAAAAGTACAGGGATGATACAAGAACTACTATGTAGAACCCTATTTTTTCTGAAAGCGTTTATTGTGGGAGAGAAAAACTCGAAAAACTAAAACATCTTGTACAATATTCTGAAAAAATAATCAGATCGTCTTAGATTCATTTATAATTCATTTCTCTTCAATTACTTGATGAAGTTCTTTTCCTCTAAGTTTCATTTCTGAAGAAAGCCATGTTAATTTAAAAGCTCCAATCAGATGTTCCTGTTTCCATTACTTATTTCTATTTAAAAAAAAGGGGGGGGGAGCAGAAATTTCCCGACATTCGCTCAAGAAATCTTGTGCTTTTTCTTAATTACTTGCAAATTCACTCAGCAACAACAAAAGCTATGAAGAACCTACTGCGTGTAAGATGTTAGGCAATTATTTTTAACCTTTGGTGAGAAATATTATTAGGAGTGATCCTTCAAGACAAGATTTAAAAAGCTAATGATATAACCTGAAGTTCTTTCCATGATCAGTTTTTTGTTTTTGAGGTTCCCACACATTAATCTGGGGAAATTTTTCTCTGGCAAAGGTCAAGCTTACAGAAAAACAACAGTAAATGGCCACTACCACATGTGTAAAAAAAAAATCTCCAACAACCCCAAATCCCTGGAAAGAATGACTTTATTATCTTTTCCTGTGTGATCTATTTAGAGCAAATCTGAAAAAGATGGCTAGAAATCTATAAACAGAAAGTGCTGAGTGGAATTTACTGTTTATAGACTTTAGCTAGAATTTTATATAATGTTGCCAGGACTCTTTAATATTGTACTCTTTTAAAACATCTTCATTAGGTTTCCTTCATTTGTTGATTTTTCCCCTTTCTTTCCACTGGCTCGCTCTTAAATGTGTTTTATTCTCCTCAATTAAAACACATTAATGTAACTTTTGGAATAACATGATTTTTTCCCAAAGAAACTCCTAGAACCACCTCCGTGCTGCCATATACTTGTCGTAACGAAATTTTAACATACAGTTAAAATGTTTGATAATCCACATGAGCATTTCTGATTTAAAAAATATTAGATTAGGTTCATACTTATGCACCATGTAAGATGTGGATATATATATATGAGGTTAGAAAGATAGTTTTCAGTTAGAAGTCTTTTGGCTTAAAATCTTTATCAGCTACAGATGCTTCTATCTGAAAAGAGTCATTCACAGAATAGGATTACTCTAGTCCCCATCATATAACCTACCGGACAAGGTACATTCTGAAACGTCAGAACCTTTAATGTACAAGGGACATTTTGAAAACCTGAAAGGAAGCTGAAACAAAGTCAAATGGAAACATAGTCGGACTCCGTTTTCCTTTACCATTCAGCAGAGCTAGAGACCCGGGTCCCTGCCCTGCATTTTTCAGCCATTTCTCTTAAGGGCTCCCAAAGAAATCAGTAACCTTCAAAGCCAGCCCTCACCGGTCAACACTGATTTCTGCACACAGGTTCTAGTAACTGAGCAAAGGTATTATGTTAGAAGCTTCCTTAAAGTTCAATGCCTCTGGGTAAATTTGGTTTATAAATGCTGCAGAAAAAGTGCAACCTAACCAACTGTGAGATCACTGAAATGACAATTTTAAGGAGAGCAAAGATTTCATCCCACCCCTACCCCACGTCTGCCACTAAGACACAAGTTCCAGCTCACTTTCCCCCCCAACTCAAATACTATTATTACACTACAGCACTTCTACAACAGGAATAAAAACCTGGGCGAGAGTTTTCTCTTGAAGAGTTATATATTTATTAGATGACATTGTAACCACGCCACTACATGCAACTTCCCATACATTTAACCGTTCTATTTTCCAATCGTTTGTTTTAAAACTCAAGTTCTCTTTTAACATACTACAGAAAGGGAACTGGTTAGGTGGTTGGGGAAAACTATAAAAATAACAAATGTCTCACTTTCCTTTTCTGATGGAAACATCAGAATCTAAAATCTGGGGGCAACTAGGTAATTCAGGATAAGTCAACGCACACACCATTACTACAGTTCTGATCATCATCATTCACCTCCGGAAATAACTAGCAGAAAAGATGCTTCAGTTAAACTTTTGGTTCCTTCTAATTTGTCTCAACTACCAAAAATACATAACTTGTCCTCAGAGTTTATTATTTTCCTCCAGAAGAGGCTGTTGGCATGAATAAAAAAAACATAAGGAATTCATATGTTGCATTTGCACAACGAGGACAAGGTTTTTGAGAGATGTAAATCTGACCACTCTGAGAAAATATTTTCTCTACTAGTCATAAAAAAAAATCACAAACTAATACAAAACGGTAGAAACGGAATCTCTCCCGCAATTTAAAATTTTTTTAATTCACATCACTATGCAAATGAATAATTTTTAAAGACAATTATGCTTCTCCTCCATCACAAAATACATATTCAATGCAGAAACAGACAAAGCCAGCTCCGAAACAAAAGATCAGCTGCTAACAAAATAACGTTTTGCAGAGCAACTTACACAGCCTTCCAACCGAAACAGACAACCTTCCCATGCACACAACCTGCACCTACGGATAAAACCCTCATTTGATAATTTGTTGCTCTACTGCTGGACGGTGGCTGGGCGATGTTAAAAACCAAGACACATGTCCTTGTGTGTAGTGAGTGAGTGGTTCAGTTTCGTCAGACCTGCATTTAAAAAAAAAAAAAAATCTCTGCCCTCCCATTCCCTTTATCCTTGGCTCTCTTGCCTTGAAGAGACTGGCCTGCACAAAAAAACACACAACAAAAGTAGATGGTTGAAATGAGTTCATGATTTACTGTATTCCCACTCCCCCCGCCCCCTCCCCGCCCTCTGGGCCTTTTGAAAGAGTCCTTTGAGGCTCCAAGGTTCAAACACCCGGTAAGAAGAGTTATTGTCTGAACTACACCTAACAATTACCCAGGCTTCTTTCGGACTGCAGCTGAACCTGCGAGTGAGATGAGCGTGTCTGTAACTTTTTTTTTTTCCACGGGGCATCGGAGGACCCGCTCCAACTCATCATAAACGCTCTCGGGTCCTCGGGACCCCGGGCGCGGGAGGGGGGGAGGGAGACCCAGCGCACACCCATCCATCGGCGTGTTCTCCGGGGCCTCAGTTTCCCCTGACAGACAGACAGACAGACACGGGCGTACTAACTAACTTGTTTTGGGGAGCCCCCCCCCCGGAGTGTCATTAATTGTTTTAAAATGCGCCGCGATCCCACCAGAGATGAAAAAGGAAAAGGCGAGGGACGCGCGGAGAGGATGACAACGACCACAAACAATAAAAAGAAGGACTAACTTGGAAGTGTGCGTTATGTAAGGAAGAAGAAGTTCGCGGGTCCGCCGGAACAAAAGAAGAGCCCACCGCCCCCTCTTTGTTCCCCCCCACACCCCCTCTCTCCGGTCCCTCCTCCCCGCCGGCCCCCGCGGGGCTCCCCTCCCGCGGCAGCTCGCGGCCGGCGGGGGCGCGGACTTGGCCGCCGCGCGCCCCGCTCCCGGGCGGAGGGGGAGGAAGGGAGGGAGGGCGGCGGGCGGCGGGCGCGCCGGGCCGGCTCCTGACAAAGGCTCTTCCCCCGGCGAGGGCGCGGGGTGCGGGCGCCGCGAACTCCGCTCCCCGCCTCTCCCCGCCGCCGCCGCCGCCGGCGCCGCGGGGCCGCGCAGGGGGGCGAGGGAGCGGGCCCGCCGCCCGAAGGATCCGCCGAGGAAGTTGCGCGCCCGCCTCGCCCGCATCCCGCGCCGGCCCGGCCGCCCGCGGCGCGCCGAGCCCACTCACCGGACAGTTGGCGGCGGCCGCGGTCCCGGCGCCGCTCCGGGAGCCGGAGCGAGGGGCGAGGGGCGGGGGAGTGTGTGCGAGCGCCGGGCGCGAGAGCAGACAGCGCGGCGTTCTCGCCGCCGCCTTCCTCGCCCGCCCGCCCGCCAGCCAGCCGGCCAACCCAGCCGGGCGACGGGAAGTTGGCCGCGCCGAGGTGCCGCGGGCGCAGGGACGGGCGCCGGGCCGCTTGGTGGGGCGCTCCCGGAGGGCTCGACGCAAATCCGAGCGCGCGGGGCGACGGGCGCTGCTGGTGGAGGCGGCGGCGGCGCCCCCCGACGGTCCCTCCGCCTCGCACTGCCTCTGGGTCACTGACACCCTCGCGGCGGGAGGGGAGGGACTAGGGCGAGGGCGGGGCCTGAGGGCGGGGCCGGGGCGCTGCGGGGGGCGGGGCCGGGGCGCCGAGTGGCCTCCTGGGAGTTGTAGTTCTCCCGCAGGAAGCCAGAAGGGCTACGTTGTTGGTGGAGGATGCTTTTCCGCTCGCTCGCTGGGCGCTGCGCATGCTGGGGTGGGAGACGGGGGTGGGAGTGCGGGCGCAGGGGGTGGGGGGGGGAGGGAGGAGGGAAATCGGCCCCCACTGTTACTATGGTCACCGACACACTAAGGAAGAGAACGTGTTTAGCGCCGCTGCTCGCTGAACAAGGCCCTTCTTGTGTTATGGTGCTGCTAGGAGAGCCCGCCCTGGGTGAGTCTTGCCCACATCGCTCCACCCCCAACTCCTAGCCCCACAGTGAAATCTGATTGCCTCCCCATATTTCGGTCGTCCCTGCTGCTTTATCTCATCCCACAAATCCTAAATCACAAAATGCCCATTTGTTCCCCTCCAAGTGAAAACTCTCTGTGCCTCAAATCTATCCACACACACACACACACACACACACACACACACACGCCCTCCCCGTTCCGCCCCCCCCCCCCGCCCCTCACATACACACGCATCTTAAAACTTATAGAAATGTAACGCCTTCTAGTAACTTAACAATTAGGTTATAAAACTGTTAGGAACAATCATCGCCACCAGAGGTTCGACCCCCCACAGTAATTATTTTCACTTCAGTAAGTCACCCCTAATTTTAAGGCCAAGCAAAAAGTAAAGTTCAGGGTTAAGATGGCTGTATTTTACTTGATCGGTGTAAAATAGTCCAGGTTATTTTAAGGGCTACAATTTTTTAAGAATTACAAATTTCAAAAAAAGTGCAGACTCAGCAGATAGGTGGAAAGTTGGAAATTGTTTGCTATATATATATATATATATATATATATATATATATATATATATATATACTGGCAAACTCATTTGGCAATAAGAGAGGTCTGAACCAAGGGCTGAGTATGCTGTTGGGCTGGTCAGCTAAGTCTACACCCACAGACGGTGGAGGAGGGTGGTGAAAGGCGGGACAGGACTGACTAAAGTCAACTTATTTTAAGCTCTTTGGTTTTCTTCCTCTGCCTACCTAGTACCTCATACCCTGGAAGGAAAAAAAAAATAATGCTTAGAAATCAGAAACACATTTAAAGTAGGAAAAGCCAAGGTTTTTATTTTTATTTTATTTTAAAATATAACTTTATTGATTTCAGAGAGGAAGAGAAAGGGAGAGATAGAAACATCAATGGTGAGAGAGAATCATTGATCAGCTGCCTCCTGCATGCCTCCCATGGGGCATCCAATGTGCAACCTAGGAATGTGCCCTTGACCAGAATCTAAGCTGGCACCCTTCAGTCTGCAGGACAATGTTCTGTCCACTGAGCCAAACCAGCCAGCGCAAGGTTTTTATTAGTAGAGTCTCAAGATAAGAAATCTTTATGTTTTGCAGACCACATAATTACTCATTCAAAAATATTTATTGAGACTACCCTAGGCACTATATTAGAACCCAAAACAGGGATACAAGAATGTAAAAAAAAACAACCACTCCTTGTTTTCAAAGTGCTTACTGTGCAGAGGAGGAGACAGGTAAATAAGAAGACTTAGTGAGGTAATATGCAATTGACCGTCGCTCCAACAAAACACAAGATGGCTGTCCCCATGTGGACACAAGATGGCCACCACAAGATGACCAGTAAAGGAGGGCAGTTGGGAGGGACCAGGCCAGCAGGGGAGGGCAGTTAGGGGCAATCAGGCTGGCAGGGGAGCAGTTAGGCATCAATTAGGCTGGCAAGGGAGTGGTTAGTGGGTGATTAGACTGGCAGGCAAAAGCTGTTAGGGGCAATCAGGAAGGCAGACAGGCGAGTAGTTGGGAGCCAGCAGTCCTGGATTGTGATCCTACTGGTAGGATCAGGCCTAAACAGGCAGTCGGACATCCCTACAGGGTTCTCAGATTGGAGAGGGTACACTCTGGGCTGAGGGACCCCCCCTCCCCAATGTGTGAATTTCGTGCACTGGGCCTCTACTGTAATAGGAAAGTACATAAGGTGCTTTAATACACAGCTTTTCCAAACTCAGGCAAGGTTGGGGGATGCTTCAAAGAACTTTTGAACAGAGAAGTATTGAGAGCATTAAGGGGGTTGTGGAGGGCAGCAAGAGCAAAGTGCTAGAGTCGTGAGACCCAAGAGTATTTTGATTCAGCAAAGAGTTCAGTAATGCTGGTGGTAAAATTAGGTTGGGAAGAGTGGCAAAAGGAGACACAGAAAAAGTAAAGAAGACAGGTTAGTTCACTAAGAATCTAGTACAGCATGCTGAGGAATGTGTACTCTTTTCTGGAAGTAATGGAAAACTCTGCCAGGATTGTGAACAGATGAAATTTTGATAAGATATGCATCTTTTACATTTAAAGAAAGATGAGAGCCTGAACCTAAGGCACTGGCAGGAGACAGAACTGGGGTAATCAAACACTATTTGAGGGATAGAATTAATAGAACCTAATGAGTAACTGCCAGTGTTTGGAGATAAAGAGTGAAGGAAAGTTATCCATTATGCTGCTTTTGGTTGCCAGCAGCAAAAAAAATAAATAAAAATAAAACAACAACCCACCTCTAACTCGTTTAACCAATAAACCAGTATTGACCTATGCAGATAAAAAGTCTTGAGAAAAGATGAGCTCTAAGGCTGGATAATTCATCAACTCAGTGGTGTCATTTAGGACACATTTCTTACTTGTTTTATTGCTTCCCCTTCCGTAGTATCAACTTTATGGTCAAATGACACTTGCCAACAATTCCTGTGGCTGCAAGTTTTGCCAGTAGATCTAAGAAGAGAAAAGAATAGAATCATTTTTTAAAAAACTTTCTTAGAAAGAAGAGAAAATGACTTTCCCAGTAGCCTCAATAATTGATTCTCGTGTCTCCATAACCTAAAAATGGTGACCAGGGCATGGTATGAGGCTAATTGTCCTAGGGTAAAGACATATGCCCTGTTCCTAGACACAAAGGAACTTTCCACAAAGCTGTGTTGAGGAGGTGTGGTTATCCCAATGAAAGTTCAAGGGATTATCCAAAAGAAGAAGAACTGAGGCTGAGAGTGGGTTGGCGATGAGGACCACAATATCTGCTACAGGGAAGAAGGATAACAGATTTCTGATTATGAGCTAGTGTGGCCACTCATTGAGTTAGGGTGTAATACAGGAGATTGAACAGTTTTTGAGAAGAAATTTGATGAGTTTTGACAGTTAGGTGGAGAAGTGGCATGAGTAGCATATATATATTAGAGTCATATGTCACATATATACATATACATATATATATATATATAACATATGATATCTAAATATATAAAGAGCCAGGGTCTGTAATGACTGAACACCAGAAGTCAGTCCTGCAGTCCAGAACACTGCAGGTGGGTCACCCAGCACTGACTGCTGAGGGAGACTGCTAATCAGGCCCAGAGAGAGGCCCAGAGAGAAAAGCAGGGTCTGATCCTCAGCCTCCATGGCAGCTGTTGATCAGCCTTTGCCTCTCTTTCTCTCTGGGCCTTGCCAGCGGCCACAGGGGCTGCTGATCAGCCCCACCTCTCTGATCATGCCTGGAGATTGGCCCAGAGACACTGACTGACATAGAAACCTACCAATCAGAACCAAATCTGGGTGAACTGCGAGGAGCCAATGACTGCCTAGGAGGTGGAACTTTTGATGCTAACTGGCATAGAAACTGACCCATTAGAACCTAATCTGGGTGAACTGTGAAGGCAGAACCTCAGGTGGGGTTTTAAGGGCCACAGCGGTTTGGTGTAAGTTGTAAGAAAGCAGTTCAATTTTTTAATGACCGGTTTGGTAGTATAGTGCATATGGCTGGATAGCAGTCCAGATATAGGGATTACGTATTTTTGTCTGCCAAGAGCATCTCTTCCTGCTGAAAAAGGCTTTCCCCTCCACCACCACTCCATTTAAGAATATATATGACATATGACTAATGCTCTGAAGAGAGATCTGTACTGTAGAAGACTGGTAGTTGAAATTGTGAGAATACATGAGAGTACCCAGAGATTACGTGCACAGCAGAAAAGGAGAAGTCAGTAATAATACTCTGGAGAACACCAGCACTTAAGGAGTAAGCAAGAAAAATCTTGAAAATGCCTGAAAACTAGCAAACTAATTAGAACAAGCAATGAAGTAGGAAAATGTAATCTATAAGCAGGAGAAAAGTTAGTCAATATAAACAAAGCCAGAAATGGTAGAATTAACAGTCAACAACATTAAAGCAATTATAAATATGCTCCATATGCTGAGAGAGAGAGAAATTAAAGAAAAAAATGGAATTTCTACAGATTAAAAATTGCAACTTCTGAAATAAAAATTTCACTGTGAGGGGATTAACACTCAGAAGCAGTTTGGACACTTAGAAGAAAAGATTAGTAAACTTGAAGGCTTAGCAGTAGAAATCTAGCCAAAATAAAGCACATGAAGAAAAAACTGAAAACACAAAAAGAAAAACAGAGCCTCAGTAATCTGTGGAATAATAGCAGCTATTCTGATATATGGGTAACTGGAGTTCTAGGTGAGACAAAGATGAGGGGGGGGGGGGTGACAAAAATTATTTAAAGTACTATAGCTGGAAATATTTGGTGGAAATTGATGGAAACCCGCAGGAAGAGATGCTCTTGGCAGACAAATATTTGATGGAACCCAGGTTCTCAAGAAACTCAATGAGCCCTAAGCAAGGTAAACACACACTTTCACAGACACAAAAACCACTGCAAATGACATCATTATTAAATTGTGGAAAATGTGATAAGAAGAAAATAAAAGCAGTCGGGGGGGGGGAGTATATTCTGTACATAGAGAAACAAAGACAAAAATTCAGTAAACTTCTAGTCAGAAACTCTGCAAGTCAGACGCCAATGAAATTGCTGGGGTGAAGGGGTCCCAATCTATGATGATGGGAGATTTGACTGTGGGTGGTGAGCTCACAGAGCAACATAGAGATCTTGTACCATAGAAACCCAAAGGATCATATTAACCAATATCACCCCGATACATTTAAATAAAAAAAAAGAAACTGCTGAAAGAAAAATCTGTTATATAGAATCCCATATTTAGAGAACATATCTTTAAAAAATGAATGCTAAAGAAAACAAAAGCTGAGAGAATGTTGCCATTAGAACAATATTACAGAAATGTTAAAGTAACTACGTTAGCATTAAAAAAAAAACCCATATGGAAACTTGAATTTATACTATGGAATGAGGAGTGCCCAAAATGATAATTATATGGTAAATATAAGACTTTTCCCCTCTCATTAAAATTTTTAAGAAGTAACTATTTACAGCAAAAATTATAATACTAAAATAGAGTTCGTAACATACAGAAGTAAAATGTTTGACAATAGTATATTATATTGTGAAGTGTTATACTAATATTGAAAGTAAATTGTTTTAAATTAAAAATGGATATTCTAAACCTGAGAACAGCCATAAAAAATAAAACAAATAGTTATGGCTAGTAAGTCTATAGTGAAGATAAAGTGACATCCCCCCAAAAATATATGCTTTAGAACAGAGAAGCAGATATATAGAAGAAATCTCTGTTCCTAATGACCATGGAGCTAACAGAAAGTTTCTGGACTTCATGTGTCCTGACTTCTTTTAAGTGAGAAAGAAGTAAACATCTATCTTGTTTAAAGCCATTGTTATTTTGTATTTCTTAGGTTATGTAAAGCTGAACCTAATCAGAACAGCCACGAGTCTAAAATAGCTTTGTGAAATTGAGAATATTCCTGGGATTCACGTATTTGTCACTAAAATTCCAGGGCTAGCCCATCTGTTGGATGAACTTCACTTACTATTAGTTTGATAATTTTTTCTGCAAGAGGTAAATATATGTGAAGTGCTTAGTGCAGTCCTGGGAATACAGTAAATGCTCAGTGTATATATTTTGAAATTGAGCCACAGTAATGTAGATGTATATCAATTTAGACAAACAGGGGTTGGCAAAAGTAGGTTTACAGTTGTTTGCATGAAAAATAATACAATAATAAATAATAATACAAGAATAACTCTATTCCACATACTCACAACAGTAAGCCCACTTTTGCCAGCCCTGTATGTTGCCATTTGTACTCCAAAGTCGGGTGTAGAAAATCAAGGTGGCATTCATTTATATATCAAAAGCTGTGGCTCTCTTTTTGAAATTACCATTTTACCTCCACCTTACAGTTCAAAAGATGCAGTGTTTTGAATTCAGGACTGTTCAGATAAGAAAAATGAATAAGGCTCCAATTACCATCAGCTCTATCTTCATATCTAGTCTAATATCTCTATTTCCTGACCAAAGCAGCTATGTTGTTGCTTAGCTACACTCCCTTTTAAAAAAAATATTCTTTAATTGATTTCAGAGAGGAAGGAAGAGAGAGAGACACACATCAATGATGAGAGGGAATCATTGGTTGGCTGCCTCTTACACGTTGGACCAAGTCCGCAACCCAAGCATGTGATTGACTGGAACCGAACCTGGACCCTTTGTTCCGCAGGCCGATGCTCTGTCCACTGAGCCAAACCAGTCAGGGCTTAGCTACACTTTCAAATTTGGTATAGTCATTTCAGTGAGAATGTGAATCCTGGGGGACTAATAAGTTAGTTTTTTTTTGTTTTTTTTTTGTTTTTTTCTTTTTTTGTTTTTTGTATCTCTTAAATTATAAAAAGTTTTTAATCTTGGGAAGTTGCTCAGTAAATTGCAACAAGTTTCCTCCACCACCTGACTACATAAAAACTCTGTTCCTACTCTCCTCTTAACATACATGAAAAAGGTACTCAGGATATAAAATAAGGAGAAAAAAATCACAATATTGACAATTTTCTTCAAAATATCACGCAGTACATCTAATTTGCTTAGTAAATGATGCAGAAGAAATTGGACACACCAACCTTATCATTTGAAGAAACGGCTGCAAACTTATTTTTCCCCTTTCATTGAAAATGTTTCATCTGCTGCAAATAAATATATCTTCATTTCAGTAAAAATTTCTCACATCTTATACTGATAAATAATTTGTTAGTTCCTATGTGCTAAAAGTTGTTTTCTTGTTTTGGTGTTTTACTAAAAGTTCAGGCAGATTTCTTTTTGGAATTGGGAAAACTCTAAATTGCCTATTAGACTATGAGATTCCCCAGATTTTAGAGTAATAAAGGTGTGTGTGTGTGTGTGTGTGTGTGTGTGTGTGTGTGTTCATTTCAATATTCAGATAATAGGTAGGTGTCTCTCAGAACTCTTACCTCCCAGCATTCCTTCACAAAATAAAATTATCTTTTAATGTCTTCAAAGTCTCCAAATAGCTCACAGTCAACATGGAACATGCTCCTATTTTAAACCTGTGAATGGCACATAATTTGAAGGCCTGGGCTTTCACTCAAAAGATTTGTAGGACCCAAATGCTGGCTCTGACATTTTAGATATATTTGGAAAATGTCAAAGAAAAGCTAGTTAAGATTTTACTGTTTTAAAGAAATATGCCTACGTACCAAAGATTGCAGCCTATATATTCTTAATATTAGTAAAACCAACAAGTATGTAAGCAATTATTTTGGAACTTTAAAAAAAATAATAAGATAAGTAAAAAAAAAACCTCATGAAAAGAAGATTGTGTTTCCATCCCTATTTATTTATTTTTTCATGGAAAAATGACATATTTTTGCATCTCAAAATTTTGTGCATTTATCCTTTCATTGAATGCTTATTGAGCATCTACTATGGTGCATGCTCTGGATACAAAGATTCATTTGTCATATTCTCCAGCCTTCAAGAAGCTTATAATCAAGCTGAAACCGGTTTGGCTCAGTGGATAGAGTGTCGGCCTGCTGACTGAAGGGTTCCGGGTTCGATTCTGGTCAAGGGCATGTACCTTGGTTGCGGGCACATCCCCAGTGGGGGGTGGAGTGGGGGAGGGGTGCAGGAGGCAGCTGGTTGATGTTTCTCTCTCATCAACATTTCTAGTTCTCTATCCCTCTCCCTTCCTCTCTGTGGAAAATCAATAAAAATATATTTTAAAAAATAAAATAAAATATATTTTTAAAAAAAGAAGCTTATAATCAAGTGAACAGGTAAGTTTTATAGGTACTTTAATTTATAGGTACTTTTCTAGTAGTATGTTCAGGAAGTAGTAGGAATGTAGAGAAGGGGATAATCAGTTTTACAAGAGTATACAGACAGAAAACATCTCAAAGAGAAGATGGTGATTGAGCTGAATCCTGAGGAATGAGTAGTTGCTCATCAGGAGCTCCAGGCTTCTGAGGTTTCATTAGAGCTTGCACTGTGAGAAAAGACATGAAGAGTGACACAGCTGGGCTCATGTATAAACCTATAACAATTCAGTATGGCCAGGCCAGAGTGTGATGTGGACCCTGAATGATGAGGTTGACGAATTTACTGGAAGCAGATCACAGAAGTCCTTGTATGTCATACTGTGCCAAGGGGTTTGGAAATGAGGAACTGTCGGGAGATTCTAAACGGAGGAGTAACATAAGTCATATTTAGGTCTGAACACATTGATCAGTTAAGAGAATACACAATAATCCAGGTGAGAGCTGATGGGCAAATTAAGTAGCTGTGGAGAATGAAAAGAAGAGAACAGTTACTAAAGATGTTTGAGAGGTGGAATAAACAGGACTTGGTTGCTGGTTGGATGTGGGAAGTGAGGAAAAGAAGAGGGAAGGGTAATTTTGAGATTCCTGAGTATGTAAGTGAGTGTCATACATCGGAGTTATTCATTAATAAAGCAAACACTAGAGGAGAAGCAACTTTGTGAATCAAGCTCTAGGTAAGATAAATTGAACTTGAATTCTGGATCGAGCCACAATTTTGTAGTTGAGTAATTTCAGGCCTCTCAGTTCCTTTAACTGTTAAAGGGGATAAATACGATATTAGTCAGGGTTGTTCAGAGAAAAAGAACCAACAGGAGAAATAGATAAATGATAGATAGATAGATAGATAGATAGATAGATAGATAGATAGATAGATAGATAGAAAAAAGAAAGAAGGAAAAGATGAATTATAAGGAATTGGCTCACATGATTATGGAGGCTGACAAGTCCCAAGATATGCAGTCAGCAAGCTGGAAACATAGGCGAGGGATGGGGTGGTTGCAGTTTGAAAGCTGTCGGGCTTAAAACCCAGGAAGAGCCAATGTGTCCATTTGAGTCCAAAGGAAGGAAAAGGCCAATCTCCAAGCTCAAGGCAGTCAGGCCGAAGGAAATTCTTATTTGCAGGAGGGTCAGCCTTTTTTGTTCTATTTAATAAGGCCTTCAATTAATTAGATGGGGCCCACTCACATTAGGAAGGACAATCTGTTTTACTCACCCCGCCAATTCAAATTCATGCAAAAAATATCCTCACAGATGTACCCAGAATAATGTTTGGAAAATGTCTGGTTTCCCCATGGTCCAATGAAGTTAACACACAAACATTACTACCACAGGTACTTATCTCATAGGGTGGTAGTAAAGATGAAATGAGATAAATGCTTAGCACAAGTAAGATCTTCATAATGTGATACATGTTAGCTAGTACCATCATCATTTCTCTACAAGCACATCAACCTCGTGGCCAGCAGACCACATGTTCGACGTGTTTGCTCTACACGCTCTTCCTGGGTGATCTTGTCCACACTCTTGGATTTAGTGATTGAATGAATCCTGAACATTTATTTCGTGCTTGTTGGATAGCAACACAATTCCCATTTTAATTCTCACTATTTCATCCTCTCAATTTTTCCTTGTTATCTCTAGTTATCTGAGTTACTTTAGTAAGTAAAGTAGCAAGCTACTCCCTAAACTCCTCAGTTTAAATATACATATTTAAACGGTATAATTGATTTCAGAGAGGAAGGGAGAGGGAGAGAGAGGGGGAGAGAGAGAGAGAGAGAGAGAGAGAGAGAGAGAGAGAGAGAGAGAAACATCAGTGATTAAAGAGAATCACTGATTGGCTGCCTCCTGCATGACCCCCACTGGGGATCAGCCCCCAACCCACGCATGTGCCCTTGACCAGAATTGAACCCAGGACCCTTCACTCCTCAGGCCGACGCTCTGTTCGCCGAGCCAAACCAACTAGGGCTAAACTCCTCAGTTTTTAAAAAAATCTCTACAGAAATCTTGGACTTTGCCAATAGAATTTTTCTACTTGAGCTTTCCCTTTCTGAGGATCGATTCCCTCACAACTAGCTCTCCCGAACTGGTCCTGCTTTAATATTTTCTCATAATTCCCCCATGCAGTTTCACATCCTGCCTTACTCATCTGCCCCCTCCTGCTTGTCCTGCCTCCACAGTTACCTCTCAGGGATCGGTTTCTTTTCAGCCCCGCCCCGCTGTGTCACCGTAGGAAGCTCCCAGCCTCTCAACCTGAGTCACCACACGCCCCCTTCTAGTGTTACCAGCCCAGGCTCCTGCCCCCGGCCCCTCTTCTCAGATAAAATCAGCATTGCTCATCAGCAGAGATACAGTTCCATCCATGGGACGAGACTTAGCCAGCCTGCAGTGTTTCAGTTTCTGGGAGTACCTTTCCAAAATGTATTATTTAAAAATCCGTTATAATTTAGAAAGTTTCAAAATACACAGAAGGAGAGAGAACTCTCCAATGAGCCAATCCCATGTACCCATCGTTAGCTTCAACAGTTTTCAAAGCCTGGTAGATCTTGTTTTATCTCTCCCCACCACACCCACTGGCCTATTTCAAAATCTCAGATGCCACATAATTTCATCCGTATTTTCATGCAGGTCTCTTAAAAAAGTGTGTATCTTTATTTCAAAGACATAGCTATAATATAATTATCACACGTAAAAATAAAAACTCTGAATAGTTCCTTAATATCCTCCAATATACAGACAGTTTTTGTGAATTTGGATTCAAAAGTGGAATATACATGCCATTGGTTGTTAGATCTCTTAATCACTCTCTTTAAAAAAACAACAAATATATATTATGAAAAACTTCAAAGTAAGCAGAACAATATATATAGTAAACGCCCAGCTTCACAATGATTGACAGTCTGTAATCCTTTTTTTTAAAAAAAAATGTTTTATTGATATTTTACAGAGAGAAAGGGCGAGAGATAGAGAGCTAGAAACGTCACATCGACCAGCTGCCTCTTGCACACCCCCTACCGGGGTTGTGCCCGCAACCAAAAATGCCCTTGACCAGAGTCGAACCTGGGACCTTTTAGTCCGCAGACCGATGCTCTACCACTGAGCCAAACCGGCTTTGGCCAGTCTGTCGTTCTTTATCAGCTATACTGCCACCTACTCCCCAATTTTCATTGCATTGTTTTTACAGTCTTTTGAGGTAAAATGTGCATATATTTAAATGTACAAATCTTAGCTGTACAATTTTAAAAATATATATTTTATTGATTTTTTACAGAGAGGAAGGGAGAGAGAGAGTCAGAAACATCGATGAGAGAGAAACACCGATCAGCTGCCTCCTGCACACTCCCACTGGGTATGTGCCAGCAACCAAGGTTCAGCTGCCTCCTGCACACTCCCCATTGGGCATGTGCCTGCAACCAAGGTACATGCCCCCGACTGGAATTGAACCTGGGACCCTTGAATCCGAAGGTCGATGTTTTTTTCACCGAGCCAAAACAGTGAGGGCTTAGCTGTACAATTTTTACAAATGAATGTACCAATGTAACCCACAACCCTATAATCACAAGGACATTTACCTCTTCCTAAATGGTTCCCTCATGCCTCTTTCCACTCACAGGATACCACTGCTTTGATTTTTTGTTTTGTTTTATCTTAGATTAGTGCCTATTCCAGAATTTTATACTCTCATATCAAGCTTCTCAGGATAATGCCTGTGAAATGCATCCACGCTGTTGGATTAGTTTGCTATCACTATTAAATATGTTTATCCTTTTTCCTGTGATGGACATTGGGTCAATGCAAGTTTTTGGTTATTGAGAATAAAGCTGCTGTGAACATTAATAAAAGAATCTTTTTGTACATATGTTTCATTACTTTTGGATACATTTCTAGGAATGGTGTTACTTAGTAGGTTGAGGCTTAACTTTATAAGAAACTTTTCCAAAGTAGTTTTACTATTTTACATTCTCATTAGTAAGGTATGAAATTTCAAGTTGCTGCATATTCTTGCCAACATTTGGTATTGTTAGTGCTTAGTTCTCTTTTAAGCTTTGAGTCGTGTGTGTGTGTGAAGGGCCGGGGGTGGGGGTGGGGGTGGGGGAAGGTTGTTCAGTAGAATTTCTGATCTGGATTTTGCTGATTGCATCCACATATGTTTCACATATTCCCATTTCCTTTGAATTTTCTGTAAATTAGTAGTTAAGTCTAGAAGCATAATCAGATTAAAGGTCAGTTTTGGCAAGACCATTTCAAAGGTGGTGCTGTGCGCTTCCATTAAGAGATTCATAGTGATTTGTGTTCTTTTATTTGCTAGTATGACTTTGTGGTAGATTTCCAGAAATACGGTTGTTAGATCAAAGGGTAAATGTATATATACCCTTTATATACTAGATTTAATTTTTAGGACTTTAGGGGCTCCTCCTCTACAATAAAGATGCAATATGCAAATGGGCATTACACCGTGAAGCATAACAACGCCTGACTGTGTGTAACGACAGGATCACGGATCATCAGGAGGGTGGGGAAGAGAGCTACAAGCGAGTGGTGGAGAGCTATTGCAGCGGGCAGGGCAGCAAGCTATGAGGGGGGAGGGCGCTACAGGAGGACAGCAGCAAGCTACTGGCTGCAAGCGAGTGGTGGAGTGCTGCAAAAGGTTGGGGCAGCGGGAGCTACTGGAGGGAAGCAGCGAGCTACTGGAGTGCTAATGGCACACGGATTTGTGAACAAGGCTACTAGTTATAACTATCATATGTTATTTAAGGCAGTATTAGCCAGTTGCAGTAATTTTGCTACATGGAAATGCACACACACACACACACACACACATGCACAGACGAATCTCATTATTTGTAGTAGTTAGATTCTATCACGTCATTGTGAACACTGAATTACAATTATTGAATCATGGCTCCTAGAGGAAATACAGGGGCAAGTTCCTAGGAGCATCTGGTTATGACATTTTAGTTAAGTGATCAATACATAACCTTGTTTCATGTGTACATCTATTTAAGGACACCTTATTTAGACCCTAGACAGTGCAGCTCAGTTGGTTGGAGCATCATCCGAAACACCAGAAAGTGGTGGGTTTGAATCCCAATTAGGGCACATATTCAGGCTGTAGGTTTGATTCCCAGGCAGGGCGTGTTCAGGAGGCAACCAGTCCATGTTTCTTTCTGACATTGATGTTTCTCTCTCTCTCTCTCTCTCATAAGAAAAAATAAAGACACCTTATTTAACATAAGTTGTTGACTCATTAACATTGAATTTACAATCAACAACACTATAACTCATGCCTGAATGAAGCTTATCTAACACACTTCTCCGTAAAGGAAAAATCACAGTTTTCTTGCACTTAGGAACACTAGAAGCACCTCAGCATTACATTTGTGGGCTCTTTTAAACAATAAAATTGTCCACAAAGTGCACAAAAACATGGAACTAAATGGACCATCAAAAAGCTCTTATTTACAGTCTAAAACAAGAAGGCAGAACACTAAGAATGAGAGCGTCAGATGACTCAAATCTCAGCTCTTCTGTGCATATTCATGAGTGACCTGCAAGTACAAGTATTGATTTGGGGGTTATAAATACAATTTAGTGAGTAGGCAAATTCAGAAATATGTACTCCAAGAATAATAAGAATCAACTGTGTATATATGTAACAGGTTTCTCATCTGTTCCCAATCCACACAAATTGGGCAACTAAAAAGAAGAATGAACTTGCTACTTTCAGCACACTTGATGGGACTATATTCCCATGAAACTTGGGTTTGGTGTAGTATTCTGCCTCCAAATACATATAGATTTAAGGGTAATCATAAGTTACTGAGTTCAGAGGGAACATATTCAGGCTATAGGTGAGGGAAATTGGGTATTTGATATGTTAAACATTTTACTAAGAAAGAACCCTTCCTAGGGGGGAAAGCAATATGATATGTAGAAGTGAAAATTGATGAGGTCTAGAAACATAAATACTTTAAGTGTCTAAGAGAACTAACAATCTGACTAAAAAGAAAGAGAAGCCGAAACCGGTTTGGCTCAGTGGTAGAGCGTCGGTCTGCGGACTGAAAAGTCCCGGGTTCGATTCCGGTCAAGGGCATGTACATTGGTTGCGGACACATCCCCGATAGGGGGTGTGCAAGAGGCAGCTGGTTGATGTTTCTCTCTCATCGATGTTTCTGGCTCTCTATCTCTCTCCCTTCCTCTCTGTGAAATATCAATAAAATATATATATTTTTTAAAATCAATAAAATGTATTTAAAAAAAAGAAAGAGAAGATTGAGGGCTGTGTACCTCAATAAAAGGCAAAGAATCCAGTTTTAAGATATTCCAGAGAATGGAAAATGAGGGACATATTACCTAACAAAGACGTCTGGTGACTAGAAGAACCAATTTACCTGAGAGCTGAGAAATAGAGGTGTGGTGCAAACACACAGAACAGACTTTGCCTCACCACTGAAAAGGAAAACAATCCTGATTTGAGGGTGTATGTATGGGAATCTCTAATAAGATTAGAGCAATTAACTCCAGAATATGGGTAAAAAGAATTGTCTCAACCTGGGTGTGAATCTTAGAGAACAATGTAAGAGTCTGAATAATTGAGCAATATCAAATCAGTGTAAGAAATGAGATGGCTTGTCATTTGAGATAGCATGAAAGGACCTAGAGAGTATATGCTAAGCGGAAAGAAAAAAAAAACACTCATAGAAAGACAATGATCTCACTCATATGTGGACTCTAATGAACAAAATAAACTGACAAAAAAAATAGAACCAGTGACATAGAAGAATGGGACAAATTGTCGAATCTCAGAGGGAAGGCAGGAGTGGATGGGTGGGTGGGAAGACATAACCTATGGACACAGAAAACAGGGGAGTGAAAGTCGGGAGAGGGGAGGCAGGCTAGAAGGGGTCAATGGAGAAAAAAGGAACATATGTAATCCTTTCAACAATAAAAATTTTTTTAAAAAAAGAGCCAAAAGAAAAAGAAAAAACTGAATGCCCATGATTTACATATTGACATAGATTTGATGCCCATTAAGACCTCTGTAAATTATAGTCATACATTTTGCTTTATTGCTAAGCAAATGCTGGAGTCGAGAACAGGGTGAGGAATACTACTGAAAACACATAAGATAAAGGACTATCCTCCAAGTATTAGCATGGCAAGTACCTTTCCCACCTCCAACCCCTGGTATTATTCTCTGGGCGGCAACGATAGAAAAGATACTATGGGACCTTTGCTTCAGACTCATCCTTAAGTTTTCTTTCTAGGTCAGATGTCCAGCCTCAGCTATTTCTTGGAGTCAAGTCACAAGAGACATTCTAGTGTTATCTTGGGACCCTTCACCGCAACCCTTGTATCCTGATGCTGAGAGACTCCAGCCCTCCTTCCCAATCTCAACCAGGACTCCTTTAAACTCTTCTATACTTCTCTCTCCCAAGATACTCTCATAATAACATGTCCTAAACCATGGGCTGCTAGCCTGGGTTTCTTTTTGTTTATTGGACATCTTGCTTGTGCTCACTGGTTTCCCTCTGGATTTAAGAATCCCAAAGATTAGATCTAGGAAGTTAAAAAATATCCCTTGGTAGAGAGGACAAAAAAGGTGCTGAAAAGGCCCATTACTATCATAGATACCTACCCTTTGTTTTCTGACTGTCCAGACTTAACCTTATTTAGGAAAACTGTGGGAAGTAATTCTTATCTTCCAGAAGACAAGCATTCAAGAAAACTCTCTCACTCAGAAGTAGCTTTACTGATTGTTAAGAATAAAAAAGAATTCAGTAAAACCCTTGTCCTGTTCACTTAACATAGTTGAATTGATATAAAATAAGAAAATAAGTCCTTTCATAATTTCAGGGTCAGTTTGAATTTTTGTTTACTCAATTTCTAAATTTCATTGTTTGATTAGAACCATATAATACTACTTATGAGATTATTTTGCTATCCAAAACTATTTGTTGCTATTCACTGCTCAATCATAGCTATCTGCCCTTAATCTTTTACTCTCCAATTCCAAATTACTGCAGATAATTCAAATTGAGGGGTAGAGTGGGCTATAGGTTGCATATAACTAGATGATATATAATAATAATAAAAGCATAATATGTTAATTAGACTGGACGACCTTCTAGATGAAGCCAGGGCTGCGAGGGAAGCCTGGGTCCCGGGTGCCAGCAGCTAGGGAAAGGAAGACCTACCCTTGCATAAATTTCATGCACCGGGCCTCTAGTATAATAATAAAATTAGAACAGGTCAAATTACTTTAAAGACATGTCCTGATGTAAAGTTCCGAGAGGTAACAAAGGTCCTGATTAGTGATCATATGTAAAATGTTAAATTACAGTCAGATCTCATCACGGGAATGGTCTTTAGCTGGCAGTTGCTGTTGCCTCTCACCTTCCTCCTTGAAAACATGCCTGCTATGTTGCAATTATTGAACAAATGCCAAATACAGTCTGGGATGTTCTGATCTCACCAGAAATTGCCCCCTCCCCGAGCTCTCATCGACTGGGAAAGTTCTTGAATTTCCAGTCTCCAACATGCCACACCTAAATCCTGGCCAACCAAACCTAACCAGCATGTGGTTCAAGTGGTCCCTTAGATCACTTGGGTGACCAAAAATGTCCAGGGAGCAGAAGAAAAGTAAAGCATTGTTGATAACATGTGCCTGTTTAGAGCTTATATGTAACTCAACACAGAGAGAAGAAATTGCCATTAGAATTCTACTGAGTTCTGCCCTGGCCAGGTGGCTCAGTTAGTTGGAGCATCATCCTCTACACCAAAAAGTTGCAGGTTTGATTCCTGGTCAGGGCACATACCTAGGAATGGGAGGCAACCCATCAGTGTTTCTCTCTCACATTGATACTTCTATCTTTCTCCCTTCCTCTCTCTAAGACAAGTTTAAAAAACTCATATCCTTGGGTAAGGATTAAAAAGAAATTCTACTCAATTCAAAATATAGCCATATTATATTTTAATTGATAAGCATAAAAAGGAGCACTGTAAAAACCTGTTCCATAGGTATAGAGTAGTGAGCTTGATACAAAATAAGAAAATAAAGCCTTTCATAAATTGACTTTCAGTTAAAACTTGTTTATTAAATTTCTAGGTTCAATTGAACCATGATTATATACCACTTATGACATTACTAGAGGCCTGATGCACAAAATTTATGTGACAGTAGGCCTTCCTTCACCTGATTGCTGGCAACACCTTCCCTCTGGCACCTGGGACCCAGGCTTCCCTCTGGCCCCAATTCACCTGGAAGGACATTCGGTCTAATTAGCATATTATACTTTTATTGTTATAGATCTTGCTATCCTGCTTTATAAAAGAGTAATATGCAAATTAACCATCACTCCACTCAAGCCATGCCCATCAGCCATGCCCACCAGCCAATCAGAGCAAGTATGTAAATTAATCCCAACCAGGATGGCTGCAGCCACAGAGAGCAGTTAAGAGAGGCTTGGGTTTCCCTGGCAATAGAGGAAGCCAAGCTTTCCACACACCCTGGCTGGCCTAGGCCTCCACTCAAGGCTACAAAGTTTCAATTATAGAAGGTACATTAAGTCCCAATAGAAATGGCTGCCAGCCACTGAGCAAGAAGGAGGCTTGGCTCCGCTCCAGGCTACAGAGTTTCAATTGTAAAAAGTAAATAAATTCCAGATACCAGGGCCTCTGCTTGAGTCGCCAGGGAGCATGGCTGGCCTGCAAACCACCAAGGCCCCTGGTCTAGGCTGCCCCATGCCCTAAGGGAACCCCCATGCTGATCCAGAACACCTTTCAGAGCAAACCAAATAGCCCTCATCTGTGCACCATCCTATCGATGTTTCTAACTCTCTATCCCTCTTTCTTCCTCTCTGTAAAAAATCAAAAAAAATATATTTTTAAAAGGTGGTGCTTTATGTCAATAACATAATCATAATTATGCATAAGCCAGAAGGAAAAGGGAGTGTGGGGAAGTAGAAGAGGATATAGGGAGGATAAATGGTGATGGGAGGAGACTTGACTTGCCGTGGTGAACACATGATACAATATACAGATGATGTATTATAGAATTGTACACCTGAAACCTACATAATTTTGTTAACCAATGTCGCCCCAATAAATTCAAGAAAAATAATTATCCATATAGGTTAGATTAGTTTTGTTTAAGCCCTTCTGCTAATGATGGGGATTTTTTAAAAAAATCAAACAAATGGTTATAGTTCAAAGTACAAGAGAAAGGAAAACATTTTCTGCCTGAGCCTTTACATTGTAGATGTGTAGCTACACATACTTTTTCTAGATTTTCCAAGACAGTTCCAATTTTAGTATTTCATTTGGCAACCATCTGAAACCATTCACTTTGATTTTTGTTTCAAAATATTTGGACATCATAGAAAGTAATGGTCTAATATTTTTAGGAAAACCTTACTTTTTATTTCAAATGACATTTAGGTGCATCAGAGAGTGTTGTGAAGGTGGATATCACACTCATTAAAAAATTAGCATTTAATTAATAAAGAGTAATTGATTTTGGGTAGAGCTTTGGATTGGCTTCAGAAATTTTATAAAATATGATGAGTTGATAACAACATAGAGGGAGATCTATTCATGAAGATTCATTATGTCAGAGATACTGAAGTTATTTTTCTTCTAGTTTAAGGCTTCATATAGCACATATAGACTGCTTAATGTGTAAATTAGAAAGAGTGCGTCATATTATTAGGACAGCATTTCAATCACAGAAGAGGATGTATTTCTCCGTTTAAAAACATTTACTATAATTATATTTTCTAAGAAATCATTTATATATTGAATTAGTATGACAGGCCTTGTCAAAGCAACAATTGAGTAATTGGCTTAGAATAGCACTTTGCACACTTAGATGAGTTTCAGATAGTAGACTCATTAAAAGAACATAATATCCTGTTTTTCCCCCCTTTACAGGAAAGAAAACATTTTAGCAATAGCAGTGTGAAGACAGGATGTACCTATTTCTTGCTTATTAAAAAGAGTGTTTAAAGGGAAGCTTGTTTCCACCTGCTTGACTTCTTCACAGAAAAGACCAATCTTTTAATTTCCTTTCCTTTTTTCTCATTGCAAAGTTTAATTGGTTCACAGGTCCCAGACCTCAGGGGACAATGCCATTTTTCATTTTCAATGTCACATATCCTGTGTATGCTAATGCCCATGCACACACTCCTAAGACATACTTGTTTGGTGACATATTGGTGTTACATATCCTTTGTGATGTTATGACATATTTCTTATGTAGCAAATAAAGATTTGAAATTTTCTCCTTTTTTTGAGATTAATGTGTATAGTTGCACAAAAAGTTACATATTAGTGTCATTATTACTCTCATATTATGACCTTGAAGGTATTTTTAATGACAAGATCATACACAGGTACCAAATAGGAGAACTCTTTAAGACAGTCTACATACTCATATAGAATGGATTTAAAAGATGCCATAAGAAGCACAAAACTCAATTCTTGTCAGAGGACTGAAAATGGGAGAGCAATTTTGTTTGTATTTGAGTTCCTGGTGCTGTGTCTTTTTTAAAAATATATATTTTATTGATTTTTTACAGAGAGGAAGAGAGAGGGATAGAGAGTTAGAACCATTGATGAGAGAGAATCATCGATCAGTTGCCTCTTGCACACCCCCTCCTGGGGATGTGCCCGCAACCAAGGTACATGCCCTTGACTGGAATCGAACCCGGGACCTTTCAGTCCGCAGGCCGACGCTCTATCCACTGAGCCAAACCGGTTTTGGCTGCTGTGTCTTTATATAACTAAGAAATGATGTGAATTCACATAATCATGGACACCAACCAAATCTTCCACAAGTGTTTGTGAGTGTGTGTTATGTTCATGAATAGATATATCAAAGATTTCTATCTTTGTAATTCATAATTTTTATGTCTAAACAGAAACAAATATAGTATAATGTTTGGTCATTATTTCTGATGTGTGTGATAATAATTTGCAGCGACCATTTAGACAGATTAAAAATATATGAATTAAATGTGGTACTTCTAAAGGAATTCCTCTTTCTTTTTTTAAACTCTAATGAAAATAATTTGCTCTTTTACTTAACTCTTTTTCCCCTCTGAGACTCAAGGGAAATCATAACTTGAATACATTTTCTTGTATGTATTTTAAATAATGTAGTATAAAAATGACATATAGTGAATTCAAATTTAATTAAATAAAAAAAATCAAGAATGCAGCTTTTAAACGATACTCTTCCTTGAAATTTAGACAATACTTTTCCTTGAAATTTTAGTGAGCTTCAAAATTCATAAATATTTTTACCCTTCCTTAAATAGAACATCATCCATTATGCAATTGGAAAAATAAAAACTTATATATCCCAATATAATCATTGCCTCTTATTGTATATGATGCCACATAGGTGATTTGCCAACTTAATCTGTAAGTGACTTGTGTAAGAACTATTAGCTGCTTAAAACAGTTAACATACTACGTGTTGAATTTTAAACTTTAAGAAAGCATTAGTGGTTTACTATATTTCCTCAATTTAAGTTCATCATCTGGACAGAGCAAGACCTTTGGCCATCCTTTATGATAAAAATGTATTCTTCTGTTATATCATTCTACTTTCCTCAATGCTCACCTAAGTGAGATTCAGCAACAGCTGTCAAAGCCCCTTTTTCACCATCATTCTGTCTTGCTCATCTCACAGTACTGCTTCTCCTAGTTACACTTTTGGTATTTCCAGAGAGCCTTTCTTTTGGATCTCTCCTAAAAATGTCCCCCTGACCATTCACCCTCCTTTAGCTGTTACCCTATCTCCCGTCTTTTTCCATTCAAGCTTCTTGAGAGAGGGTGAAATTCAGTTCCTCCATTTTCTCATCTCTCATTTCCTCCTTTAGTCTCTCTGTTTTCCTTTCACATAACATAAAATTTGCCATTTTAACCATTTCCAGTGCACAGCTCTTTATGCAGCCATCGCCACCATCCATCTCCAGAGCTGCATCTTCGCAAACTGAAGCTCTGTGTCCATTAAACAGTAACTCTCCATTCCTCCTGTTTCACCATGAGCCCCGGCGTCCACCATTCTGCTTTCTGTTTCTATGGGTTTGACAACTCTAGGCACCTCATATAGGTGGAATCATATAGTATTTGTTCTTTGTTGACCGATATTTCATTTAGTATTTTGTCTTCTTGAACATGTCTTCAGCCATGTTTCCTTTATTCTCTTTGTCTATGTCATTGGAATGTCCATTGCCAAGGTCACCAGTGACTGCCTACTTACTCAATACTCCAGAAAGTTGTCTTTCTTTGTATTTCAGTGACATTCAACTGCACATGGAACATCTTAATACTCTCCCCCTTTTCATTTCCTGATTTTCCTCCTATATTTCTAGCAATTCTTGTTGGGCTCCTCTCCACCTTAAATACTGTTTTTCTTCTGTGTCTATGTACATTTTAGAGCATGTACATGGTCAAATTTGTCTATTCCCATGACTTCCACTACCATCCATGTGTTGACTCTGACTTTTTAGATTTCCCCCCTGGGCTCCAGAGGAGGGCAAACATCTGCAGCTGGAGATCTCTACATGCATGTGCCACAGACAATATGTTCAAAAACGGAATTTCCCACATTTCCCTCCAGATTTATGAATGGAATACCTATAAATACAAGAGGATGAAACCATCCTCTGAGCCACTCTTGGCCTTTTAATTTTCCCTAGTCATAACATTCAATTGATTTTAAAAATTTTCTCAGTTTTGCCTCTTAATATCCTTGTAATATTATGTCCTCTTCTATCCATTCTCGCTGTTGCTGCTGCTTGTCAACCCAAGCATTATTATTCTCTCTGGGATTGCTGTCACAGAATCCTAATGAATCTGCTTCTCTTCAGTTTCATCCCCATCTCATATATTCTCCACCTGTTGCCAGAATGATCTTTCTATGAAGCAAATCTGATTATCTTATTCTCTGACTAACATTTTGAATGCCTTCCCATTGCCTTTGGGAAGAAGTCCAAACTCCTTAGCACAAGCATGCATGCTCTGTAGGATCTGGCCTCCACACCAAACCTCAGTACTTGCTGCATTCCCTTTGCATTATTTATTCCTACAGGCATTACAAACTTCCCTGAATGTACTCTCCTCAGATTCTCACTTACTCTGTACGCGCCGTTCTCCTGGATAACTCCTACTCATCCTTTGGAACTCAGCTCCAGGGCGATCTTCTCCAGGAAACCTTCCCTGCAGGTGAATATAATGGATGTGATGGTATGTTTTGGCTTCTTTTACCTCCTCAGAACTGAAACACACACTCATCCCACAACTGCTGAGAGTATGATAGGCCTTAGCTAAATTTCATTTTTAGAGATTGCCCTTCGTTGAAGAGAGCCACTTGTGTAAGATTATGCCTTCCTGCCTAGGGGCAGCCCATATGCAATGAGTAATTGACATAGAAGTGTAAAGACCTGGTCCCCGTGGACTCAGGTGGGACAATTCTGCACGTCACCCTAGCTCTATAATTCTCTCAAGGAAAGGCGGAGGTCTGTGTTGCAACTGCATCGCAGCTGAACTTCTTTTGGCCAGTTCAGCTTCTTTCACTCCCCCCTAGAGGTTTTGATCCTGATAGCAAGCCTCCTAAACACAAATCTTAGACTCTGTTTCACAATGAACTGAATAGCAACAATGGTTAGGACGCTTATTACTACTTGCTTATTCCTGTAACTCTTATTCCACCAAATCATGATTGTCTTGTTTATTTGTGGGTCTATGTCTAAATATAGTGAGTAACTTGAGAACAGGAATTTTCAATCTTGTCTTTTTTTGTCTTCACTTCCTTTTTGTTTTCACTCATTAAATCTTTTTGAATAAATGAGTGAGTATTGATTGCATAAGAGATCACCATCTTCAAAAGCCTTGCGAACTTTTCTAAAATCAATTGAATCCTTTCTGAACCTTTTTTTTTTCTTTTCAGGAATAGTCCCAGAAAATCTGGATGTCTTCCCCAAGATGTAGTATAGGTTTATTGCTCTCCTGTTTCATGAAATTGTGAGAAACCTGGATAAGGAGGTCTGGAGACCTAGGTTGAATTTTCATAGTCATTATAGTTGTGTTACTTTAGGCAAATCACATAATCTCTTCATGTCTTGATTTTATCAGCTGGAAAATAGTAATATTGATCCCATAGATACTACTTGGTGGTAAATAAATGAAACACAGTAATGTCTGTGGGAAATGATGGTACATAGTAGACACTCAGTACATTTTATCTTCCCCTCTTTTCTGTTTAGGTTAAATTTACTCTTCTTATAATAATTTCCAAAGAAATAAATTGCATAATTGGTCCTATTGAGATTATCTCATTAACCCTCATTACCTCCCCCTCCCCCGACAACCAACTGGCAAAAATCCATCATTATCTGATACTGTTCTTATTTTAGAAGGTAAAAAAAGTAGATGTTGTCAAAAGCATCTACTCAACAACACAAGTCCCTGCTTGCTACAAGCTTTATTTTTTGTGAGGTATCAACAAATAAGTGGTAAGAGGTGTGTCTAGGTGTGGCTAAGAGTGAATCAAAGTGAGAAAATGGGTTTCAGTGAAGCACACGAGGGGCTAAAATGACTAGCATAAGGCACACAGAAAAGGATAAAAAAAAAATGTGGTAGTAAGATATCCCTAATTTAGATACCTGATTCACACATATTTACAGTTGCCTCCTTCTCAGTACTTGGGAAATCACATTTCACAGCTTCTTTTCAGTTAACCATGCGATAAGCTCCAGCCAATAGTCGGGAGTAGAAGTAATACATCACATGCATAGACGTGTTTAAGAGGAGGTGATCAGTCCTCAGCTAGAAGACGTCTGGGATAATTGAAGGGCATATGTCCTGGACAGTCTCCAGATCTGGAGGAGATTCTGCAAAAAGTGAAATGATCTTTTGTTGTGCTAACCTGTGATGTTCATGTTACTTGTTGCCACCACAATGTTGCCTTTAGTACTGTGCATTAAGGCTCAGAAGAACTCAAGGTAAATCTGAATAAACAAAACATCTCAGGGATAACAGGAACCGTAGCCAGTTATCGCAGAAAATAGAGCCGGATGGTTGCTCAGGTCCCTCGTTGTGGATCTCTGCTGCCCCACCACTACAGGAAGTTAGCTTCTCCATTTTAATTAGCCTTCTTTCCTACATCTGTAGACTTCCGCTCTCACTTCCAATTGCCAGGTGTCTTCCTCTGCTTCATTTCATCTCGGGATAATTCATCTTTCAAAGAGATAAAGCTTAGTTGGTCCAATTTGGACAAACATCAGAAAGTGCTCTTGAATCAGACTACTTCATAGGCTGCTAGGTAGCTGACAAATTGTTTTTCCTTAAATTCAATGCCTACCCGGGTCTAATTAGCAACAACAATGGGATTAGGTCATAAAATACAAAACATGGCCACCCATGCTTAAGGACTAGCTTGGGGCCTTTCCTCACTTGTGAGGAGCTGTGGGCTGGTGTCCTGTTAGACAGGTGCTGTAGATATTGTAGGCACCACATTGGCCTGTCCAGGAAACTGGGATACAGATCGTTAGGGTCAGGCTATTGCTCCCATCATTGTATTCACTGGGTGTAGAACTAGTTGTACGAATGGCATGGCCTTGAACTAGAAATTGACCTGTGACTTCCAGGTGGAGATAAAATTTTTGTTGAGCTCCACTTCCTAGACGAAACAGGAAAAGTGGGTCAAATGCAGGAGATTTTTTTTCACCATTTAAGTACCTGTTGATCAAGAACTAGTTATTTGATTGTGAAAATATTTTTTTAGTTGGTAAGATGCACAAAAGGCAATAGTTCTTTTAGGGAAGTGTAATAATCAGTGATTTAAATATGGGTTTGATGTTAAAATGTAAATTAGGGACTATAAATTCAGGACTTCACCCTGGGCATTTGGTTAACTTATTCATAAATATGAAATAAAAGCTTCCCTTTGCCTTTAACATCACTGTCCTACCTGTCATAGCCTCTTACAAATACTCTTTTTAAAGATATGGTACTCCATGGTTGGAATTTATTTATTTACCTTCTTGAAATGTTTATTCCAGTTTAAGCTCCATTCCTTAACTCAGCCACTATTGCTTAACCTTCCCCCGAGGCACCATCTTATCCTCCCTGTCAAATGGCTTCCACTCCCTCACTGCCTTCTCCGCCACTACCCATCAAAACCTTCATTGCCTCTGAGGTGATCTCCGTTAGGTTTAAGAGAAAATATGCCAATTAAATTCCTATAAACTAAACTAACACTTTCTAGTAGTTAAGTGACGAAATAAAAATGCAGAACACATTTTTTTTTTTTATCAAAGGTATCTTCCTACTGCTCTTTATATGATCACAGTTAGGTTCTTTCAGCGTCCTATTGACTCTACAAACAAGATAAGGGTTCTCCAACACTAGCTCATGGTCAGAGATAACCACACACGGTAGAGATGGTAGATTTAATATTTTTTGAAAATTATTACCACATTTCAAGTAACTTAGGAGGCTATCATTTATAAAATGTATCCCTATTTCAGGATGTTCAGCTGTGAAAAAGGTGTGCCATAAATGCCAGTGAAGTATATGTTATGTTATATGGTAGACTTTGGGTTGTTGCCAACACTTTTGACATATGTGTACCCCTTCTATAATTTTCGTAACGCTGAGCACCTCTCATCAAAAAAAAAAAAAAAGGATGTATTTTAATAGCAAAATATATTTATTTATTTATTTTTGGGGGGGTACATACACAAAATAATAATAAATGAAAAATAAAATTATTCATAATAAAATATAAATAAAAGTTATATTATAAATAACATTTTTTTGGATCAATGAGAAGGATGAAATTGACTTGATTCATGAGAACGTTGAATTAGGCGCAGCTAAGCATGGTGCAGTGCATACCCCCACCAAACTCCGGTGCAACGCGTACCCCCTCCAAACTCTTCCCGTACCCCTGGGGGGTACGTGTACCACACTTTGGGGAACACTGTATTAGGGGAACGTGGCAGTGAGGGAGTGAAGTAAGCACTGACCTTTCAGTGAGACCAGGTTTGGCTTTCAATCCTACCCCTTTTAGTGGTGCCACCTTGGGCAAGGCATGTAACTTTTTTGAGCCTAAGCTTTCCCGTCTGACAATGGGGTTAACTACAGGGTTGTTGGATGTTTTACACAGACATTGTCCATGAAAGGTCCTGACACATAGCAGCTTGTCAGTGGATGTTTGCTGAAGTTGGGTCTGCCTTTTAAGCACCCTGTAGAACTGAGGAAAGAGATTCCTGCTGTATCAAATGGATCGTTAGAGGACTGGAAAGAACTCTCTGGTTGGGAGAGAAAAGCCTCAGCCGTGGAGGCCCAATCTTCTTTGCATTATTGTTGATTTGATAATGATTTGCTTGGTGTTTCTTCCTTCATTTGTTTCTTCACTCAGTCATTATTTTTTGAGTGCCTATTTTTTTTCTCAGACAGTGAGGATTACAAGTAGAATAGGACATGGGATTTCCATGGATCACAGAACTTTGTAGGGAAAGAAAGTGATGTGAGCAAGTAAACGAGAAGTATTAAACTATCCTTTAACAATTTGGAACATTTCCATTGAAGAAACAGTTTTTAAAAACAAGTTCTATTTCCAATATAGTCTATGATTTATATAACGTTGTAGAAGCATGGGCGACCCAAACTAAGATCTATTACAAAGAAAACCGCCTTCTTCTCACTTTTCCTTCTTGTGAGAGTTGGTTTTGGCACCAGGACACGTTCTGTTTTTCTTCCGTTCTCACACTCGGCATCTGATAACTTGTCTGTTATGCAAGTGTGGGAGGTAAATGGTCAAGAGGGAGAGGCAGGGGTTAGCATCAGGGAAGTGGTAATCACAGTCATGCCTGAGGCTACAAAGGGGAAAACAACCGAGGAGGCCAGAGAAGTGATAAGGAAAAGTGTAACAGGGAGTACACTGAGTGGCCAGATTATTATGATCTCTGAACACACATAATAATCTGGCCACTCAGTGTGTGTGTGTGTGTGTGTGTGTGAGATATATATATATACATATATATCACACACATTAGAGGCCTGGTGCATGAATATGGGTGGGTCCAGCATGACCAGTAGGAGGGGACATGGGCGGTTGGCCAGCCTGCCTGCTGGTCAAACTCCTGGTCGATGGGACAATTTGCATATTAGCCTTTTATTAAATAGTATATACACTGAGTGGCCAGATTATTATGCGTTCAGAATCATAATAATCTGACTACTCAATGTATATGGAAAGAGATAAAGGAAAAGGACAGCTGGTTATAAAAACAAGTATGGTGTGTCCTTGTCCCTTTATAGTCTACCCTAACCCCTTGACTAGGGACTGTGACATCATGGAACTTAGAGGAAGGATGGGATGGTTTGTGGCAAGATTATTAAATCTTCCATCACTGTCCTCTTACAAAACCTGTTCTCCAAGTACAGTCTTGCCCAAAGTACACAGACCAATATTTAAAATGCAAATCAGGAGCAGCTCATGGGCGGTCATGTGGGATGGTGGCGAGGACGAGATGATTTGTCCTTACTCTAAATCAGGTCTAATGTCCTCTCACCTCCATGCACATCAGGACATTTGAAGAGTTCCTTCTGTACCCTAGACAGGATATTTTTAGGATGTTAGCTGCCTCATAATAGAAACTAAAACCCAACAAGATTTTAAACGAATTTCTGTGCCTCTTCGGCAGCTGTATATTTTATACATAGTAAATATCTAGGGTAAATCAAGTAGTCACATGGGAAAATATTTCACACCTCTATTTTGGAATTTGCACAAAATTTGTCACATCCCTCAGGTTGAATATCACAGTTAAATTGATTATCACCCCAGTTAAGCATGATAATCTATAATTAATTATTAGTCATTGCTCTATTGCATACACATATTTGATTTTTTCACTCAGGGACAAAATCTGAATAAAGGTTGCTGAACTTGATATTTATCACTGACTTATGCAAGGTTGTAAAAAAATTTATTAACAAAGGCTAAAGGAGTGGATAATTTGAAAAGTTATTAGGTACTCTTTTTAAAAACAAAACTCTTAATAAAATTTTAGATTCGGTTCCTAATAAAAGGGTATTTGCTTCCTCAACAACTAAGCACTAGAACTTTGCAGTCCTCTGGTGTATATGAACTATACTTAAAATTCCCCCTTGTGCTAAAAAGGAAGTACTGGCTGAGAAAATAGAGCTGGGAATGCCACTATTCCACGTAGTTCCAATTTCCTCCCTGTTTCCTTCTCCCTCCTCCGAGGCTTTTTTCTTCTGTTTCCTCCCTCCTTATTTATAATCTTTAAGCCTTGCTTCTTTTCTTTTTCTTTATTTCTTATTCCCTGTCTCTGTCTTCAAGGCAAAGCTGCAGAGTGGTTATTAAGAGCATGGACTCTGGGAGCAGATGAAAGTTTCTAATTCTTGCCTCACCAAGCCCTGAGTGACCTGGGTAAACTACTTGATCTCCTCGTGAGTATCAGTCAAGACTCAATGAGGGAGCTGAACCGCTATTGTGGGAGGCACTGGGGAAGTGAAGGCCTAAAGGGGGAATTGTAAGAGTGAAGATGTCACCCATTAGTCCATCTGAGGAGGCATGCATGTCCAATTGCAGAAATGAGATCATGCGTAGGTTGCTGGTGGAGAAATCTGTGGGGAGCTCTTGCCTCACAAGTTGACGTGCAAGCATCTAATGATGTGCATATGATCGGTGAGACGAGGGGTTCCAAAAAGAGCAGGAGGTGGAGAGGAGGAGAGCAGACAACTATAGACAGCTGGGACCTACTGACACCTCGATGTCTGCCCATAACTGCATCTGTCCAAGGTGACCATCAGAGAGTAATGGCTACTGCTTTACTTCTGCCTTCCAAATCTCATCCAAATTCCTCTTTTGGCAAAATCAAGCCCTGAACCATACAGGGAAGAGAATTCTGAGGAACCCAGGCCTAGCGTAACCAGGTTTTCACAGTACAAACTAGCATTTTCCAAATTCAATTATTAAGAGTTCATAACTAATGGTGATATCATAAAAAAAATAAATGATATTTAATCCATGTAAAGAAAGCACTTATCACAGGATCTGACACCTTGTAAGCACCCAAGAAATATTAATTGTCATTTTCTTTTGTTTTTAACGCATTTCCTTTTATGTAGTACATATCTAGCTAAACACTGTTACCAAATTTCTCAATGTCATTGTCACTGTATCATCAATGTTCAGGATAATTAATAAATGATGTGGGAGGTGTCACAATAAAATAGATATTATTTATTGAGTACTTGCTAGGTGACATACACTGTACCTTTATATGTATTAATACATATGATGCTAAACACTCCTATGAGCTAGATATCATCACGTTAAAATTTGAGGAAATTGAAATAGAGAGATTGTTTACTTGCCCTAAATTGCACAGGATTTAAACACAGTGCCATCTTACAGAAGAGTCATGGAAGTCCAACCATTTTAAAAATTCTGTTCCCATTAAGAGTGGGAATACCACCAATAGGATGATCATCAGAAATATAGCACCTTCTTGCCGAAACCGGTTTGGCTCAGTGGTAGAGTGTCGGTCTGCAGACTGAAAGGTCCCGGGTTCGATTCCGGTCAAGGGCATATACCTTGGTTGCGGGCACATCCCCGGTAGGGGGTGTGCAAGAGGCAGCTGGTCGATGTTTCTCTCTCATCGACGATTCTAGCTCTCTATCTCTCTCCCTTCCTCTCTGTAAAATATCAATAAAATATATATATTTAAAAAATTAAAAAAAAAAGAAATATAGCACCTTCAAAACTTATGACTTGTTATTGTTTTACACAAAATTGGGACAGACTATAAATCTGCTCTCCTTCGGTTGGACTATAAATCAGTGGTCAGCAAGAATTTGATATGTGGCCCGGTCGGTGTGGCTCAGTGGTTGAGTGTCTACAAATGAACCAGGAAATCATGGTTCAGTTCCCAGTCAGCCCACATACCTGGTTGTGGGCTTGATCCCCAATAGGAGGCATGCAAGAGGAAGCCCATCAATGATTCTCTCATCATTGATGGTTCTATTTTTCTTTCCTTCTCCCTTCCTCTCTGAAGTCAATAAAAATATATATATATTTTTAAAAAATTGATATGTGACAGTGTTGGGCAAAGTAGCTTTGATCAAGCCAAGGGAAAATTGAAGCATTGGAGGAGGGATATGGAGAAAAGTTGAAGCAAGATTAAAGTTAGTCCATAATTATGTAAAATTTTACAACCTAAAACTTACTCTAAATCAATGCCCTCACACTTTTTAAAGCATGACCTTATAACTTTTACTGGAATAGGGAATTCCTTAAGTTATTTCAGTCAGTAACCCCTGCCCCATCTCAAGCTATCTCCTGAAGCAAAAACTCCAAATTTGCAATCCCACAGATTGTACTCAATGGGCTTTTGCTATTTTTCAACTACTTAAAAAAACAATAACAATGTTTTCATAGGGGGGTTATACAGTTCCCACTCATCTCTTCTTATTTACCTGTCACATAGCTTTACTTCACTCATTGATGTTACGTGCCACAATCTGGAAGCCATTTGAGCTTCTAACTCCTGCTAACTTATGGTCAGGAGGACAGATCTCAAAGGGATTGGCTGGTCTTGGATTTCCATATAAAATCAGCAGAGATAAAGGCCATGAATCTTCCCAATTCTATTTTCTACTCACTTCCCAACCCCTTCCTTAAAGTTCTTTATGAGTAAACTTCCTGTGTGACATTCTGACAACCCTTTCTAAGAGGCAAGATTTGAATTGCTCAAAAGCCAGCCAGTGGAACCATACAATTTCACCTTTACCAAATGTGACATGCGTTTTATAAATGCGACACTCAGTACTTAGACTTTAAATACTAAGTACTGATAGAATGAATCAGAAAGCCAAAGATTGTTCCAAGATAGGCACAGGTTAATCCTCGAAAATGCACTTGAAATTGGGTTGTGCACTTCTCAGTGGAAGGCTTGATGTTTTCAAGTGTGTTATTGGAGAAACACTTGATTTCCTATGGTTTGGAGCACCTGTGGTGTGAAAACTTGATGGTACTAGAATATGCCGAGTACTAAAGTTCTAGCTATGTTAGCAAGCATGTTTGGCATTGAGGTGGTTACCTGTCAAAATAGTGCTTTTATGAACTGTCATTGAAACCCGGGACATGAAAATGATGGTGTGGTAAAATGTATTTGGCTCAAAAGCTGGTTTTGGTATTATATGATCCAGATTGACACAAGTTTGTGTTATGTAATTTAAAACATGTGGGTACAGTTAAGGTAACCATAGTATTTACTGGATAGAATCTTCTTTGTTTTTATAAAAATATGGAGAAAAATGGGATTACACAGGGTGTCCCTGAAAAATGTATACACAACTTAACAGCTAATAGCCCAACTGATGTTTCTTTCTCTTCAGATTTAACCCATTGGAATTAAGAGCTATTTAAAGTGTGTATGCCTTTTTTTTTTGTTTTTTTTGGTGGGGGGAGTGGACATAGAGAGTCTATATAGAGAGTCTAGCAAGCTAAAAGAAGACATAGAACCTTGCTTTTTATTAAGAGAGACAAAGCTTCCTAGGTATTTGAATTTGCAAATTTTCCCTGCAGGTCTTCAAATTATGTGGTTTCCTTGTAATACTGATGAGACATGATAGGAACTTAACTTTTGTTTATGTCAATAAGCCTAAGGAAAAATTGGCTTTCTTACATTTTGTTTTGCTTGAAGTTACAGAACCTATTGTCAATGTTAAGTGATGACTTCCTGTACCCGAGTCAAGCATCGTATTATATTCATCATTCTCTTACCCTTTTTTCTAACACTTATATCACTAAAGATGCTTTTGTTTGTGTGGGTTTTTATTTTTTTACATTTTGTTGATTTTTTACAGAGAGGAAAGGCGAGGAATAGAGTTAGAAACATCAATGAGAGAGAAACACCAATCAGCTGCCTCCTGCACACCCTCCACTGGGGATGTGCCCGCAATCCCAAAATGTGTACATGCCCTTGACTGGAATTGAACCCGGGACCCTTCAGTCCGCAGGCAGATGCTCCATCCACTGAGCCAAACAAGCCAGGGCTTGTGTGGGTTTTTAAATAAAATTATTACTTTTAATTAAACATAAATGTTATAGTTTTGTTCTCTTAGCCTCTGGTAACTTTCTAGTCTCTGTTCTCAAAAACAAAGTATACACTTATAGCCCATAAAATAAGATAACTATAACTAGAGTCTTGTGTTTTAAAAAATGCTTAAATTGTTGAAATATAAGGATCTCAGTAAACACACTGAATATTATTATTTGGAAGACTATACCAGTTTAACACATAATGACAACTTCAGAATGTGTGCAATCATGCAGTTAACATAAGTAAATCGGTACAAATTCAAATTCCTTATACTCTAATGGTGACTTCTAAAACACATTATACCTTTCCTATTTTTATTCTTGGCATAGCGCATAGAGGCCTGGCCTGTGTAATAAATGCAGTTTCAGAACAGTAGATTTTCTCAATTTCAAGAGTTGTTTTGTGTGCTCAGGAAAGTATATAGAACTATAAGCCCTTGGACCCTCACAGTTAAATCAGCCAAATGATGTGTCAGTGTGTTGGAAGAAAAAAAATGGTAAAGCATTCAGATTGTACTCAATTAATGAGTGGGAAATAGTTTCATAAGAAAGGGGATTCGATCACACAGTTAAATATTAATAGCAAAAATAACAATGACCTTAGTGAGCCTGGGAAAACAGTACTCTCCTTGGGCCAGAATTTCAGATTTACTGGAGCTGTGCGGACCAGTAGAACTTTCTACAGTGTTGGAAAGGCCCTATAATCTACGCTGTCAAATGTGGTAGGCACCAGTCCTTATTCAAGCGAGGAACTGAATTTTAAAGTTTATGACATTTAAGTAATATAAACTTATATTTAAATGGCTACATGTGGCTAGTGCAGTCCCAAAGTGTTATTGATAAAGCCTCTTTGAGCAATTTATTGAATTAACTCATTTATGTATACTTTTATACTTATTAAACACATTTTTTTTTTTTTTAAAAAAAAGCATCTTCTGTGTTGCAGGCATTGAGAATATAATGGTGAGCAAACCTGGCCCACGCCTTACCCTCATGGAACTGTATTGTCTCATGGAACAGATGAGCATCAGTCACATAAACACACAGCTGGTGGGAATTAGTAGAACATGAAAGTTATAAGATTATCCTATGTCGCTGGTTTCTGTGAGGAAATCCAGGCTTTTCTGAGCTCTTTAAAGTCGTCAGATTTTCCCCCAAGGGAGTGAGTGACCTCTGACCTGGAATCTGAGAGCTGTTTGGCCCAATGAAAGGGACAGAGCTTATCAGATGACCGTACAAGGATCCAGCGAGATTGGTAGAAAC
Organism: Vespertilio murinus; assembly: GCA_963924515.1. Taxonomy (NCBI): domain Eukaryota; kingdom Metazoa; phylum Chordata; class Mammalia; order Chiroptera; family Vespertilionidae; genus Vespertilio; species Vespertilio murinus. The sequence goes on along the minus strand of OZ004713.1, from coordinate 35,996,941 downwards.
AAATTTAGATAATTATCACCCTGATTACACATGGAAACAGAATCCTTGTTTCTCTTTAGAAAGAGGATCACGAGCCTGGTGTCAAAACTGAAAGCAGAGCAGCGGGTCACAGAACTTCCAGGGAGTTCCCAAGTTCTGTCTCCCGGGGCATAAAGTCAGAGACTCTCTCAAGAGCTCATCTTTTATTGGAATAAAACATAGAAAACAACTCACATACAAACCTATGTATACTTAAGAAGTAAGAGGCTGGGGGAACTACATCTCCGTAAAGAACTATTTTGATGTTCTTGGAAATCTACACCTCTACTGCATACTACCTGAGTGTCTTATATCGACAAACTATCTGTCTTGCACACATGGCATATGAAACAGCCCCAATCGCGTCCATTTAAACACTTCCCAGTGGAATCTGGGAACAGATGCTCTCAGGGTTCAGGAAACAAAACCATCAAAAAGGAGCATGAGTAGTGTGATCAGAAGCCAGTTTCATGCAGAATTCAAATCTCCTTGGGAGTTCCAGCTGATAATCTAATTTATCTGTGAAATGATATATGATAATTTGAAAATAATTATGTACTCTTAAATGAGAAGCCACTAAAGTGCGACAGCACAGAATTAAAGTAGCATGTGACACTCTAATTTTACCCGCTTGTAATTTTAATTTAGGGTTTGGAGTCAGGCTGGCACTTCTTCTTCAAAACATCCTAATCTTGGTAAAATATTCAGACAGAATTATCTAAAAGATTACCCTCGATCATCATAAAAAGTGTATCTAGCACTTTCCCCCCCACCAGGCAGTTTTTCACGAATCGGTTCAGTTTTATGGAATGCTGCCGGATGGCTGAGCGCTATCCTCCCACATTCCCCTCTTGCTCTGGTACGCTCGAGAGCACTGAGTTAGGCTAGAGGCATGCCCACATCAAAATCTTATTGTGGCCTGGCCAGTGTAGCTCAGTGGTTGAGCACTGACCCATGAACCAAAAGGTTACTGGTTCCATTCCCAGTCAGGGCACATGCTTGGGTTTCAGGCTCAGTCCTTGGTAGGGGGTGTGCAGGAGGCAGCCTATGGATGATGTTTCTTTCTCGTCAATGTTTCTATCTCTCTGTCCCTCTCACCTCCTCTTTCTCTAAAGATCAATAAAAACAAAGAAGAAGAAGAAGAAGAAGAAGAAGAAGAAGAAGAAGAAGAAGAAGAAGAAGAAGAAGAAAGAAAGAAAAAAAATCATATTGTGGTGTGTTTTTTTAATTAACAGTAATCACTACGTAACACACCTATGGAACATGCTTGCGGGGTTGGGGGGGGAGGGAGAGGAGGGGAGTATGCTATATAGAGCCTCTGAGAACTTTTGGGTCAATGCAGTTTTGAACGCTTTTGTCTCCCCTACAAATATGGACACATAGCCTTCCCCGAGCCTACATGTAAAATCTCCATCTCTGAGCCTACATGTAAAATCTCCATGAGTAATGAGAGGGATGGGACCCTACTGCACAGTCCACAGACAGCCTGAAGCCTTTGACCTTTGTGGATTGTGCTGAGTTAAATTTTCTATCAAACCCTCACTGGCTATGTTTTCATCAAGATGTGTGCTCACCCCCTCCCCAGAGGCAGGCATTGCAGCTAGGAATTCCTGGGTGGTTATTACCCTGCTAGAGGCCTGGTGCACTGGTGGGGTCCCGAGGCCTGGCCAGCAATCAAGACTGATTGGGGCCTTCCGACTGCTGGCCAGGGCCTTCCTTCCAGCTGCCGGCTGGGGCCTCCCTCCCCTGGCTGCCGGCTGCAGTCTGGGGCCTTCCTTCATTCCACGCCACCCCTGGTGGTCAGTGCACGTCATAGCGAGTGATTGGTCTCCTGGTCGAACTCCGTGGGGACAAGTTGCATATTAGGCATATCTATATCTATATCTATATCTATATCTATATCTATATCTATATCTATATCTATATCTATATCTATCTATCTATCTATCTATCTATCTATCTATCTAGATCAGGGCTGGGCAAATTATGGCCCATGGGCTGGGTCCAGTGAGTAAAACTTAAAAAAAAAAAAAGACTGTGCCCTTTTATGTAATGATGTTTACTTTGAATTTATATAGATAGATAGATCAGGGGTGGGCAAACTTTTTGCCTCGAGGGCCAAAATGGGTTCTTAAACTGGACCAGAGGGCCGGAACAAAAGCATGGATGGAGTGTTTGTGTGAACTATCTAGATATAGATAGAGATAGAGATAGAGATAGAGATAGAGATAGAGATAGAGATAGAGATAGAGATAGAGATGCTCAGTCTTTCTAACCTCTGGCTTCACACTGAAGAATTCTTGTTGTGTAGGCTTCTATGTATGGACGAGGAGGTAGGGAGGAGTGTTTGGCGGAGGAGAATTCAGTTTATTTCATTGGTGTTCACTCATGCTTCTCTGTCCAGTCAGTCCTCCAGGCCCATACCATTATATTATACACTTTGAGGCCTTTTGCATGTGGTTTACTACACAAGCAAATGTTCTTGTGAAATACTTTAACTTTTTGTAATGCAAAATTTCAAATATCTGAAATCAGGGACTTTACCATAATGACACTCTGTACTCCTACCACTCTGTTTCCATCTGATCAACTGATGGCCAGTCTTAGTGCATCTACACCTGCACCCACTTGCCCCCACCTGCCAACCAGGTAGCCCCTAACTATGCCACCCCCCACCACCGGCCTGGTTACCCCCAACTGTCCCCCTCTGCTGGCCTGGTCGCCCCACGCAGCCTGCTGCTCAGTTGTTACTGTGAGGGCGTACTGATCAATTTGCATATTACCCTTTTATTAGTATAGATACTTATAAGATTAGTGATCTGATAGAAAATTAATATATTTCCTTAAGGGATGTAGATTATACAGACACTTTTTTTTGTAACACTGATTTTAGTGACATAGTAAGAAACTACACCTAAAGGCACAACTTGCATAAAGTACCGATAGAAATAGCAGCATCAAGAGGGTATGAAACATACACACATTGGACAATCACAAGTGAAAAGTAATACTAGTGAAGTGTTTAGAACAGTGCATGGTATCTGATGAATATGGAATAGGGATTCACTGGAAAACATGAAGGATGTGGTGTCAAATGCCCAGTATATGAAGTCACTCAGAATCTGAGGTGGTGTCCAGTGCTTAATTAAGTCTAAGGAAAACAGTCTGGCATACCTCGAAGAGAGTATATACTTTCTTCTTCTTCTTCTCGTTAGAAGTTATGGCATTTCCTGAATTTATTCATTCCATTGGTTACCCCAATACAAAAGCCTAGAAAGGCTTCTATTAAAATATTCTGGTTGGCTATTCGAGGTTTTCATTACTGTCCTCTTGGAAATAAAAAGATTTAAAGGATTTGTTTTAGAAAATGCGGTCCAGCCTGAAAACATTCTGTAAGGTTGAGCTGGAGTGTCGGGTCCTTCCAAACTTCCACGTTCCAGACACAGATTAACTGTAGTAAAGAAAAATCTGAGTCAAGTGTCTGCGGAACAGGGTGTGATTTCGTTTAAATTGCCAATTTTGTGACAGCATGTTTGGAAAAGTTGCCCCCGAACCGGCTGTCATGGGTATTTCTTAAATTAAAATAATTCCACTGAATCTTCAGAAAGTAAATAGTGAGTGTCCAAGAATCTCCTGGGACAAACCATTGTGAAGTCTCACCAGGACCTTTGTCTGTGCCCCTCACCTTGGCCTGCTCGGGGCCTGGCACCTGGCAGGTGCCATAAATCTGCGCTGACTGTGGAATGAGGGGAAATTATTTTTGCCACAGGTCAGCCATAGCGTCAGCCTGGCTTTGTGCTTCTTCTTAAAGCTTTCCCTAAGCAAGCTCTAAAACTCTTGGATATTATAGTAAATATTCTTCAAATAACTTGGATATTTGTACGTGACAAACATAAACCTACTCCAGTATTGCCCAACTCCCGAAGGATTTGGACACTGGCAAAGATAAAGCCAACCAACCTTAAGATGGTCTTAGCTGAACAAATGCTGAATAAAAAAAACAAAAAACAATTGCTACCTCCAGTTGCTTTTGACACAACTATTTGGTGTGGGGGTAGCAGAGGACAGTACGTTTGCTATTCATGGACAAGATCTTTGCTTTTTTTTTTTTTTAAACCCTCAAGGCTTTGGAAGCTAATTCTAGTTGATCACTACTGCAGGTTCCTCTAAGTAGGACACAAGTCAGAAGATCCCCTATACCTGGTGGGGTACCTGGATTTCTGATCCACTTAGATGAGGGGAAAGAGGAAGAAGCAGCAGCGTCCTGCCTTTCTTAGAAATGGCTCTGGGTACCTTGGCTGAGCTCTACCCGTCTGCTTTGGCGTGGGTGTGGGCTGCACAAGTCCTCACCAAGAGGTCGTCCATGACGGGAGAATGGCTTCGAGGTAGGGCCAGCATGATAAATTAGTCACCACACTGAAACGCAGGTCCAAATACATTCATCTCGTCCTTGTCTCATCTTTAATGTAAGCATTTGAAGAATTAGGCTGCTCCTTCACTTGGAGGGCCTCTGTTTTCCCAAGTTTCTACCTCCCCATGGGCAGAGAGTACACTTCTATCCTAGGGGCCGCTTGAGATAATAATGCTACTGCATGCATCACTAAGTACAGCCTGATATTAGTCCCCAAAGGGAGGAGGCATGACCAATTCGTGTCAGATATTCGGGCTTCAGTGTGAGTCCAGCCAGGGGCAGGCATGTGGCTATCCGGAGACTAGGTTTGGGAAAACAAAGGAGGTTAAAGGCAGCCGGTGTTCCAGGAAACCCCGCAGTATCAAATGCACAAGTTAGGGTTAGGAAGGAGGGCGAGTCAGAGGCAGTAGATGAAAAGAGTGAGGGGAGGATAGATCTTTGAAAGCCATTCATTTGAGCTCTTATTAATGGGCCTGGCCCTCACCCGTAGCGTGACCTTGGGCAAATGACTTAACCTTTCTGGGTCTCACTTTCTTCATTTGTGAAACGGGGATAATGAAAGCACCGATGCCATCAGGTTTTTCAGAATTCCAAAATGAGTTCAGTAGTTCCCTAATGGCCATGATTTTGCTTTCTGTGGTTTGTTACCTGCAGTCAACCACGGCCATAAAATATTAACTGGAAAATTCCAGAAATAAACAATGTGTAAATTTTACATTGTACGCTATTCCGAGTAGCATGATGAAATCTCTTGCCGTTCCACTTGGTCCTTCCTGGGATGTGAATCACTCTTTTGTCTAGTGTGTCCGTGCTGTATGCAATACCTGCCCACCAGTCACTTAGTGGGCGTTAAGAGTTATCAGAGCAACTATTATATCAGCTCAGTGCTTGTGTTCAAATAGCCCTATTTTACTTAATAATAGCCCCAACACACAAGAGCAGTGATGCTGGCAATTCAAACATGCCAAAGAGAAAATGTAAAGTGCTTCCTTTAAGTGAAAAGTTTAGGGGAAAACATAGTACATGCATGTAGGGTTCAGTATTATCTGTGGTTGTAGGCACCCAATGCAGGTCCTGAAACGTGCCCTCTTCTGATACGAGGGAACTACTGTACATGGAAAATATTTAGGTCTGCATCTGGCCAAAAGCACTCAATAAACACTAGCTCTCATTGTCTGTAGCTCAGGCTTGTTTCTATGATGGTTTTTGATTAGTTCATCTACAGTGTGTACCAAGGCAGGGCTGTTTTGAAACATAGAGGTTCCATGGGTATCACTTCATAGTTTGAATAAAATCCTTTCTGCCTGTGCTGGGGAAGGCTGGAAATCCTTAAGAAATAAGTGTGGAATTACTTGGCTAGTTCATCGTTAGAACAAACAAGAAGATGAAAGAAAAAAAAAAAAAGGTTCTCCTTACATGTGGACTCACTTGATAACGTAAGACAGCTAGTGGCTTACGCTCACCTATTAAAAAAAAAAAAAAGGCAATCAAAGAACTTCACAAAACATTCCTTTGCGAACCCTGAAGAAACAATGCACATTTCAAGAGCAAGTTCTTTCTCCTGCAAGGACACATTCTCATTAGGTCTTGGGTCAGCCTGCATCTGGGCTTTGAGGGAGGGTGCTGGCTTGAGGCAGACCTCTGTACCAATCTGCCACGGGACCTGATTACAAAGTCAACAAGGAGAAGAAAATGCTGTGCGCTACCAGCTAGCTACATGGTTAAGAACTGGTAAAACCTGAAATTCAACGTGTGATCTAGGTCAGAACATGCCTTTGAGAACACACAGAGGAGAAGTTACTGTGAGTTTGATATGTTAGCTGGCCCAATAGGAGATGGGGGACAATAATGTCAAGTAAAGTTTTATTTTATTTTATTTAAATCCTGGGGTGAGGAGAAACTTAACAACCTTTTAGGTTAACTTTCACTACCTCCTTATCAGAGGACTTAAAACATTTGATACAAGGTCATTTTAGATATAAACTAGAAATAACGTGGAGGCATAATTAATATAGCCGAAACATAAATTGCAAACAAAGTTTTATAGAGACTTGGCTAGTTTTGGTCAGGAAAAAAATATTTGTGGTATACTTTTACTGGAGTCTACCTTCATAAGGTAAGCTAAGAGAGAGACTAATATTAGAGTTACTAGAAAGTCATTATTTCATCGTGTTCCTTCTACAATTAGACTATGATTGATAGGTCTCTGATGAAAATTAACCCCGAGAGCCGAGACCGGTTTGACTCAGCGGTAGAGCGTCGGTCTGCGGACTGAAAGGTCCCGGGTTCGATTCCGGTCAAGGGCATGTACATTGGTTGCGGGCACATCCCCGGTAGGGGGTGTGCAAGAGGCAGCTGGTCGATGTTTCTCTCTCATTGGCGTTTCTAGCTCTCTATCTCTCTCCCTTCCTCTCTGTAAAATATCAATAAAATATATTTTTTAAAAAAAAAAAAAAGAAAAGAAAATTAACCCCGAGAAAAGCATCATAGGAAACCTGGGTTTTAATATAAGATTTTGCAAATTCATATCACTGGCAGTGTGAGCCAAGGAAGCAGCATAGGCTAAACTGAAGTGGGTCGTTACCAAATTGTTTGCATTCAATCTGAATTTTCCTCTTACCTTATTTAAAAAAAAAAAACGTTTTTAGGACAAGTTTTGTGAATGCTTCGTAAATAGAAAAAATAAAGTTATAAATTGCCATAGTTCACGAGGAAAGAAAGAAAAAAATGTTGAACTTGAAACTTCGCATGTTTAGAGTCAGAACTTTGTAGTTTGGATCTTGCCCATCAGTGGTAGTGTGTGATCCTGAAGAGGTAACTGAGTTTCCCTGCAAGGACTTGAGGAAATAACTTAATCTTTCTGATATAGATTAGGGATATGTTATGAACATTACATCAATGTCTACACAGCATAAATAAATAGATAGATAGATAGATAGATAGATAGATAGATAGATAAGCGGTTGCTGATTATTGGGTTTAGGTGACCAGTGAAGATAGCAAAGCCAGCCGGGAGAAGTCACATTTGCTGTCCTTGACTGCCTTGGTTACTACCACGGCCTTCATTTGCCAGCTGAGTGCAGACTTCCCTTCACTTTCTACTCAGCAAATTTGACTGCAGAGTTGTTTTCCTCCCCTGTGAAAATGAGCAATGTTTATATTACAAAGGCCTAAAAAATATTTTTTTAAGATAACTAAACACTAGAGAGTGGAAAATTTTCATTTACTGAGCCCTCACTTTCTGTTTCCTTCTATCACCCAAAGGGCAGCTCCCTACTCCCTTGGGCCACCTGCCTCTAGCCAGGTAGCTCTCCACTTGAGCAGCCTCAGAGTCACCGAGCGGGCTTGTTCAAACAGATGACTGGGTCTTCTGACTCGGTGGGAATGGAGTCGGAGCTGGGAATTTGCATTCCTAACAAATTCCCAGTGCTGCTGGGACTGTTGGTCCTGGGACCATACTTTGAGAACCACAGAGGGAATTGGACTCCTGTCAGCTCCTTATTGTCTCCATATACTTCCCATCCCATCCTTCCTCAAGCTTTCATCTCTGCCTTGGGCCATTTCTGTCACTGCATGTCATGTATGACAATCCTGGCCTCTAGCTTCTCCCTCAGGGAGGGCCCTGCCGGGAGGTGATGTGAAAGAGACCTAACTTCTCTACCACCCCCTATAATATGAGACTTGTGTGTGTTTTAAAAATAAAATGGTAGAAATAATTTGAGGGAATTACAAACAAAAATGGATAAAGTGAAACCAAAGCTTAATATGATTGCTCTAGTACACTGTTTGTTAACCATTTTTTTCATTATAACCCCCTAAAGAGACTTTTTTTTTCCTACTTGCAACCCATCCCACCTCTCATCCTGGCATCTGAGAAGTAAACACCACAAATATACTGTATATCTGTTTATTTACCATAGCCTTTTGGAAGATAACAAACCATTGTAATAGCTAAGGTTTCTTTCATCCACTAAGAACTAATTTTGCCCCCCTGGAAGAGGGTATCACCCCAATAAAAAATGCATGTTTTAGTAGAGTAAGGTAACATCACTAAGAGAATTTAAACTGTAAGTTCCCTTTGTAGACACGTTTTTTAGTTCTTAGCCTTGCTCTACTGTTTCAAAGACTCCTCTGCCTCTTCTCTCTGAAACTGGCCCATTCTTTAATTTGCTAGTACTTATGTCCTGCTCTTCTTTGCCACTCCTCTTTTTAGGAAAACACCCTTCCCACTTCTCCCTCTCAGGTCTAGAAAGTGGAAAAAGGAAAAAGAGGAACAATAACACCACTACAACCCTCTGTTTTCCTTCTTAGTTCTGTACCTCCTGGCCTCAGGGGTGAAACTCTCTGCCAAAGAGGAAATTCTATTAAAACCCAGTACCAGATGCTTCCTTTTGCCTGACCAGGTAGTCTGATGATACCAAACCACATTTCCTAAGGCCTGAGTTATTCAGTTAAGAATAGTCGCGTGGGGACTTTGGTAGGACAGTCAATAGCAGACTCCAGTCCTCCAGGAAAGGTTCCCTCCAGTTAAGATTTCTTAACTTCTGGGAGGTGCAAAAGTCTCTTATTCCCCCTGCAGGCTCCCTCCCTCTCCATAACACACACACACACACACACACACACACACACACACACACAGCAACAATCTCACAGACCGAGTACTCTCAATTAAAATCAAGAGCAAGAAACCCTTTTTATTTTCTTCAAAATACAACATATATCCCCAAATCCCTATGCCCCAAAAGGAGAAAGAATTTTACACTTCTTACACAGAACATTTTTCAGTTTCTTTCTCTTGTTGCCAGGAAATACCCGAACCCCTACTGTGAGAAGCCCATTAGAACATCTTGCCAAACAACAGAACCCTCTACTGTGACTAGAGCTTGGAAATTAAAGCTTTTTCTTTGTGCGGGGGCCATTATTTACCTTCCTGAGCTCTACATAGAAAAGAGGACATTCCGGCCTGTTCTCCGCCCATGCAGAATTAACACCTGGAGAGGTATTATCAGGTGATGGTACTGGAAAAGTAGTCACGCTTTAAAAAAAAAAAAAAAAAAGGAAATCCATTTTTGGGCAGAGGGAATGTGTATATTTGTGCCTAAATGGAAAATGGAGTAAATACCAGTTAATTCACTGGATTAAATTTCATATCTAGCCCAGGTGGTGGTGAGTTGGTAGCCAACATCCAAAATGGCAGATGACAGATGCTTGAACTGAAAGCTATATCTCTGGCGGCTGAATGCTACATGGTGTCTCCATTCTAATGGCCATCACCTGCCAAATTAGTGACTCCTACTTCCTGGCCCGAAAAGGACATTGGAGGTCCCTTAATCAAGCCTGCCCATTCTGCACTAAGAAGTGAGACCCAGAGGTGAGATCCTGGCGTGTCCACGGTCAGCCAGATGAAAACGAAAAGAGCCAGAGGTCAAACCCAAGGTCCTCTGATTCCTGCCTAGATGGTTCTTTCAACCACATCATTGCTGCTCCCTATGGCTCCTTCCTTTTTCTTTGTTATAAGGTAAGGATTCTGATTTCTTCACAGATACTACTGAGATGTGTAAAGTCTCACAGTAGATAGATCTGAAAGGTCTGTCTGGGTTTAGATCTCAATTTTCGGGAAAATTTAAGGGAAACAGAATTTTTGGCTTCTAAGTGTGAGGATGAGGAGAGAGCAAAGAGGAGGCTCAGAGGCTGAGGAAGCTTCTGTATATTTTCAGGAATCTCAGAGTGAAGTATGGAAAACATCTTCCTATGGTAGCCACATGACTGTTTCCTTTCCAAGAAAGGAAACAAGGAAGCTAAGGGCAAGGTCTGGACAAAGATTTCCCTTTCCTTCTCGAGTTCCTTTTCTAGCAACCGAAGATGTAAAACCAAAATTCAATGACATCAGCATCTTTGATGAAAAGGAACGCCGAAGTGGAAGGTAGTATGTGAGAAGGGAATTAGCAGCCGTAGGCATCCAGCAGTTTTAATTAGTGGAAGCACCATCTGAACGTGGCCTTAGTTGTAGCTTTGGCTTCAGAGTCATCTGAAACCTGACCAGATTCACATCAACAAAGACACAATAAGCACTGATTATGTGCCAGGAAAGTGTTGTGGGAAAATGCAAAGACAAACATGGCACAAATCCTGCTTTCAACAAGCTTATTATCTAAAAACAGAGAGAAGGGCTGTATATAAACCCCTCAGGTGCAGGACAGAATGTGACTGTAGTACTAGAGGTAAAAACAGAGCTCTGGGGGAGCCCTGGGCTATGGCTGCAAAGGAGCTCTTGGCCAATAGCTTGTGCATCCGGGCCACCAACAGAAGGTCCAGGGCAGGCCCTAAGCAGAGGGCCCATGATAGGGAGTGGGTGTCACTTAGTTGAGAGATATGGTAATAAAGAGGTTAATCAGTTGACTGCATTGGGGTCAATTTTCCATTTTAGTCTATAGATTTGCATCCCTAATTTTGGTGAGGTTCCTCTTTCTTCTTGCAAATCTGGGCTTGTAAACGACCCATTGTTCTTTTCATTTGGGTAGTTAAGCAACTAAGCTATTGCATATGCAAATTCAGGGGTTTGGAGACAAAAACAACTGTATTAGTGGTTGTATAACCCCAAACTGGAAATGGAAAATTAATAGGCATCCTGTGAAAATCATTACTAATGTTTTCCTTCTGAACTATTAAGAAATAAAATTATATAGTTGGTCTTCGGAACATGATAGATGGGGTAAACATCTATCTTAGACTGGAACAGAGCAATTTTCTAAGTAGCTGATGCCTTGTTATTTGAGTAAGTAGGTTCTGTATTAATAATAACAACAACAAAAATAAAACCAAGCCATGAGATCCTGCATATTTTTTGGCTCTTCCAATTTCAGTAGAAGTGGGTCTAGAAATAAACCCTACGCATAGCCAGGACTCAGAACTTGACATTCTGTGTGGCAGAAATGATATAGAGAGCACCAAAAATGTATCCTCTTGCTTCCATAGTGGAGTTGTTGGTGGGTGGAGCTGCCTAGGCAGAGACTATCTTTTTCACCATGCCCTATCTGACTCCTTGCATCCAGGTGGTCACCAATAAAATGTGACTGAAAGGGATATGCGTCTCTTCTAGGCCCAGGATTTTAAGACGTGAATGGGGCTTCTCCATTCTCTCTTGCCCATCTGCTGGCTGGGTGCAGATGGTGGAACCACAAGATGAAAATAGCCTGAGTCTGAATGATCACAAGGAGGGAAACTGCTCACAAACAAGGAACACTTGTATCAAACTGTTTCATGAGCGAGAAACAAAATTATATTTATTGTTTGGGAGATTGTATTATTGTCCCCAACTCTCTGCTGCCTGTACCGCTATAGGGGTCTCTGGTGGTCAGTCTCCCTGGAGGAAAAGTAGAGTTCCTGCACATTGATACTGGGCTGGGTCACAGGACTTGCTTGCATTGGCTGGTGGGTTATGAACAGAGTGGCATAGACCACATTGGAGCAGAAGAGTCAAGAGCTGTGGCATGACTCCACTATTATACTTTTATTTTTTTTTTTTGTCCTGAGAACAGCAAGCTTCAGAGAGAAGCTGCTTCTTTAGCCTAGAGCCATGTAGCCTGGTCCCAAATGAAGAAGACATATGGAGCAGAGCTGCAGGTAACACACAGCCAGCATATACCATGAACAAAAAATAAGCCTTTGCTGTTGATATGGGAATTGCTTGTCATGGAAGAATGACCTAGTAAAGGCTGACTAATATTTTGTGCTAACACACTGCCATTTTGATAGTCATCTAGTATAGCATACTATACTAATAGACACTCTGAATTTGGAAGAGTTAAGTATGTAGAAAACTGGAGTGTGGGGAACAGTGAAGAAGATTTTTATTTTATTTTTATTTATTTATTTATTAAATTATTATCTGTGTACATATCTTACCATTGCCCTCCCCCCACCTTCCATGTCCTCCCTCCCCAGAGTTTTGTGTCTATTGGTTGTACTTATATGCATGCATACAAGTCCTTCGGTTGATCTCTTATCTCCCCCAGATCTCCCTACCATCCCCGCAGTAATTTGACAGTCTGCTTGTTGCTTTACTGTCTCTATATCTATCTTTCTGTTCATTAGTTTATAATGTTCTTTAATATCCATAAATGAGTGAGGTAATGTGGTGTTTCTCTTTCATTGACTGGTTTATTTCACTCAGCATGATGTTCTCCAATTCCATCCAGGTTGCTGCAAATGATGAGAATTCCTTCTTTTTTATGGCAGCATAATATTCCATTGTGTAGATGTACCATAGTTTTCTGATCCAATCATCTGCTGACGGGCACCTAGGCTGTTTCCAAATCCTAGCTATTGTAAATTGTGCTGCTAAGAACATAGGGGTGCATATATCCTTTCTGATTTTTGTTTCTAATTTCTTGGGATATATTCCTAGGAGTGGGATTACTGGGTCAAATGGGAGTTCCATTTTCAGTTTTTTGAGGAAGCTCCATACTGTTCTCCACAGTGGTTGCACCAGTCTGCATTCCCACCAGCAGTGCACAAGGGTTCCTTTTTCTCTGCAACCTCGCCAATACTTGTCGTTGGTTGATTTGTTGATATTGGCCATTTTGACAGGTGTGAGATGGTACCGCATTGTTGTTTTGATTTACATCTCTTGGATAATTAGTGATGTTGAGCATGTTTTCATGTGCCTCTTGGTCTTCCTTCTGTCTTCTTTTGAGAAGGTTCTATTTAGGTCCATTTCCCATTGAAGATTTTTAAAAACCACATCTAGAGACAAAATACTCTAATGCAGTGGTTCTCAACCTTTCTAGTGCTTCGACCCTTTAATACAGTTCCTCATGTTGTGGTGACCCCCAACCATAAAATTATTTTCGTTACTACTGCATATTTGTAATTTTGCTAGTTATGAATCATAATGTAAATATCTGGGTTTTCCGATGGTCTTAGGTGACCCACAGGTTGAGAACCGCTGCCTGTAGAGCCTAAGACCATCGGAAAACACAGATATTTACATTATGATTCATAACAGTAGCAAAATTACAGTTATGAAGTAGCAACGAAAATAATTTTATGGTTGGGGGTCACCACAGCATGAGGAACTGTATTAAAGGGTCTGGGCATTTGAAAGGTTGAGAACCACTGTTCTAAAGGAATTAAAAGTCTCATTAAATATTAATTGACAATTCATAACCAGGTGAAACTGCAAACCAATAAATTCATTTTCAAACACAAATTGGAAACAAATCATCAAGCCATGAGACCAACTTCTGGCCCAAATGAGCTCTTTGGCTTCTGCCAATCAAAAGTGCTTGACTGACTCTGAAGAAATAGGTTGAGGCCCAAAGAAACAGATGATCCCACAAAGATTCCTATGTTCCTGTAACCCCAGGACCACCTGCCTCTGCCTCCACCCTCTGTCTTGATGAAATATCAGAGGAGAGGGACACCAGATGGTGTAGGCAGGGTAGAGACAAAGGAACATTTCAACTTCTCATTTTTGCATGCGTCTATACTCTAGACCCACATGACCGTTCCCTTTGCATGAGGCAGTAGGAGAAAAAGAACCCTTTTGGAGCTCCAGGGCCCTTGGAGACAGGCTTGCTAGGTGAGTGTGCGGGGCTGAAATGTGGGAAAGGGAGGAAAGGAAAGCTTGTGCTGGAGCCAAAGTGATACAACTGCCTAGAAGCCCCACCAGCTAATTCCTGGGCATCTTGGCAAGGAACTCTTATCTCTCTCTTGCTCAACAAGATGATTAGACTTCTGAGAACTGAGTAATTTAAAAACATCACAATGAATTTGGTCATTAAAAAAAAGAAAAAGAAAATATGTTTCAGTAGGTTAAAACAAAAGTCTGTCATTTTTGGAGGTGGTGTTATTTCTTTACTATGACCAGAATTTTCCCCCCACAAACTATTAAGTTTATGGACCATAGTGAAGACATAAAGATGATTATTCACAAATTACAGGATAAAATTGTTCTTGATAATGTCTGACTGAGTTGTGGAAGGCAATAAGTTACAGCCATTCTCCATGCTTTCCACTGAATCCACCACAGGAATGTGGAACTACAGGTCTTGTCATACTCAGTGCTATGTGCTCTTGAGCTCTTTTAAAATTCTGATTGGCTCTGTCACATCACCCTCTGGCTGTAGTCTTGCTCAGGTGGTATTGGTCATACATTCAACATATTCCATTTGGCAGATAACTCCCCCCCCTTTTTTTTTTTTTTTTTTGCTATTTCTTTTTATCCTCACCCGAGGATATATTTTCCATTGATTTTTTTTTTAAGAGAGTGAAGGAGAGAGGGAAGGGGAAAAGAGACAGAGAGACATCAATCAACTCACTGCCTCCTGCACCCCAGGGGTCAGGGATTGAGCATGCAACTGAGGTACATGCCCTTGTCCAGGAATCAAACCCACAACTCTGCCAACACTCTAACCATTGAGAAAAACAGGCCATTTTTTTTTGCTTGGTAGCCTCTAGGTGATGTTAATAAATGTATGCAATGCATTCAAATGACCGATATATATTCTCTCATATGTATTTGGTCCACAGTTCTTGGCTCTTCCCAAAAACCACAGTTCTTGGCTCTGACTGCCCAAAAACCCTTGGAATATCCTAAGTGAGGAAAGCAAGGAAAGTGTCTTTTGTTATGTTAATGTTCAATTTTTGGGGCCCTACCTAGGGATGGGTTTGGTTGCCAGTGGAGTCAGCCATGTGATGAACCCTTCAGTGCCTCCACTCCCACCCACCCACACATACACACCCACCTCCAGGGAGGGAAGAGAGGAAGAGGGACTGTAGGTTGAATCAACTGGCAGATAACTCCCATTTTTCCCCCATTTCTTTTATTTTTATCCTCACTGAGAATATATTTTCCATTAATTTTTTTTGAGAGTGAAGAGGAGAGGGGAAAGGAAGGGAAAGAGAGAGAGAGAGAGAGAGAGAGAGAGAGAGAGAGAGACATCTGATTATTTAATATCCATACCTATGTTATGAACCCTTCCTAAAAGCCTAAAAGGATAGGGTTTGGACAGGTTGGAACACTGGGAGGTGCTGCGAGAGTGGTGAGCATAGAGGGGGCATGGGAGCTCTATGCCCTTCCCACATACCTTGCCCTATGCACCTCTTCCGACTGGCCATTCCTGAATTATCCTTTTGTAATGAACCAATGATCTAGTAAGTAAAATGTTTCTCTGATAGCTGTGAGCTATTCTATCAAATTCATTGAACCCAAGGAGGGGGTGTGGGGACATCTGATATATAGCAGCTGGTCAGAAGTACTATAGGTAACAACAACCTGGGCTTGTGACCGGCATCGAAAGTGGGGACAGTCTTGTAGGACTAAACCCTTAACCTGTGGAATCTGGTTCTGTCTCCAGGTAGACAGTGTCAGAATTGGGTTGAATTCTTGGACATCAGCAGGGTGTCTGAGAATTGTTTGTTGGTGTGGGGTGGAACTGCCTCCCCCACACGGGAGACTGAGTCTTAGAACCAGTTGATGTTTTCTAAACAGGAAAGGCATATGGCGAAACCAGGGCCTGGCTTAGCGGCTCTCTGCATGTGGTATTGATTGCATCATGTCACCCTGGCTACCATCAGTCCCAAACTGCACCATCAGCTCCAAACCCAAAATATTTTGGTGGGCAGCTTAAACTTCACTATTCCAAAATTAGTCATAATTTCTTCTTTGTTTTATTAAAAATTAAATCCTAAGTATGAAGGTTAGGAGGTCGGTGTACTGTGTGGGCTGAAACTTTGGCAGCAGTGTGCAAAGACTATATCGGAGAATATCTTGGTTGAAGGCAAGAGTTAAACTGTGCCTTGGTTAGTCTTGCAGGTTTCAGGGAATAGAATGGATATAAAATAATTAGATAATAACTTTCCTTTCTTTCCCCTGAAAGGTAGTTAATAAAGAGTCAAGTCCAGCTGGTTTCTATAAAAAAAAAAAAGGAAATATTTGAAAATATAGCAGCAAACGAAAAGAAATCACAAACCCCAATGTCAACAAAAGCACAAGAATTGTGATTCCAGCTTGATATTTTGTTGAAAGTCCTTCTACATTTGTGTTACTACTATTTCTAGTCTGCCCTCTCTTATTTTCCCAGAAGAGCAAACTGGAGGCGAGGGAAGTAGCAGGACAGAGGGCCATAAAAGTGGCGGAACGCCCCGAAGGGAAATGAGAAACTAAATATTGACCTTTGTTCTTTCAGCGAGGACTGAGGACTCTGGTGTTCCTAAGGATGTCATTACCGCTGCCGCCGCGGCATTGGTTAATCTGATCTGCAATTCAGCTGTGGCCCTGCTCGGCACTGAAAGAACACTTTGTTCAAGGGCTTCGGCTGACAACCAGAGAGCTTGCTACAGCGAAGGTTACAGTGACTCCATCACACAGCCCTCTCCACGTGTTATGTAAAATATGCAGGGTATGCAGGGCTCTGGGGCAACTAATAAAACTTGCAGTAAAAAAAAAAAAAAGACAGCTGAAAAAGAAAAAGACTCAACATACACATTCAAAATTCAAATTAGTATTCTCTTTCAAGGAGTCATATTGGGAAACATACTTATTCTAGTAAAAGCGCTGTTGCTCAAAGCATTTTGGAACCTTTTATTTTAGAGTTGCCTTGAGGGCCAGGGTTGGAGTTCATGCACAGCTTAGCCCTTCACCTCAGTGGTTAGCCATGACACACAAGGTTGGCCACCGGACTGAACTCCAAATACTAGGGGTATTAAAAAAATATCAAATCTACTCATTTATCCATCCATTCATCCATTTATTTAATAAATGCCCACGGAGTGCTCCGGCGTGCCAGGCTGTGTGTGAGACGCTGAGGATTCGGTGACGCACAAGGCAGTAACAGTCCCTGCTTTGTTGGAGCTGATGCTGTAATGGGGAAGCCAGACCAAAACCACCCCCACCACATCATGCTAACGGACACATTTAAAAAATACTCGCCAGTTGGGATAAGTGGTATAAAGGAATCAGATAAGGAGCTGAGTTAGAGAAATAAAAAAGAAACAAGAAGAAACCAGCCTGTTACATGGGAAAGGCGACACCCAAGCACAAATTCAGTAGTATAGGACGTCTATTTGTCACCATGAGGGGTCTTCAAATGAATAAGCTTAAATTTTGGAGGATAATTTTGAAGCCAGAGTGAACTGGGCAGAGACCACTTTCTCTCCATAAATTTTTTTTAAATGTGTAGGAAGGAGATGGGAGTGTGACCCTAATCAACAAAGTGGCCTTGAGAGTGGCATCAGTTACCACAAATAATCTGTGATGGCGAATAGGTCGGATCTCACTTGGCAGCCCTGATCAAGTGGCAACAGACTTTTTTCTTCTTCTTTTGGCTTAAACAAACCCAGAGACAATTTACTTTCTCCTCAGTCAGTAAAGCCATCTTGACTGTTGCATCTGCAAGGCCTCAGGATCGTCAGTCCTTCCCCTCCTGAGGCCACGGGAGACGCCATCAGGTTCCCATTGCTTTGTGCCACGTCCATGAGTTGCAGGATAAAGCGGAATGGCATCTGCATCCTGCTAGGTTCTGAAGCCCTTCTCCAGGATGATGCCATCAATCTTGGAAACAGATTCTGAGGCCATGCCCCGGCTTCCTGGGACACCGTGCTAAGAATCATTAATGATGCCTGTTATGGGCATGGAAGGGGGGGGGTCACATTAATATCAGTTTGCCTGTCATTGATGATAAGTTTAATCATTAGATTAAGGTGGTATCTGATGGATTTCTCCACTTTATAAGTATCGTTCTCTCTTTGGAATGAAGAAGTGTTTTGAGGCCACGTGAATTTTCTGTTCCCTAACAACACTGCACTGCCAAATGACTGGTCCAAGTTCTTAGCTAGAAAGAAACATAACTGCAACTGGAAGCTGTTTCTCTGTCCCAATACTTCACTCCTCCACACTTGTTTCACTCATTAGCACATGAACATTTCAGGTGGGATATGAAGAAAACAGAAAACATAGGAGCTATTTAGACCTTTACTGCTTATTAAATGCATTAGATATTAAAACTGTCATTAGATACCCCTATTTTGTGGGAAATAATTAGATTTCCTTTGATGTGGCTAAGGAATAAATGGCAATCTTGCTAGATAAAAGAATTATTATCATTATTACTCAAAAGAAACAGATGTTATGGCCAATTCTCCTGCCTCCAAATATTCTTAAACAGGTTTATTTGCCCTTCTTCATTTTGAAAGCCAGTATAGATTTGTTGGACAGAAGACTCTTTGGTGGAGTAACAATAACTTTCCTTAGAATCATTAACTATAACTCTAAATCAGATACTTCATTTTTTTTCAAATATATTTTATTGATTTTTTACAGAGAGGAAGAGAGAGGGATAGAGAGTTTTAGAAACACCGATGAGAGAGAATCATCGATCAGCTGCCTCCTGCACACCCCCTACAGGGGATGTGCCCTTGACCGGAATCGAACCTGGGACCTTTCAGTCTGCAGGCCGATGCTCTATCCACTGAGCCACACCGGTTTCGGCAGATGCTTCATTTTTTTAAAACCGCACTATGGTGGCTTTTGTATGAATTGGATCCCTATTTTTGAGTCTTTTAGGAGCTGTCCCAAAGATTTCCCATAGCAGTATAGTCCACGGGATAACTTTATTAGGATAAAACATTCCATAATTTAATGAGTTTTTAGATTTCTTATTCCCAGAATTAAAAAAAAAAGCACCCCTCTATGAATGGCAAATTCAATAACTATCACACTGAACAGAATTTGGCTCTAACCAACTGGCACACTCGCCGTAAGATAGCAACATGATTTGACATTTATAAAGGGCCCATTTCTCACCCCTCCACTCAGGCACTAGAAATTCATTAACTATAGAGCCTTGCATAATTCTGTAAAGAAACACTTCTCTGGAATGTTCCTAGCCTCTAACTTAGATATTGAAGAAGAGATATCGTGTGTGTGTGTGTGTGTGTGTGTGTGTGCGCAAGCTTTCAGCTTTCCCTGAAACGGAGTGGCTAGTTATGACCCAGCATACAAACTGGCTTGGGTTTCATGAAATCTAATGAATAATAATAATAATAATAATAATAACATCAACAACAACAACAAAATGCAAAGCCCCCTTAGAATAAAACATACACACACACACACACACACACACACACACACAAACAACAACCCCTAAATCCTGGGGAGAAAGATGAGAACAGGATATGGATCTAGTTTATACATGGCATAGGCCTACCAGCCTACCTTCTGACATTAGGCACATACATTTGGTTTGATTTGGATTGAAAACATGAAAGCATAATTTTTGCCGTGACTAAACATCCTTTCCCAATAGTCCTCTTCACAAAGAAGTGCCCAAAGAAATATAGAGCTGGATAAGCATAACAGCTTACACTCATATTCTAGGTGTTCTGCGTGAATCTAATTTAACCTTTCACTTTAAAGAGCTACGGTTATTGTTTTCCTCCACAAAAGATGAAGAAAAAAGAGCGTCCAGAAAGTTTAGGCAACATCCTCTAGGTCTAGGACAATTTGGTTTGAAAACCCAAGCAGCATGACTGCGGGTCCTAAAGACAGGCCACACGGCCTCCCAAGCTCTGCTGCCTCTGAGTGGGGAGATGTATCGTGCTTTTCATAAGAGGATGGCTAAGAGCACCTCTTGAATGTAATGATTACTTCCCACCGCAACCCTTTGATGCAGCTTATAAGGCAAGAACTGGTGGTCCATCAGATAGGTAAGTGACTTGCATAAGGCATTCCTTGTGCTTTTGGGGGATTCAGGCAGAAACTGAAGAGGCTCTTAGCTTCCCTCCTGGGACTTCACCGAGGGCTAGTAGCACTCTTCTCAGTGCCTCATCTTGAGAGACAAATAGCATTCTTCCCAGTCCGAGTGTACTCATGCCATACTTGTTCCGCATTTCTCCCCAGGGGCCAACATTCCTGGCAGAGAAAAATGAAACCAGGATAATAACCATTGTAGAGATTATGAAAGTACTTCTTATCTGAATGCATACGCTAGCTTTTCTTTCGTGTTTTCATAAAACCACCCCAGACTGATAGAATTATTGTTTATGACTCATAGATATAACTTACTTTTCCATTTTTATCCTCTTTACTTTCAAGGAGAAGATTAGATGATGAAGTAAGAACCACCCTGTATCGCTATGTGGGATTTTATTTAACCCCAACACATGGACTGTGGACTGAAAAAAAATTGCTTAGCTTAGTATTACATATAAAAATGCTTGAAAAAGTTTTGCAGAACACAATCTAATTATAAAATCCATTCATTTAAACAAGCATTTATTGGATTCTTTCTAGGTATGAAGCACTGCAATAGGTGATGAAGTTACAAAAGGAAGTAAAACATCATTCCTGCCCTCAAGACACTTAGACTCTTGTGTGTTATGACATTGTGCAATTTTTCGTCTGGGTCTGCCTGGAACAGTCTTGGTTTACACCTGTTTCCCAATGTAATTATAAATAGCACCCCTTTCATACTCAAAAAGTGTCCCAGTTTTGGAAAATAAAATTATATAAACCCTCAAAACAATATATCCCACTAGATGATGTGTTTGAAATACTGGTCATTCTTGGATATAAATAAACAGTACAAACCAAAAAGGTCCAAAAAATGTACCGACACTCTTGTCTTCATTTTGGAACCACTATTTCTGTCACAGTTGAAGTAAGTTCATTGGGGAAGTGTAACATTTATTTTCACATTATTATTTTTTTTAAAAATGCAACTACTGTTCCATCTTTATAGGGAGAATGGAATAAGTTGGCTAGAAAATTTAAGAAGACGAGCAAATACTATGATAGGTGAAAATAATAGTATGCATCGTACCCTCAACTCCAATTTTGGTAAGAATCAAAGGTGAATAGGATGCAGGGGCCTTTCCTGCAAGGGACTGTCAGGTGGAAGCGTCAAAGCAATGGTTGGAAGCACCTGAGGTCCCAAGCCTCTGATCTTAGAATTCAAGGTGGCATCTGTCTTTCCTCCTCTTGGGCTCTTTTTCTCTACCCCATTTCTAAAAAGTACTGGACTCATTCATTGGTCTTTAACGCTACCTGTGACGTGCTTTTGTGAAAGGTTAATACCTGTAGAACTTCTAAGGACACATCCTTTTGTGTAGTGTCCTCTGAATATGTATATGTATGTATTTTGATATTGAAGACAGGCTATTTTTAGTGTCCTTTTGGGTATGTTTGGAGAAAGTCTTAACTGTTGCTATGCTGCTATGGAAACAGTATCCACGTATACGGACATGTTTACAATTGTTTAAAACACTATAAACTTCCCAGGGCAAAGGCAAGCGGCTCACTCCCATCAAAGTTGCTCTCTGCTCTCCCTTTTTATGAGTTTATTTATTACCCCCAGTTCCATGCTGGAATCTGGTTAATTTGTGCCTACGTTAAAGGGCTTGGTGTTTTTCTTTTTCTTTTTTTCTGATGTGCATTGTTATTTAATTGATTTCATATTTATAATTACAATAGAGCTGAGAGCAAATGAAAACTTCCCCTTGAAATCAGATATACTATGTGGTCTTGGTAGGGATTGGGAACTGAATATTTCCTAGGCTTCCCCCTTTCCTTGCCCCCAAATTGGAATAAAACTTCTTGAGGGTATGTGGGCAATCTATCTAGAATTTGTAAGAGTAGGAGACTTTGATAATCATTTAAATATAACCAGTATTATAACCATTTTTTTTGGTGTGTGTACAGAATAATTTTAAAGACTATTCTAATTGCTTGGAAACATACAAACCCAAAGCCAGGAGTTTTCTGACTTATTCCAAGCATGGGAAGAAGTAGGTGGCTGAGAATCTTGGCAGTTTTTGGAGAAAAGAATCTTAACAAAAAGCCACATGAATTGAAGTCAATAAGAACCATGTTTGTGTGAAGATACCAGGAAAGTGATTTTTGGCAGAGTTGTTTTTCCAGGAGTCAAAAGTATTTGAAAGTGGAATCTGCAATTGTGAATCATATACACTGATGAGTCCTGACTAGGTAAAAGGGCACACACTCCAGTAAAGCATAATATTTTATAAGGTTTTAAACCCAGAGTACTTTCTCCTGTAGAAGCTCCTCTTTTGCCAAAACTTGATACTTATTCTGGGTAAGTATACAGCAAGAGAAATTTAACCGTCATGGAGGAGTCTACTTTCCTCTCTCCCCCACTACAATCTCACTTTTGTCATCTTCCCGAAATGGTCATTTTAAGTCAATATTAAAAAAAACAACAACACACACACTAAGAAGTAGATGAAAGTCTTTTGAAGACTGGGAATGCTCGGTGGAGAGCTGGTTGACCTGGGCCTTAATTACATGTAGAGATTAGGGAGCCACAGAGCCAATAGCTCCCACCAGGCCTCTTTGCAACAGCATTTGTGTGCTTTCCCTGCCACCACTCGTCAGCGGATATTCCATTCTAAGCCCTTCAGGGGACAAGGTTAATGTGACT
Organism: Vespertilio murinus; assembly: GCA_963924515.1. Lineage (NCBI taxonomy): Eukaryota > Metazoa > Chordata > Mammalia > Chiroptera > Vespertilionidae > Vespertilio > Vespertilio murinus. The sequence continues at coordinate 35,974,069 of OZ004713.1, read as the reverse complement.
TTTTTTCTTCCCTGTGGGAAGAATTTTTCCCTGCCTCCTGGAGCTTAGCAGCAGCTAAGAAATGTGACCCCAAGGTCACATTCAGATTAGAACTCAGTAAAACCTGGTGGCTTGGTATTCTCTACCATGGAGGGGCAAGGCAAGGGGGGAGGTTTAACAGGAGGTCCAGACTGGAAGTGAATCTGGCTTAGCAGCAGCTTTTGTCAAGAGGCTAGGAGTTGTGGCATTAAGGCCCCTGGGTTGGGAGCCTGGGAAGGTTGGGTGTCAAGTGGCTCTGGCAACTGGGTTTCTTTGGGGGTTACCCTGGGGATCAGGCTGAAATGGGGAAGCTGGGCAGGCGCAGCAGGATGGCTTCCCACGGAGCGCCCCCCAGGCAGCTGCCTAACGGGCTTACTCCAGTTCAGATTTCTCTTCAGAAGCAGATTTCTGTTTCTGTTCTGTTGCCTCTGAGGGGATTTCCCACATTAACCTTCTCTACGCTTTCTTAAGAGACTGTTTTTGAGGGCTGTTGGGGAATTTCCCTCTTCTGACCAAACTGTTGCTTGGCAAGACTGAATTACTGATCTTCATCTGGGGATTTTCTTAGAGGCCTTTTGCTACTTCCTGTTTCCCAAGAGCCTCTGCTCTCTGGAAACTGAAGAGTTATCAAGGGGACAAATAGGCTTCAGGAAAAAGGGGAAGAAGGGGTGCTTTCTCCCCTCCTCCAGCTCATGGCTGTAGTGACATTGGATTGAAGCTCAGGCCCCGGGAACTTCCTGACTGGTTCAGATGGGCTCCACTGCACGTTCCCCAGGAATTTGGGTTGGGCAGCATGATCACAAACCTTCAAAGTGACTGGTGTGCTAGAATACCTCTCATGTTTGAAATTGATAGAAACTCTTTTGTTAAAAGAAGCCATTAAGAGTCATTACTTCTTGCCAAAACCGGTTTGGCTCAGTGGTAGAGCGTCGGTCTGCGGACTGGAAGGTCCCGGGTTCGATTCCGGTCAAGGGCATGTACCTTGGTTGCGGGCACATTCCCTGGTAGGGGGTGTGTGTAGGAGGCAGCTGGTCGATGTTTATCTTTCATTGGCGTTTCTAGCTATCTCTCTCTCTCCCTTCCTCTCTGTAAAATATCAATAAAATATATATATATATTTTTAAAAGAGTCATTACTTCTTTTAGTTAATGACAATGATCTACCACTTCTTGGGTGCTTTCTGTGTGCCATGCATAGTGCTAACGGCTTTGCATGCATTTCTCATTTGATCCTGGTCAAAACCCAGAGAAGTAGGCCTTCTTAAGACCATGTGGTGGACGTGCAAACCGAGGGTTTGAGAGGTTTGGTAACTTAGCCAAGTTTTCTTGGCTGGTGTTAGGTAGGCCTTCAAGGCTCTGGGATCTCCAAGCCCAGTCTATATTCATTCTGCTATAAATTTGCACCAAATTTGGCATTTGCTTCATAGATCTTTTAGATACTATAACCAGCAAAGTAGTGAGGATGACCCTGAGAACAAGCAGCCTCCCCCCAACCCTAAACGAGGGGTGAGAATATTTTAAGGGGCAGTGTTGATGGTTGTTAGCTTAGCTATGTGCACCTGCCAAGCCCTGGTGCTATATGCTCACCATCTTAGCATGACCTGGAAAGAACTGCAGACCTAGGAGGTGGTAGGAACCCTATATAATAATAAATAGGTGATATGCATCCCCCAAGGGGTCCCGCACACCCTCACAAGATGGCTGCCTACGACCAGGTTGGCAAGGGGGTTAGTGAGGGATGACCAAACAACTGAACAGCAGGCTACATGTGGTGACCAAGCTGGCAGGAGGGGACAGTTGGGGGTAACCAGGCTGGCGGGGGGGGGGGGGGGGGAGGGGACAGTAAGAGGTGACTGGGCTGGTGGGGGGGGGGCAGTTAGAGGCGATTGGGCTGGCAGGGGGGTGTAGTTGGGGGTGACCAGGCCTTCAAGGGGGGCAATAAGGGTCAACTAGGCCAATGGGGGGGAACAGTTGGGGGCAACCAGGCCGTCAGAAAGGCCAGTTGGGAGTGACCAGGTCAGCAGGGGGGGCAGTAAGGGGTGACCAGACCAGCATGGGGGGCAGTTAGGGGTGACCAGGAAGGCAGGCAGGTAAGTGATTTAGGAGGCAGTGGTCCAGGATTGTGAGAGGGATGTCCAACTGCCAGTTTTGGCTGGATTCCTGGTATTGGGACTAAGCCAGCAGTCAGACATTCCCCAAGGGGTTCTGGATTGGAGACGGTGCAGTCTGGGCTGAGGGGATTGCCCACCCCCCATGCATGAATTTCATGCACCAGGCCTCTAGTCAATATATAAAAGAAACTCCAATCAAGCAAGTTATTAGTCCTTTTTCTTAAAGGACCCTTCTATTTAACCACTGCTTTCAACTTGCTGCTACCTACCCTCGCTTTGTTCATTTTATCAATGTTCTTGGGAATAATTCCCCCACAAGGATAGGTCCCAGAATACCTCTGACCCTGCTCTGGCCCAGGGAAAATAATGTTCTCGAATTGACCTACCTCTTTGATTCTTGATTGGTTTTAAGCCAGGTCAGTGTCTGTGTGTGTCTCTCTGTGTGTTTTTATGGTATGAGGTTCTCAGGGGGCTAGATTATTACCACAGCTGACCTATTCAGGGTTCTCCCAATATTCTGGGCTCTACCAGAGAAGTTATTAGTACAGGAGAGGGTGTACCAGGATCGATGTGGCTGTTCTTGGGAGTTCCCAAGGAATGGGAGATGTGCTGCTTGCTGCAGTGATGTCCCTTGCTCTTTGCTTCAGCTCCTCCTCTCCAGGATCTGGCTAGGAGGGATCCTCACTCAATCTCCTTCATCCAAATAGTGAACTCTGACAGCTACCAACTGTTGAGAATTTACTAGCCGCCAAATGATTTACCTACATGAACTCACTTGATCCTCACCCATGAAGGGGCAGTATTGATGGTTGACAATCAATACTCACCCATGAAGGCAGGCAAAATAATTCCTATTAATTTCACCAGTGAGGAAACCAAGGCGCTGGAGTGTTTGTTACTAATGAGCTCAAAACCACCTAGGTAGTAAGCTGAGGGCTGAGATTCAAATACTGCTCTGCCTGATTTCCTCCTGGTGGCTTTGGGGGAGGGGAAAGCAAGCCTCCTTTTTTGTTTATTTTTCAATCACCAGGAAAATATAGCCTTAAAGCAACAAACATGCACGCTCTGTTGTCATTTCAAGTGATAAGGTAGTACAAAGAGAACAAGATTCTAATCAGCACGATGGCATTGCCGAGGAAGGAAGGTGGCTTCCTTATCTTTACTGCTGCCAGGGCATTTTCTTCCGGGGCTCTGAAATGTCAGGGGCTAAGTTAGCAATGCTAGGTTTAGGCTTTTATGCCATTTGCTTGAGAAACAACAACAGCAGCAATCACAGGTCTTTCTAAATCCAGTACTTTCTAACTCTCCTATCCCAAGACTCTATCTTTCAGTGTTTATTCCCAGACAGTGGTACAGGTTGTAACCAAAAATCCCCCTTCCTTTCAAGGATGGGATGTCACTGCTCTTCCCACCGGTTTCCTGCGGAAGAGCAGAGGGAGGCAGCCTGAGGGGCCATCGCGGCAGGCAGCCGCTGGGAGGGAAGCGCTGCTGCCCAAATGCAGGGTGACGTGTGCCTTGTACGTGTCACGTGGGGTCCAGGCTGGACGATGTGATGTGCAAAAACCTCAAGTGTCTTGGTGGAAGGAAAGACTCATCTTCTCAAAGTCCCAGTCTCCACTATCCTTCTCCCTGCGCCACAGTTTAATCAATTCCAGGCCCTTGAATAGTCACATAAAACTTAGCAAAACAAAAATACCCCCAAATATATATATATTTTTAAATTTGTTTTTGCAAAGCTTTTTTAAAAAAATATATTGATTTTTTACAGAGAAGAAGAGAGAGGGATAGAGAGTTAGAAACATCAATAAGAGAGAATCATCCATCAGCTGCCTCTTGCACATCCCTCACTGGGGATGTGCCCGCAACCAAGGTACATGCCCTTGACCGGAATCGAACCCGGGACCTCTCAGTCCGCAGGCCGACGCTCTATCCACTGAGCCAAACCGGTTTCGGCCCAAATATTTTTTTTCTTTTCAAATTAGGTATGACCTCATGGCTGTTGCTTTATAGCCTGTGGAAGATGGTGTGGCGTTACTCCTGGTACATGGGAGGTTGGTAACAAACTTAAATCCATCAGACCACAGGCAGTTACTAGTAGGGGAACCTGCTAGCCTATTGCTACCTGTATACCAAGAGCCATTTGGTACCTCAGAGGGCTCTGGCTTGGTATGGCAAGGGGGATCTATACCACCAAAACGACCTCTCCCTGCATGACATCTGGGCTCTAGAAAAACCTTGCGCTACCCCTGACCCATAAATTAGCACCACTTTTCTTCCATTGCTGTTTCTATAAATTAAAATGTGTCATGGAACCAAGCGTCCAGTGGCAAGCCACATGAAACTTGCTGCAATTCTCGATTTCTTCATTTTTAAATTTTGCTTAAAAGACTACACTTTCCATTCTTTTAAGCCAGGGGTGGGCAAACTTTTTGACTCGAGGGCCACAATGGGTTCTTAAACTGGACCGGAGGGCCGGCACAAAAGCAACCTGACCATGCTGGCACTCTCATCTTGAGCTGCTGGTGAAGGAGCGGAGGGGAGAGCAAGAGAACCCTCCGCCCTTTCAGCTCCGTGGGCCGGATAGAACAGCCGAACGGGCCGGATCCGGCCCGAGGGCCATAGTTTGCCCACGGCTGATTTAAGCAGATTCCTGCCTCCATCCCCAGTGACCACAAAGAGTCTCCTTTTCCAGTGAATGACAGAGGGAAACCCCTTTATCTCTTGTGAGCACCTACACACTTGCCCCCTGCATCCATCTGGTCCTTGGCTTTGTTGTTGCAATTAGCAGGTGCCCCAGGCTGGCTGGTCCTGGAACTTCTCCTGAAGTGCTGGTCACCAGGGCCTGAGCATGGCGGCTCTCCACGCACGGGTGCTTCTGGCACAGAGGCCTGGCTGCCCCACAGCCCTGCACCCGCCTCATGTTGGGTTCTTCCAGAACCTTCAGCGTGAGAGCCACCGCCTCCAGGCTGTAGCCCGGTGCTGTGCCCGTCTCTTCAGTGCCCAGAGGGACCCACCCTCCTACGTCCTTCTGGGCACCGAAGAGACCGGCACCTGATCATTGTGTGTATACTCATATGCTAAAAATGAGCACAGACAGATGCTTGAGAGAACATTGCCGAAAGAGTCAATTAATAAGTGGATTTGCAGAGGATCTAAAACACTGGATTCATTATTTTGTTGGTTCACAGGGAGAGGCCAAAGTCCCAACACCTGACAAACATTAGCTGTTGAGTGACTTCCTCTTCTGCTCAGAACTCTAGAAGGAGCACGGGGGCGGGGAGAGTGGGGGCGGGGGTGGGGGGAAGGGACAGTCCAATGATGACACAGTGACTCTTCTGCCTTGCTTGGAAACAGCAGCTCTAATTCCTTTCCCGTCTTCCCTCTCTGTCTGCAGATTACCTGGGACTAGAGGGGCCCGAAATCTCTGAGACAGACTGAATGCTAGTACACAGGTTGCCGATCCTCAAATAAAATCGCAAATTTGGGTTTGGAGTTTGTTGAGAGACGCAGGTTTGTTGCCAATTGAGATGACAAATGTCATAACAAACGAAACCCCAAAGGTTGGGCAATTTCTAAGTGAAACACCCTGTCTTGGAATAATTGCCATGTGACATCATCTGTGTACTTTGATAGAATTTGAACTACACTTTATTGCTCAGAATAATGTTCTGTTCTTGTCTCCAAATAACACTTGAGGACATGCTCTTGTGCTCCTGAATTGTAGGAAGGGTGTTGCCCTGACAGCTGGCACACTGTCTGCAAGGGAGGCTTGGCTTTGCAGGAACTTTTCGGGCACTAAAAAAAATCCCTTTTCCTGCCCCCCGCCCCTGCACCCCATTCATTCACTTGCAAGAGACCTGAGCTTTGTTATTTTTTTCTGAATCTGAATGGACTGAGTCAGGCTTGTGCAGTCACCATTGAGGACAGACCATGGCAGCACGGAGAACATTATTTGAATCTTCTTTTCATAGCCAGGAAGCTGCTATGAAAAGGGTAGTAGGCCCATCAATCATAACTTTTTCAAATTACAAATCCTTTGACAGAGACTGTACAAGCTATCACTGCAGCAAGTAGAACTGCGGACCAGTTTTTTTGTTGTTGAACAAATACACCTGGTCATTTTGGACATTTCTATTTTGGTGGTTTAGCTCGTGGGACAAGGTTCCTGGGCTTATATAATAGCTTTCCAGCGTTTCATGATTCTGAGTCTAAGTCTGAATTTAAGGAATGGTGATCTGTCTCCTTTTACACCACAGCAACCATAGAATTCCACAGAATTTCATCTGAAATGACATGAACTTAGTTGTCCTAGCCTGGGAGATGGTTCTTCAGCAGGACACAGCACAGCCTTTATGTGAAGGCCATACACACAACAACAAATAATGGCCGTGTTTGTGTGTTTTTCTGTTTCTCTAAAGCATTTAAATTTCAATTATGGGAGCATAAGACATGAGCTGTATTATTAAACTCTCCTTTATGCTCCTTCATAATGACTACATTTTTTTTTCTTTCTGAGTTAAAAAGAAACCTTTTTTAGCTTAAAAGCCTGTGTATTCTAAAAATGAATGGACACTATACAGAGACTGTGATCACTATGCTATTTGTCCCTTATTATGCATTCTCTTCTCCTCCATAGTAACAGAACTTCTGGCTTTTAAGCTGGGAACATAGATGTCCATAAAAACAAGGGGGCCATTTCCCAGTTTTCCTTGCAAAGGACTCGGTGGAATGATTAGATAGCAGCTTCTGAAACTTAAGTGACACTTGGTATGTACCTCTCGCCCTGTCTTTGTCCCTTCCTCCGTTCTGTTGCTACAGTTGTGGACATGCTAGCAGGAGCTCTGGCTGACTTCCTGGATGATGAAGACAAGGGATCATTGCAGTCACTTCCTAGCACGTCTCCCTGCTTCTGCCCTTGCCCCCTGTGTACACCAGGCTCGTCTCTGAATGAATTCCTTCCATTTGTAAAAAAATATAGGTACATCTTAATATTTGTAATCACTGAGTATTTTCCTTTTCTCCTTCCTTTCTCACATAATTATTGGGCACCAAGCTAAGCCTAATATGCACCCATCACTCTTCTGGTGAGATGAAGTCTCTATTATCAATATGTGCATAGATTAAAAGGGGAGGAGAATAAAGAAAATAAATTATAACAGAACCCAAATTTGTTCAGGCTTCACCAGTCCATGAGTACAAGCATGGTCCTCCTAAGACCATGGTTGGCAAACTACGGCTCTCGAGCCACATGCGGCTCTTTGACCCCTTGAGTGTGACTCTTCCACAAAATACCACGGCCTGGGCGAGTCTATTTTGAAGAAGTGGCGTTAGAAGAAGTTGAAGTTGAAAAAACTTGGCTCTCAAAAGAAATTTCAATCGTTGTACTGTTGATATTTGGCTCTGTCGACTAATGAGTTTGCCGACCACTGGCCTAAGAGAAACAGCCCGGATCTGGCGGGCTTTGTTCCATTTACATGCGCAGGAACGTAGCCTCCTGCCAGGCTTTTCACATGGAGTCTCAGACCGATCACACACTTTTCCATTCCGGGTCTGCTCTGTGGAAATGTGCTGCTTTCAGGCTCAAGGGCACTAAGAGTCTGGTTTTTGGTGGTGTCGTTTTGTTTTTGTTGTTGCTTTTACTTTCAGAACTTTTCTATAATGGCGGAGGAAGGCAATGCTATTTGTGATGCAAGTTTCAAGCCTTTCATGTTGTTTTCAAATAATCCCAGAAAACAATTTAACAGGGGGAAAATCTCTACAGTAGGCAGTCTGACTGGCAGCCAGTGTCTCTAGAACAGTTTAGAGTAAAGCGTTTCTATTGTTTTCCAGACTGGCCTGATCCAAAAAAGAAAAGGCTGGTTTAACCCAGTAAGCAGGGTAGAGTTACCAGACGGGGGAAAATGGGCCAGGGGAGTAACTGAGACCACACTTTCTTCACAAGCTCAGCCATGCCTCCCCACCCCCTTTCTGGGGTAGATTTGAAAAGCACCTACATTTCTGCAGGTGGTCATCACACAGCTTTGTCCGTTTTCTTCAGGGTCAGAGTCGTTGGGCCTCGAACAGTGCCAGACACTTACTAACAACTCAACACATATGTTATCATGGAATGAATGAATGAATGCCCAAATAGGGTTAGTCCTTCAATCTACACTTCTCTGCAGCCCCACTGTCTTCCATGGGGAGAATGCCTCTACCTGGACGCTTTTCCTTCCCAAGTCCGTGATAACACAGCCTTTTCCAAATTCTCTTCCAGTTCCCTTCTCTAAGAACTCAGGCCTGGCCCCTGGGTCATTGCTGGGGAATAGACATATTTGAACCCCAACTATAGCCTAGACCATGTTTCCCAAACTTCTGTCATGATGAGAATCACCTGGCGGAGTTGTTAAAATACAGATTCCTGAATCCCAACTAAGAAGTGCTAAAGTAGAATTTTTGGGAACATATAGGTAAAATTATATACTTAACTAGTGCTCTAAGCTAGTATACAACTAGTATACAACTAGTGCTCTAAGCTAGTATACAACTAGTATACAACTAGTGCTCTAAGCTAGTATAAGTATAGGTGAGATGAAGCTAGTATAAGTATACTAGCTTAGAGCACTAGTTAAATATACAATTTTATCTATATGTTCCCAAAAATTCTAGTTTAGCACTTCTTAGTTGGGATTCAGGAATCTGTATTTTTAACAACTCCACCAGGTGATTCTCATCATGAGAGAAGTTTGGGAAACACTGGCCTAGACCCAAACTTAATTTCCTGACTTAATTATAATATAAAGTGATAAGAGCTACACTATCTACACAAAGGGACATAGCGAAGGAGACACACACACACAAAAACTGAAAATAGCAGGAAATCAGAGGGAGGGATACAGATGGTACAGAAAAGATGATGAATAAAATGTTGCCTGCTTTATATTTTTGCTTTTTATCAGGCCTGAGAATTTTGTCTTTGTAACCTAATTGATACCTCCTCCTCCTTGCTTTATAATTTCCTCTTTCCAAGCACGTTACAGGTGCTAGTTAAATATTTGTTGACAAAGAGAATTAAGACATTAGTGGAATGCCATTACTTTGGACACCCCCCCCTTCCCCGCTCCAGCCAATATTTGCTTTCCTGTATTGATTGCTCTGTGGTTACACTGGGCTATGAGATACTGGATAATGAGAACTCAATAACCCTCATTTGTTCAAATCAATCACTACCTATGGGGTATACACAACATGCCAACCATTGTGCTAGATGGAAAGCAATAAATATTAATAAGACATAGTTCTAAAGAAGCATGCAGTGTAGCAGTAGAGATAAAGAATGTCAAATAACTATAACGTAAAGCAGAAAGAGTTCCCTGATGTACTAGGACAGTGGTCGGCAAACTCATTAGTCAACAGAGCCAAATATCAACAGTACAACGATTGAAATTTTTTTTTGAGAGCAAAATTTTTTAAACTTAAACTTCTTCTAACACCACTTCTTCAAAATAGACTCCCCCAGGCCATTGCATTTTGTGGAAGAGCCACACCCAAGGGGCCAAAGAGACGCAAATGGCTCGAGAGCTGCAGTTTGCTGACCACGGTTCGGTACTAGGAGATCACATAACTTGTTATGAAAAAGAAGAAAAGAGAACTCAAGTTTATGAGCTCTAAGAAGGCAACACAGAAGAGCTCTATGAAGCATGAGCATGATTTTAACCAGGGGAGATGGGCAGAGGAGCCAGGTAGATAGCAGGAACTCCATGAACAAATTATAGAAGTGAAATTCAATCCACAAAGGAACCATATAGTCATCTCCAGTATTTCCTCTCATTTCTTTTTTTTAAAAAAAATATTTTATTGATTTTTCACAGAGAGGAAGGGAGAGAGATAGAGACTTAGAAACATCGATGAGAGAGATACATCGACCAACTGCCTCCTGCACACCCCCCACCAGGGATGTGCCCGCAACCAATGTACATGCCCTTGACCGGAATCGAACCCGGGACCCTTCAGTCCGCAGACCGACGCTCTACCACTGAGCCAAACCGGTTTCAGCCTCTCATTTCTTTAATCAATCACGTGTCGGCCTCTTAAACCATAACCAGTGCGATGGTGGCATGGCATGCTTTTCGAGTTTGCACTCAAGAAGGGGGTTTCAGTGAGCAACGCTGTTGGCAGAATTTTAAAAGGAAGATTCAAGTACCACGCTACATGTAAATTAATCCGTCCAATTCTGAGTGCAAAGCAGACGGCTATTAAATATTTGTTCCATCCCTGGTATTGTCTGCCTTGTAAGTGCTAAAGAGCAACCAAAATGGACAATTCTATCACGTCGAAGGAATTTTTGCCTATCATGTGTTCATAACACACTATTGACGAATGGGCACGCTCCCTTGCTCCCTGGGGCTATGCTTCAAGTGCACACACATTCCAGAAAGACTAGCCTTTCCCCTGTTGCTCTTAAGAGCCCTGAAAGCTATGGAAATCAATACATACAGTCATTTATCACTGACAGATTAACATTTCCTATTGATTTTCTCCTGGAGTGGGGATTTGTGCCACCCAAGGAGCTTTATTCTCTTAATAGACAACTAGGCAATCCGTTGTAATGTGAAGTGTTGAGATGCTTTGGCAACGTTTTTTATGGAACACACAGAGGAAAAATAACAAGAGGCCCTGGCTAGTTTCAGACTCTTGCTGAGTTGCTCCGAGGTGATTGCTCCTCGCCTGCCTGTGCCGACTACGAGGCTTGGGCCCCTGAAGCAGAGAGCCCGTCCCTGGCTGCTGTCAATTTCCAAACACCAGAAGTCTGGTGGGCGCCTCATCAGGGTTTTTTTTTTTTTTTTTGTATTTTTTTCCCTGGAGACAGTTGTAGACTCAAAATGCAGTCTGAGGCTCTCCATCTCAAGTCCAGCAAGCAGTTGGTATTTGGAAGATCCATCAAGCAGGCTTTATTTATACTAGTGATTTTCAAAGTTGAATGTGTACACGAGTCTCCCGGAGGTGTGTGTGTGTGTGTGTGTGTGTGTGTGTGTGTGTGTGTCACCATTGAAGTGCAGATTCTGACTCTGGGGTGAGACCTGAGACTCTATAGTCTGGCGCGCTCGCAGGTGTTACCTGGAGCGCTACCTTAAACGCACCCCTCTCCAAGGGAGGAAGGACAGGTGGGGTGACAGGCAGTGTGCTGAGCACTCAGAAAATGAAACCCCAACCAAGCGTTCGACAAGCATCAGGAACAGAATCCGAAGGGAGAATGTGAGCTCTTCACTGGTCCTTATGTATGTGTTTCTCTGAGGCAAACTGGGGATAACAGAGGAAGGGAAAGAAAAAGAGCTTGTGCATCTCTCTGTCCCACACATTTTAATCCCCTGCTCTGTGCCAGACTTTTTAAGCACAGGAACCATAAACTGGAAGAATAAAATGGGTGGAGAAGCAGCCTGTTCTGGAAAGGCAGACATTGAACGCGTTCCCCTCCACGCTTGTATTTTTGGCAGGTAACTTCTATTCCGAGAGTCCCTGTAAGGACCCAGCGTCTCCCCGCAGAACAACATTATCCGCCATTGTTCTTCATGTTCAAAGATCCTTCTGGCAGTGATGTTACTATTCCTGGGTGAGTCTGGCAGGAAGCCCTAAGATGTGACCTAATTTCCAAATAGCTTGTCCTTCTGGCGAGCTGTTATTAGTAAAACCTGCTGTGGTTTGTGACTCTACCCTGCGGACTCTGAGGAAAGAGAAGGGTGAAGGAGATTCCCACCTGAACGAGTCTGTGTGGCTAGATCATCTCTTTGGAATAATAGCGTATGCCCATTAAATGAAGAGGTGGTGAAGAAACCAACGCGCCATCTTTTCTTGCTGAGGGAAGGGATCATAAAAGCCCGAAAGTGGCAGGTCATTAGATAATTTGGTGTTAGCTCAAGGAGGACACATCCTGGTATAGTTATAGGCTGCCCCGGGGGAGACTGTGTATGTATGGGGAGACGCGTTGTGTCGTCCCTTCCCTCCTGAGTGGATCTTGAAAGTTAAATGATAACATCGCGTCATGCTTAAAAGGGAAGGATGCTTCATAGACAAGGCATTTGCTAAGCTCTTGAGGGACTGCTGTGCGCTGATCAGATGACAGATGGTGTGCAGCTTTCACAATGTAGGAGTGCTGGAAGAATGTCGGGTCACAGGGAAGCCATGGAAATCAGAGTGATAAACAGGCTGCAGGTTGTTCTAAGCCTGGCGTAGGAAGGAGAGGTACCAGGAAAATGATCCTAACCAGTGGGTCACCAGTGGCTCTGGGCCTTGCTCTACTAGTACAGCAGGTAAGAGGTGTTAGATGATCTTTATGTTCCTCCCCAGGTCTGTAACTTTTGAGTGCTTACTATGTACTGAATGCACCATGCAGCATACACCTTCACATGCATTGTCATCTAATCTCTGGTAGATTTTTTCCCCCATCCCCATTTCACACAAAAAAAAGAAACTAAGGTTCGGAGAAGCTTGAGAAAAGAAAGCAGGCCAAGTTTGCACAGCTAATAGGAGGCAGAGCTGGGATTCGAACCCAGGCAACGTCTCAGCATAGCTAATGCTTTCGAGCTTTCCAATGCATTGCCTTTATAAGAATTTTATGAGTAAAGAAGAAAGGAATATATTATTTGTGACTCTCTTCAAAAATCCGTGTGTGTGTGTGTGTGTGTGTGTGTGTGTGTGTGAGGTGGGGGTGGGGTTCATTACAATATTTGTTATACATCTGTCTGCAAATTCTTGGCATATTAGTTTGATCCTGACGAAGGAGGATGTTGTAAGTGGTGTCATCATTTAATGTCCAAGAATTTAACTCATGAGATGAGCAACACACACCTTCCTTCTTCCTCACTCAGGTCACTTAACTGCAGGCACTGAGAGCCTCACTTTCCAGGTCCTTGGATGGAAGTGGGAAGAGTCCGCTCTCATTTAAAGTAGCCACTACCGCGTTGTCCCGAAAATAAGACATCCTCCGAAAATAAGACCTACTTACAGGTTTCCGTCTGAGTGAAATATAAGGCATCCCCCCAAAAAAATAAGGCCCCCAGGCTCTGTCTCAGAATGAAAATTAATTTACCGTAAACTGGTTGCTAGGGCCACCCCAACTGGCGTCTAGCAACCAGTGACATTACGCAGAGTCCTGACGTCACTGCTGTGTGAATGGAGAGAAATCAGCTTGGAAACTTTGTGAAACCTAAACTGCAACAAGTTGTGACTTGCTTGGGTGAAGAATTCATGGGAGAAAATCACTGACAGTTGCATTGCAAATGCACTGCGAGCAGGCTACCTTGACAAGAAGTACTCATTTAAAGACAGTGCTATTGCTAAACATGAGAGATTTGGTCCACTGATTCTGAAAGAAATGGAGTCACAAGAAACTCACCAGGAAATTCAGGAATTGGATGGTTATGATGATGTTCCAGAAGATGATGACATGATTGTCATTGAATAAATGAGTAAATTCTTAATACTGTAGGATTCACAGTTTGTCTGGTTTGTGTTGGCAACTACTGTATTACCGTACCGTATACAGGTAACAAATTCCCTTTATTTTCATTTAACAATAAATGTGTACCGTATTCTTCTTCATGGAAAAATAATTCATCCCCTGAAAGTAAGACCTAGCGCATCTTTGGGAGCAAAAATTAATATAAGAGACTGTCTTATTTTTGGGGAAACAGGGTAGTAACTGCTTTCACACTGTAGTTCCTTGTTTTTATTCTTTGATTTCCTCCCACTAATGTTATTTCTCTTATTTTCAAGTTGTAAGTAAGAATCCCTTTTAATGGAGGGATTAATAGGATAGATGTCCTCAACCAAGTTTTTAGTAATTTCTGTTAAGTGACTTCTAAAGTGACCTCTATGGCCCCCAACAACAACCAAAGACAGTGAATGCACTTCCCCCAAAGCCTGCCTTGTATTATTAGTCAACGAAATGCATTTGGGGAGTATTTTCCTCTTTTGGATGATCTATGCTGGGAAATTTCTCTATTATAAATATAAAAATAATAGAGCCTAATATGAGTATTTATAGGTGCAATTAATCCCCTGAATATGTTTCACTGAGATCTAAGGGTATATGCATATTAAAAATGTATTTTAAAGTTCTTAGTCTATGACACAGATTGACACCCATACAAAAATCACTGATTAGATCAAGCATGTCAAACTCATGGGGCATGCAGCTCGTGGGCCGTGAGTTTGACAGGCTTGAATTCAATCATAAGATCACACAAATTAATATACCTGCATAGACTAGTGTGTGAGGGGTGCCAACAAAAGTTCAACAAAACTTTTGTATTAACCAATGTTTGCTATCTCCAATCTAGTGTGATTAGGATTCCCCAATTTGAGGTAGGGGAAGAGGAGAAACTTTATGTAAATGAACAATTTGCAAACTGGGGAAACACAGCCTCTGGTTTAATGGCAAGTGTACTTCACTGAGACAAGGGGAAGCCTGCTCTGGTCTTTGATTGGTCAAGTTTTATGCAAATGAAGATTCTAAATTTGCTGGTTTGATTGGTCCAAAGAGCACTGTCTTAACTGGTCTGATTGTTCATTATAGAAATGTTCTGATTGATTGGTAAAGATGCAAATGAGAATATAGCTGCCCAGCTTCAATTGGGTAGGTCAGGTTTCATCATGTTAGTCAAAGTCGGATTCCAGGAATTCCTCTAAAAGGGGGGGTTGGGACTCCAGGAACACGGTGAGGGCCTACAGTTCAGCCCGTGACTTTTTCCTGAAATACAGCGTGTCTTGTGGGAGGCCCCTGTGAGCAATGCCTGCTAGACTCTGGTTATGAATTTAAGCCCAATTAACTACAAGGAGTCCCTCGTGGCAGATAATTCCTTCTTCTGGCTCACAGTGAACACAGAGGTTTACCTGGATAAAAGTTATAAAGTATGCACCGAATACCCAGCTAATAGCTCACTCTGGGTCGTTTTCGTGTTTCCCAGTGTTGGAAAGAGAGCTTGCCAATGAGGCACCAGCAATTGCATGGTGTTGGTGTCCTGCAGAGTGGACATTTAAAAACTTGGTACATTGCGATGTCCCTTTATTAATCTGACTATGCCTAGATGAGTAATTTCGGATTTCAGTTTCCACGTGCTCCCTCCTCACTGTAGTCCTCCAAAGCAAGCCCTCGCTCGCAAAACCAGGCTCCCCCCTTCCTTCTAACTGGCTTTCCTCTAATCCCTGTGAACTACTGTCTCCAACCACAAGGTATCCTGAATATTCATCGAGGGGCGTGGCTCCGCCGCACACCCGGCTCCTGACAGCTGAGAGCCGCTGAAAGGGCCAGCCAGCTGCGGGCCGAGAGAACAGATCTCACTTTGTGTGCGGGGCGGACAGGCTGCCCAGCCTCGAGCCTCCTCGAGACCGACCGCACATTGTGCAAGTGTGGAAGCGGCTCTGCCAAGACGAATGGGCTTTGCCGAGGCAGGGCGCGGGAGCTGAATTCGGGGGGTGCACATCTCCCCGCCACCCACCTGCCAGGGCCTGCGGAATTCCATTGATAAACATCCAGGCATTATCCTCCTCAGGAGTTTGTCCATTTTAAAGAATACAAATACCCTTTTGTGTGAGTAATCGCGGGCTTCTTAGCCTCTGGCGGCACCTCTTCTTTCGCAATGCCACCCAATGGAGACTCTTTCTTCTGCCTTCTCAGGGTTAATCACAATGGGTCCTCACTTTTTTAAAAAAAATTTCTTTATTTTGGAGATCATCAAGCCATCTTATTTCTATCTCCCCTCCTCTCCATCGTTCTTCGTTTAGCAGTATAGCATAGCGGTTAAAAGCCAAACACCCTGAGTTGAAATTCCAGTTTGACCACTTAGAATCATCTGTATGAATGTGGCACATCAACCTCTTTTGCCTTAGTTTCTTCATGTGCATATTGGAGGTAATAATGCTATTTGTCACATAATGTTGGTCTAAGAATAAAGTGACCTACATCTATATCTATATCTGTTATATGGTAGTAAATTATCATATAATATAATACTAATCATATAATGTATTAATGTATGGTGGTCATATGTGTATTACAAATACATACATTTGTAATATATATAATGCTTGGACAGTGCCAGGCATGTTTTAAACACTCAATAAATATTATTATTATTATTATTATTATTATTATTATTATTATTTTAAATATGTTTTTATTGATTTCAAAGAGGAAGGAAGAGGAAGAGAGAAACATCCATGATGAAAGTATTGATCAGGTGCCTCCTGCACGTGCCCACTGGGGATTGAACCTGTAACTGGGGCATGTGCTCTGACTGGGAATACAACTGAACCGTGACCTCCATGGGTCATGAGTTGACACTCAACCACTGAGCCATACCAGCTGGGCTTGTTATTACTTTATTTCTTGACTGGATGAGACAGGCTGAATACAGCTGAGTGTAAAACCGTGGAAATTAGCTGGGGTAAGTACTGCAGGAGGTTGAGCCCCACCAAAAGCAAAGTGTGAAAGAAATTTCATTCACCAAAGTCAAGGTGAAAGTCAGGCTGAGTCCAGAGAGAAGAGGCAGATGAGCCTGCAGTGGGAGCTGGGATGCAGCTAAGAAGGGAGTGCCGTTGGGGAAACACTGGCCATCTGTGTATCCTATTTGCCCATTTTAGAATTAGATTGTTTGTCATCTTTGGTGTTCAGTTGTATACTTAAAAAGTATACACATTTTGTATATTAACCTATTATTAGATGTATCATTGGTGAATATGCTCTCCCACTCAGTGGGTTGTCTTTTCATTTTGTTGATGGCTTCCGTCACCATGCAACAACTTTTTAGTTTGATATAGTTCCATTTATTTATTTTTTCTTTTGTTTCTCTTGCCTGAAATCTATATCAGAAAAAAATATTATTATGAGAAATGTCCAAGATTTTGCTACCTGTTTTCTTCTAGGAGTTTTATGGTTTCAAGTCTTACATTTAAATCCTTAATCTATTTTGAGTTTATTCTTGTGTTTGGGATAAGAAGGTGGTCCAGTTTCACTTTTTGCATGTTTCTGACCAATTTTCCCAACACCATTTATTGAGTAAACTGTCTTTACTTTATTGGATGTTCATGCCTTGTTTGTCAAATATTAATTGACCATAAAAGTGGTCAATTAATATTTGACAAACAAGGGGCTTATTATGGGTTTCTTTATCATCTCAGCAGAACATATCCTTCCCTGACTAATATTACACATGCCACTCTCTTTTTCACTTTGGTATCTCTATACTTACATTATGCCACTTGGGATGCCTCCCTGCTTTTCACGCTGCAGTAAATTGCTACTATCCTTAAAAAATCTTCCCTGTGCTTGTTATTGCACTGTGCTCAGATTTTTGGCCTGCGTGATTGGATGGATCTTGAATATGAGAAAGAAGAAAGAGGGATACCATAGTTGCCGGCGTATAAGACGACTTTTTGGCCCTGAAAAATACGTATTTGCAGGCGTATAAGACGACTGGGCGTATAAGACGACCCCCTAACATTTCCACTAAAAATACAGAGTTTGTTATATACTCGCCGTATAAGACTACCCCCCACTTGGAGGCATATTTTTCAGAGCCAAAAAATCGTCTTATACGCCGGCAAATACGGTATGTTTGGTAGGAAGGAAGAGCTTCATCATTTGCATAATGAATCTGAGAATGGGATATGTAGGCAGAGATGTCCAGAAGGCATTTAGCTATATGAGTCCGCAGCTCAGGATAGAGGCCTGGTCAGAAGAGAGTTGGGAGTCATCAGCATCGAGGGAGAAGTGGGCATGTTTATTCAGAGAAACTCTGTAAAATAAGGTAAGAAGAGCATGGAAGATGAAAAGATGGAACTTATGGCCCCGCGTGAGCCATGTGCCCCAGGGGGCCATGTGCCCCGGGAGAGCCATGTGCCCCAGGGGGCTGTGTGCCCCAGGGGGCCGTGTGCCCCAGGTGAGCCGTGTGTCCCAGGGGGGGCCATATGTCCCGGGAGAGCCGTGTGCTCCTGAGAAGTGGTGGGACCCGGGGAGTCCAGAGGAGGTGCGGATTCTATTCGTATGGTCCTGAGATAGTCACCATAAAACAAGCAGACTGTCAAATGACAGAGGGGAGGGGAAGGAGACCTGGGGGAGATAAGAGATCAACCGAAGGACTGGTATGCATGCATACAAGTACAACTAATGAACACAGAACTCTGGGGAGGGAGGGCATGTATGGGAGGTGGGGAGGGGGCAATGGTAAGCTATGTACACATATAATACCTTAATAAATTTTTTAAAAAATGAAAAGAAAAAAAGAAAAGAAAAGATGGAACTTAGGGAAACCCCAACATTTAGGGAAAAGCAGAGCCCTTACCAACTTCCCCAACTTCACAATGTCCCCGCAGGCTATTTAGGTTTAAGCACAAACTCTGGAAAACTAGGCCTATATTGTTGATCCAGATTTACAAATGTTACATTTAATTTTGAAAAAACAAAACAAAAACAAGCAGGGTACTGCACAATCACAGCGGTTGAGAAGACATGAGAATGTCTTTGAAGGTGGAATTGCTTGCTTTTATATTAAGAAGACTTCCCTGTAAAAGTTCAGCTTTGATCATGTTAAAAGAAAGCATAGATTGGTAAATTCAATTTAGAGGCCTACCCTGGCCTTTTGATTCCTGGTTTTCCTCAACCAGGTCTTCTGACTGACATCAACTTAACGGGCTGAGAACGTTTCAAGGGTTTTTAACTTGTCGCCCCTATGCTCTGTTTTGTTTTGTGTGTTTTTCATCATGCGATTGCTCTTTGGAGATAATTATTAAATTGTTCTAAATGGTCACCCTAATACCACAGGTATTTACATGGCATTTGGACCGCCGTCATGGGTCAAGAGAGGTATAATTGGAATGTATTTCAAGGCAAACCACGGAGGTTCTTTCAACCCTGATTCTATTTAACGTCTATAGCCTTGGCGGCTCCCTAGTCCACGTCTCTGGGGTAACTCTCTCTCGGAAGCGTAACTCCCTTTGAAATCAGTTCCTTGCCAAAAAAAAAAAAGGGACATTTCCCCTTTGATACGAAGATAGAGATTATATCAACAATTATATTGTCAAATAAAATTCCAAATGCATTAAACTGTGTTGCACTTAATCTAACTCTTTCCTAAGTCTTTGGGCAAATTTAAGTATGTGTGTGACATCTGTCCTCAATCTTGGGAGTCTGTTGTTAAAAAAAAAATCACAGTTTATATGCTATATAAATATACCACCATGCAGTATGTAGTGTTTTGCTGAACATTATATATTAAAAACCCTAATTGAGGGCAAAAACGAGAAGAACAGACAATGAAAGGCAGCCTGCCTTGTGTCAAGGGCACCACTCCAGGGTGACATCTGCTCATGAGCTGCTGGAGAGCATTTTTCTCATACGGGAAAAATTATCCTTGGGATCTGCAGATTGAATGTCCTGTCCATGTGTTTATTAATTACTTTTCATTTCATCAAGTGGTGGAAACCTTCACGCGTCCTCTAAACGTACAATGCTCTGCCATTCATAGTTGAGTCACTGCTGTGACTAACATTTTGTTTGTCAGTGTGTCTCTGAATGCCTACTACGGACTAGTCTTATCAGGGCTCACATCCCATCTACAATTTCCACGTGAACTCTACAATACAGTCATTATAGTTTCTGTTTTATAGGTGAGGAAGCTGGATCTTGGAGAGGTTAGTACATGGATTCGGGTCGCAGCTGGTGAGCGACAGAGTTGGAGTCAATGCCAAGACTGTCTGCCTCCAGAGCTCATGCCCTTTCTGTGAGACCTTGAGACCTCTCACTTAGTCTTTCTTCCTTCTGCCACCTTAGAGCTCTTCCCCACAGCTTCTCACATGCCCTTGGAAGCTCCAAGTTCATGAGCCAGCGCATGGGAGAGTTTGGTGAGATCATTTTGAGGGACTTGAGAATCCTCTGACCCTAGACTTCCAATTCCACTTATCTTGGAGTTCCTGCCTCCTTAGCAACTGGCCTTGTCGGTGGCTGACCAGTTTAGTGGTGGCTGGTTCCTCTTCTTGGCTCTGCCTCTAACTCATAGGGTGATCAGAGATGTCACCTAACCATTTCATGTCACTGGTTCTCCAAATATAAAATGGAGGCATATTGCCAAAACCGTCTGGCTCAGTGGATAGAGCGTCGGCCTGCGGACTGAAGGGGTCCCGGGTTCGATTCTGGTCAAGGGCATGTACCTTGGTTGTGGGCACATCCCCAGTAGGGGGTGTGTAGGAGGCAGCTGGTCGTTTCTCTCTCATCCATGTTCCTAACTCTCTATCCCTCTCTCTTCCTCTCTGTAAAAAATCGACTATATATATATATATATATATATATATATATATATATATATAAATGGAGGCATATTAAGAATCACCTTCTTTCCTGAGGGCTTCCACTGACTAGCTAATTAGGCCTGGGGCTACATTTTAGACCTATGAAGCATATTAATTCAAGTCAATAATCGCTTATTGAGTGCTTGCAGTGTGCAGACCAGGTGGAGGCATAGCGCTACTGACCTGCTGCGGCACTATTCTAAATATATATTTTTTTCATTTTGCATCTCTGTGAGACTCCAACCCACCTCTAAGAATGCCTTTATCCCCACCTACATGTTTATTTAATTCCTCTCTGTGCCAAGACTTACTCCTGAGTGCCCACTCTACTTTGTCTGCAGGGGACTATAGCATAGTTCCTTCTTGTCCTATAGGAAATTTTGTTAGAATTCAACCAGTTTGGAAAACGAACTCTTCTTACTCTGCTAAACTGGTTCTGTTTCTCTGGGTTGGAGCATGCCATGGTCCATACAGATCTACAGTGTTAAGCCCAGAGGAGCACACGTTTTATTTTAAACATGCCTCTACTATAACACTGGGTCTTCCCACAGCGAGATCATAATGGTGACAACAGAACTGGCATGTGTCTGACAAGTACTTCCCATATCCATAAGCCTGAGAGATAGCATTCCTGAGATTCCAAGATCAGATCTTCCTTGGTCTCTGTGCCAGCTCTTGAGATAGCAGCATGCTGGGAACAAATCCAGGATTGGGTTTATCCTGTCTGGAGCCAGCTCTCCAAAGGTCGAACGTTTACTCTAGTCTATTGAACTAGTTTCCTTATATTTTCATTGGGGATCTTTTAGTAACAAGGCAGGTTTCTGGGACTCTGCTATGAACAGTAATGGAGCTGATGTATATTTTTACATGTGTGTATATTTGCTTCTATTCTGTGTGTGTGTGTGTGTGTGTGTGTGAGAGAGAGAGAGAGAGAGAGAGAGAGAGAGAGAGAGAGAGAGAAACCTGGGGCAATTTACTTTCTACTATTTGGGAGACATTAATTAATGTAGTGAATGTTTCAGATTCTTAGTTACCTTAGGGATACCAGGGGAAGTTCTTCAAAGAATCTGCACCATAGTCAAAGATGGACAGGTAGAGTGTGCTAGAAATGAGCAGCCCTGGGTGCCAGGAGCAAAACTGCTGGAGAGAATTGGTGAAGGATTCACTGACCGTCTAAGGAAAGGGCAGTGTGAGTCTTAATGCAGCATCTTGTCAAGTTTAAGCCATAGCCACTTCATGAAGTTTTGGCCTGTGCTAGGTGGTAACCAGTGACTTGAACTAAAGGAAGAAAAGTTTACCATTTTGGAAGAAAGAGCAAGTAATTGACCTTGAAAAAAAAAGTTTGGACAATACTGTTAAAGCCACTTCTCTTCTTCTGGTATCATCTTTGGAAACCAAATTTCACTAAAAATATGAAAATGGGATAAAACGTTTGAGACAAGCTCTTGTCTGTTGGACTTTTTCATCCAAGACCCCTTAATTATCTATCAGATCCAAATACATCTCAAGGGCTTTGTCTGCTCTACAAAATGTATTCGTCCAACACAAGTAGGTTTGAAAGATTAAAGTCAGCAGGAGAGGATTTGACAGATTGGGGAGTGTATTAGTGTTTGCTGAGATTGAGATCATTTTTTTAAAAAAGGTTATTTATTTTTAAAATTTAAATTATTTATTGTTTAATGTATTACTTAAGCTTCCTCCCCCCCCCCCCATTGACTTCTCCCTGGCTGCTCCCAACCCCTAGCACATGCCCTCCCTTTCCCCCATCCACCCCTGTCTGTGTCCATTGGTTATGTTCATATGCACGCATACAAGTCCTTTGGTTGATCTGGTTGGGATCACTTTTTTCAAAAAGCTTTTCAAAGTAATGACTGACATGATAGAGGGCCTGGCGTCACAAATAGCAATCCTAGACAAAGCAGTTCAATAGGGTTTATTAGCTGCACTTTTTTTTCTTACTGACGCATTTCATATCTGAGATGCAGTTGCACTGTAAGAATGGACACTACTGGCTGAAGTGCATCCTGAACAATTAGGTTTCCTTTAGATGAAACATCGTGGTTACTCATCTTTTATTTCCAGTATTTGCTTTGGAGGAGCTTCTACTGCTCTAGGAATGTCAGCCAAGCTGACTTTCCCACAGTCCCTGAGTCCTATTATTTATGGGATCAGCGATTTTATTCATTATTATGTCACTGTAGGACTGGCTTCATGCTAATTATAGAAGCTCTTTTCTCTTTGGACCAGACAAGTCATCAAATGGCCTGGTTTGCCTTTGGGGAGGTAATAAATCAAAAGTATTTTTTTAAAAATAAACCCACAAATGTACAAATTTAAAAAGAAATAAAAAACATTTAGTTTGACCTTTTAAAATTCTAACTAATCTAGAGAATTAGAGAATTTTCTTAGAAATATAGCAGAGAGGTCCATGATTGCTTTATAGAATCATCATTCCATTTCATACATTTAAACACCCCCCCCCCCCCCCCGAATTAGAAGAAATGCTGTGACAAGTATTTTAAATTTTCACTGGCAGGAATGCACCCTGGGACCAAGTTCCTGTCATTCCCAGATGGCACCTCTAGAATTTCCTTCCAGTTAACATTGCTAACATTTTACTGCTTTGACTGAGGCAAGATGAAGAATCAGCAAAGCAACTCAGTGCAAGTAAATACAAATGCTATTAAAAGTTGCAAATTTTTTAAAAAAAGTTGTTAACTTTGTGCTTTGTGAATTTAAGGAAATATATGACCTCAGGCCTGGGTAAAATATGTGTGAATCCATGTTTTTCTCAAAAAGAAAGGTTGGTCCATATAGCTTGTTCCCTTCAATATATTACATTTATTCCAAGCGAATAATTAAAGGCAAGTGCAAACATTTAGCTACAAGTTGATAATAGCAAAAAATTGGAAGTAACCTTACATTTAGGTTTCCCAACCTTACAGGAATAGTTACAGAAACAATGGCACATGCATAAAATAGAATTCTTGTAGCCACTTGAAAAGAAGTTGCAGAGGAGCATTTAATGACATAATAAGATGATTAAAATGTACTGAGTGGAAAATGCAGTTCACAAAATAGTACATAAAGCATTAGTTTTTAAATCCCTTTTGGTCACATGACTTTGAGAATTTGAATTTGAATAAAATGTTTACCTTGGGTTTCCTATCTCCTATCTCCTTTTCCCCAGCCACTGTCAGCACCTTACTGTTTCATCTCGGATGATCTTTTCTGAGCTTTGCTCCTGCTAGCTTACCCATAAAACTTGAGTTTCTCCATGGTTTGCAAGTTAGGTAAATCATGTAATACTGGACTTTGAAACTCTCCCTTACATTTTATGTAAACAAAAAGGTCTCATGCATAACTTGCTGAAGATTTAATCTACTGTTCGTGGCAGATGATTTTAATGTTCTCAGTGCTCATCTTGATGGCCATTCATTCATACATTTTTCACATGTACAACACTCAGTGCAGAGCCAGAGACGTAATAAACAAACTTGTAAGTGAGAACTGTTATTTTTGTTCACCTGCACAATTTATCCACTCGGATCCTATGGAACAACTACCTTGAACATGGTTAGTCAGTGGTGGATAAGACAGATACAGGTCTGCTGTCCTTCAGCTTCTTTATGCTTAGTGGGGGAAATCGGACATCAGTCAGCCACTAAAGAAAAAAAGGGGATGGTGCTACTCAGTGGAGATAGCACGGTGCAGGCATATATTGGGGCCACTCAGCCTTTTATGAGGTGTCATGAATACTTGGCCCTAAAGGTGAGTTGAGATTAGATTGGACGGTGGAGTGGATGGAAAGTAAACAGCATTCCAACTAGAGGGAATAGCATGTGCAAAGGGCCCTGGGTGGACACTTGACCCGGATTCCTGTTGGTTTCTGTCATTGAGGAAAGGTATATTCTTAGTCACTGGCAGTCAAGAGAGGTGTTAAGTATAACTCCTCCAGAATGGACTTCATTCTGTTTGCAAAGTTTATCTTTCTTAACTCTATTTAGAAACAGAAGACGGGATGTCTGCTGCAATTATAGTGAACTTCCCAATAGCTCCCAGGATATGTAGAATGAGTTGTGTGGGAAGTAAAACCAGTAAGGTTTCAGCTACAAATCTCAAATTTGAATACCTGGCTCTCAGTTCCAAACTGCCTTAGTTGTCCTTGGAATTTCAATAGTGTTACTTCAAATTCTGTCTTCATAAAATCAAATTGAATTCAGAGTTCTGAGTTCATAAAGTTCTCAATATTCTTAATCTTTCATGCTACATCTATAATTTTGGTATTAAGTGGGATTAATTGAACACGGGATAACATTCGATCACCATTAGTTTCCTGGGGAGGTAAAGGTTTTGCTTGCCCATAGTGTGTACAGATGATCTGACTTGCTTCCTTTGAAGCCCGTTTGAATATAAAAATAGATGCAAATTCCTCAGGAATTACAGGTATGGTAGATCATTTTGTAGGTGCACTTGATTGGAGTAGACCCTCTTATCAAGTTTCAGTTATATCAAATTGTTTAACAGGCTTGAGTCCATAAAAACCAGACTTTCTAGAAGAGAAAGTTCAGTATAAGTTCAGAGGCATGTGACAGAACCACTTTGCAAACATGATTTTCCCATATTTAAGCAATACTACCCTCCCTCTTCCTACATAACATCGTGTAAGATAATATTGCAAACAAATGCCCAGACAGATGCTGAATTATTTATAAGCACGGGCTAGTGATGTGTATTGGAGAGAAGAAATAACAAAGCAAGAAATAATAATGTTTCTGAGACTGATAGAGTAAAAGGACATAAGCTGATGTGAGCGAGCAATGTCTCTAGAGATTTACACCCACAGGAAAGCTGTCCTGTCACTTGGTTCACGCAGATCTTTACTTGGGAATAGAAACAATAGAATTACTTGCACTGTATTATTTAATGTTTTATTTATAACTTCTCAGAAATTTCCATAACCAACATTATTTAGTCACAGATGTCTTCACAATTCAAGATCACAGGCTCTGACAGCCATATTTCCCCCCCACGGGGATGATTTGTAGTATCTCTCTGATGTTTGACAATTTGGAATCTTCCGGTCCTTGCCTATTCACTATTGTATTTTTACAACAGAGTACGTCAGCCATGGCAATTAGAAGATTAAGACACTCTATTCTAGTGCTTTTTTTCAAAAGAAATATTTAAAGACTGTCTGTTTCTAAGGACTTTATTATTTTGTTGGTTTGTGTGGGGTTTTTTTTGTTGTTTTTTTTTTCAGATGTGAGTAGCCAAGACAGTATTTAGAGTTTGGCCATAAACCAAGAGGAAATCTCAATAGTTGCCACTGAGGTTGGTGTACAGAAGAGCCAAAGTCTTAAGAAGGCCCTGACTCTTTTTAGAGAGTTATTTTAGGATGGAGTGGTGCTCCCCAGTTCTTCCTGATAAGCTACATTGACTAAATCCTCCCAATGTTTAAGGACCAAAACCATGTTTAAGTTAAATCGTAGTTTTAACAATTAAAAATTGATAAATCTCTCTACTCCTAATTAGGATAGAGAAGGTACACATGTATTTCCCCCCCATGCTGGCAGGGATGCTTTTATGAAGTCAGATTTGTCTTCCTTTTACTCTTTTACCTCAAGTGCCTAGAACAGAGCCTGGCTCAGAGTAGGTGCTTCGTAAATGTGTCCCCTCAGGTGATATGTTGGACTAATCAAAAAGTAGCCTCCACATCAGTATTTGAGAACATTTGCCAAATATGATGATTTTGGTTTCGGCATTTGTTTGATAATCCTGGCCTTTTCAGGCCACGCCCTCGGAGAGAGAACACATGAGCACGGGGTGATCGATCAGCTGGTAGTAAATCCCCATGCAGCTGAGTCACTGCCATCAGTGCTCCAGTCCTATTCCTTCCTGTGACAGAATCCAGATAACTCGCACCCAGGCCCCTAACGTTTGTGGAGGCTGAGACAAAAGTATCAAGAAAGTTACTTAAATGTTCTAAATCAAGACAATCAATTATAAAATACTAGAGGCCTGGTGCATGAATTCGTGCATGGGTGGGGTTCCCCCCCCCCCCCAGTGGCCTGTGGGAATTGGGCCCCAGATCACACCCCCAGCCTTGCAGTCCCACAGCTCTGCCTGGCACCCTGCCTTGGCCTGGTGCCTCTCCCTCACCTGCTCCACCATCCCACCTGCAGGGAGATGGATCAGGGCCAGGCGACCCCCCCCTGCTTTCCTCCCCACCGCCACTGGTCGCCGTCTGCAGGTGATTGGTCAGGGCAATTGGGCCCCTGCTTGCACCCACCTTGGCCTGGTACCATCTGCTCACCTGCTCCACCACCCTGCCATGGTCCTGCTCTCATTGGGGCCCATGGGGCCTGCAGCATCTCCACTGCAACCCACTGCCAGTGCCGCATCACCGATACCTGCCATGTTCCTCACTAACCCCTGGTGGTCAGCGCACATCATAGTGAGCAGTTAAGCTGCCGGTAGAACTCTTGGCTGGACAATTTGAATATTAGGCTTTTATTATATAGGATATGCTGTTCTTTGAACCCAAAAGTGGAACACACACACACACACACACACACACACACACATGTCTTTCAGCATTATTACAAAAACGGTATTTTGTTATGCAGTGACCTACACCATTCATGGTGAGAGGAAAGACTGGGCACATTAACTGTCCTCTTACCTAAGTGCTTCAGCGGCTCAAATCCACCCCCACCCCTCAGGGAGCGTTCATCTCCAAGAGATCCAAAGCAGCAAAACCCACAATCTGCGATGGCATCTGGATGCAAGGCAAGAGATGCAGGGAATTGTTTCTCTGGGGCCTGAACAGAGGAAGTGAGGAGAGCAGATGTTTAGGGTTAGGGTCTCATTGTGCTACAGCTGAGACCCAGAGCCTGCCCGGCAAAGCTGTCCATGTGTTCCTTACAATCTTTTCTTCTTTGTGGTTGCGGCATATGGGGCCCTCCAAAGCATGGTCCCGTCTTGCCTGCATCTAAGGACAGCATGTCTTGCAGATTCTCCCGGGAAGCCATTAAGGTTTTCTTGTAATTGTCACTGGAGCCACTCCTGCTCTGCTGACGGCAGATGTAATCTGCTCTGACCGAGGGTGAGCTTTCTTTCTAACGACGCTTTCATTAGTGTCCTAAATGGACAGGCGTGCCTTTTCTGTGCCCTAACAGGCTTCTTTCTGGGGAACATGAAAGGAGCCGCAGGGTTGGCTCAGAGGATATTTGGGTAGCATTAGCCTGTGTATTATCTGGAAGCATCCTTCCACACCAACAGTCAGCCAGAGCCTCCGGGCAAAATCCAGGCATCTGGATCTTTGACCTCATCCCCTAACCCCTTTCAGTTCCAAAGTCCTCTTTTTTCTTTCTTTTTTTTAATTCTTTCCCCTCAAGGCTCACTGAGTCCTCCAGAAAATAAACAGGCCTCCTGCTACCCACCTTTAGTAGTCAACCACCTGAGCTGGGCCAGCTGGTCAGCACTGCCTGTTCCCAACCCCCATCTCCACAGTTTATGCTCAGCTGTTCTTTCCAACAACAGTCCGACAACAGGTCCAACTACTTCTTAAAGCCATCCGAAGTTCCTAATGATACACGCACATGAGCCCCAGGAAAGACACTTGTCCTTCTGTTCCCGTGGCTAGAGGGCATCCGGCTAATGCACCTGAGAGCTGTGCCAAAAAATGTTTACACAGACGGCCTGAAGAAGGGGAGGGGGACTGTATGTGTCATTTAAAACTAGGATTTCATCTTTCAAAAGACTCTTCCAATGGACTCTAGGTTAAGCTTGTGCATGTAAACAGGATGTAAATAGCCTGAAATTCACATCAGGGTTATTCGAGTAGTTTTATGGACTCTCCGGTTAACAAAAGATGTGTGGACACAGAGACAAAGGTGACGCTGGCCTTTATCACGGTTTGGGTGGGACGAAGCAAAGTGTTGCAACAATCAGAAGAGAAACCTTGGGCCTAAATGTACTATGTACTATCATTAGATTGAAAAATCTTGGTCCCTGAATATGCAGAGAAGAAAACTGACGTTCCATTTTAAGAGAAATGTAGCTAACGTGTCTCAAAACTTGGGGACCAGGGGTGTCTCTGGGTGAATTGCACTTCAGTTCTCTCCTGATAAATCAATAACAATGTCATTAATTAGGGCAATCCTGCAAGGATTGTGATCCAGTTAGAATGCTATCTTCTAATTTTGGCCACCTCTTTGCTCATTTGTTTATGTATTTCACTTTTAAAATAATAATTGAACATTTGCTATGTTCCAACCATGATACTAGGCCCTTTCTCACTAAGAAGATTCTATAAGTCAAGTATCCATGTATTCATTTTACAGATGACAGAGCTGTAGGGAGGAGAGGGTAAGTAATTTGCCAAAAAAAAAGCTCACAATTAGCAAATCTCAGAGCTGGAGTTTGAGCCCCTCTCTGTCTGATACCAGAGCCATTTTCACTACATCCCATCAGCCCGGCGGTCCCTCTTCCACTTCCCAGGGAATCACGAGGCTCATGCATTTATTAGAAGAAGTGATAGATGTGGAAAAGGAAACCAAAATATGGTACAGTGGGCAGAACACAATTTGGGGAGTCACTGGCAAATCTGAGTTCAAGTCTGGGCTCTTCTATGTTCTGGCCGTGAGCCTCTACGTAAATAGTTTAGCTTCTGGAGTATAATTACTTTATCGGTCAAACAGTGCTTCTTTTACTCATAAGTCAGATATTTACCGAGCAGTTACTAATTCCAGGCATTGTTCTAGGTGTCCACTATGCCAGGAAAGGGCAGCAGGGGCTGTGGATAAAGGATTGGGTAAAAAGGGTCCAATTTAAAAGCAGGTCTAAAACAGATTCACTGAGAAGGCCACTTTTGAGAGAACAGTTGGAGGAAGTGAGGGAGTGAGCCATGGCTAAGGTGACCAGATCGTCCAGGTGTGGGCGGGACAGTCCTGATTTCTAACATTTTTTTCCCGAGTCCTGCAGCATTTTTAAAAAGTCCCGATTTTTGGGAAGAATCTTTCCAATGTTTCCAAAAATCGGGACTTTTTTAGAATGCCACGGGACACGGGAAAAAATTGTTAGAAATCAGGACTGTCCCGCCCACAACTGGACGATCTGGTCACCTTAGCCATGGGGTACCTGGGGAGAGATTGTTCCAAACAGAGGCAATAGCTAGTGGGGAGCCTGATGTGCTGAAAGAGGAGTGAGGAGACAAGTGTGGCTGAAGCAGGTGAGCAAGGCAGACAATAAAGGCAGACAACCAGGGGTCAGAGGGGAACAAGGGGCAACTGTTGTGTGTAGTGTTGTAGGCCATGATTGAGAATTTTAAGTTTGTGTGTTTGTTTGTTTTTAATATATTTTTTATTGATTTCAAAGAGGAGGAGAGAGAGATAGAAACATCAACGATGAGAGAGAATCATTGATTGGCTGCCTCCTGCATGCCCCCTATTGGGGATCAAGCCAGTAATCCGAGCATATGCCCTGACAGGGAATCAAACCAGTGACCTCTTGGTTCCTGGGTCAATGCTCAACCACTGAGACACACCTGGTTGGACAGGACTTAGGCTTTTAACCTGAGATGAGAATTCACTGGAGGTTGTGAGCCTAGGACTTGTGTATTGGAAGAAAGGCCCACTCTGGCTGCTGTGCTGAGGAGAAATCGTAGATGGGCAAGGACAGGAAGCAGAGGCACAGGTCAGGATGCTGTTGCCTCCAGGCAGGAGATGGTGGTGATTTGGACCCGGAAGAAGAGAAGATGTGGAGGTGGAGGGAGGTGGTTGGATTCTGGACCTATCTTGAAAGTAGAAATAACAGGGTTTGCTGATGGTTCAGATTGAGCGTGAGAGAAATAAGATAATCAAGGAGGCCTTTGAGGTTTGTGTTCTGAGCAACTGGAAGAATTGTGTTGCCATTAACCAGGATGGGAAAGCTAGGAGAAACGAACTTGGGATGGGGGAAGAGGAGAGGGAGAATTTAGTGACAATACTATCTGCCTTGCCTCCCTCATGGGATTAAATGTGATGATTTGTGTGTAATTTACCCTCTCAATATGCCTAATTGTCCCTAGCATTTGAAGACTCGTCCCCTTCTTATTCTGATTTGATCTGCTCAATGCATAGTCTCCTTTCTTTCACTCAGGTGGTTCCAGGGGTGGGCGAAGGGTTTCTAGCACAGGGACTCCCGGATCTGAAAGGTATTATCTGAGCTATGTTTAGGTGGATTTTAGAATAGGTCCTCACGACCATGATTCAAGTATGACTTAACCGTTAATACCTTTATTTCTCCCCAGCAGAATAGTGTTTCTAATTTTTCTTTTATATAGCAACTGATGTTGCCATGCAGATCTCTTGGTTGCTATGAGATGGTAACATTACTCTGCCCTGTGATTGGCCGGGGCCTCCCATGCTGTGTGGTTCTCACTGGAGCGACTGACACAGAGCTGTTACTATGGTGAACTTTGCAATTTCCTTTGATTGGTGGATTTCAGAAATAGGTCATCAGTGGAATTCATTACATTCTGTAAGTAAAAATAAAAAAATGATGTTTATCATACCTTTTTCAGGTCAGTCACCAACATGAAGGAAATGTGACACTTCACGACATAACGAATCACAGCTGGATGACTTAGGAACCTTCTGAGAAAGGAAGGGTAATAGCGATCTTGTGCTAAATTTGGGTGGGAACTATTTCCCCTCCTGCCTTGAGTTGATTATTCCGAGTTAAGGGTGCCAGGCTGACCAGAGTTGAGGGTGTGTGTGTGCATGGGCTCAAAGGTAATGATTCTCCCTGTGGGATTGAGGGTGATGCTGGGGGCTGGGTGTGGAGGGCAGGGGGGACACGGGCTTTAGGCTGAACTGGTTAACACTGCACCTCAGGTGTTCTTGTGCATCAGGAGGGTGCTAAGACTTCTGTCATCAGACCCCTCCAGAAAGGGAAGCTTCTGACTCTCCTGGCTGGAGATGAGTCGACAGAGGGGTCTGAGAGTTCACGTAGGGCTGCCGAATCCTCCTCTCTCCCACCCCACCCCCAGTCTCACCAGGTGGGTAGGCAGGTCCTGGAGAGTCGGGCCTCTGCTCATCTCTACTCCCAACAAATGGGAAAACAGTGGAAGAATGGGTTCAAACCTTTCTAATTTTGTAGCCTAACTCCCCTTTCTACAAGAAAAAAGCGGAAGCAAGTTGGAAGAACCTCGGAGGAGGGATGAATTATTTTAAGTGCATTAGATCTTTTAACATTCGGTTAGTAAGTCCCGTTTGGAGTGACGGGTGGTGGGGTGTGGGCTGAAACAGTTGGGAAGGGAGAGGATCAGGGAGCTTTAAAACAAAATAGGTAATAAATTAGGATGCTAGTGCTAATATTTATCATCCTGAGTGGGTCATTACTAACGTTTCTATATGACAAAATTACTTTTAGTAAAAATCATGCAATGAAAATAATAATAATAATGGGCCGAAAAGAAATGTTCTCTTATGAAACTTTGTATTGTATCAACTAAACATTAAAAATAAAATGAATAGTATGATCTCCAAATTAAAAAATGATGGAGTAATAGTTTTAATTTCATTTATATGTTTTTAAGAGAAAGAGATGAAAACTTAGATCTACATATTGGTCTTTTGCAGTAACAAATAGTAATCTTACAGTTTTGTTTTTGTAATTAACTTCAGCAACTTTGCCAAACTTGTTCATATGCATAAAGGGTTCTTTGACACTTTTTATTAATTTTACTTTTGAAAGGCTTCTTTCACATGAAGCAACAGATTAAATAGATAGGAAAAGTCTTAAATGTGCATAAAAATCCGATTTCACAATAGATCCCAGAAAACGTAAACACAATTAAAAACTCTTAAGTGGTCACCTAGAATAACAAAATTAAAGCAACTCAAGTTCTCTTTGTCTTTACAATGACTGTGCTATTATTGTTTAATTCAAATCAGTCATTTGAACACGAGAACATGTAAAACCAGAGAGATTGGGGAACCAAAGCAAGCTTTGTTATGTGCTTATTCTCAAAATAAATGCCCAGAATTAATTCTCTGAATAAACTTCCATGTAGAAAATGTTACTAAAGGAGAAGCAAAAAAAAAAAAAAATGTTCTCGATTGAAGCACATTATTATTATTAAAATTCAACAGCAACGGTAGAAATTGTTTAAAACCTAGGTCAACAAAAGATATTTTGTGGTTGTTGCAGGAGAGGAGTAGTTAATTACTGCCATTGTTTAAAATTACTTGCCATGGTGATAATAGGAAGCAGACTGGCTTTTTTAGTTGGATGTATTATTGTTTTTGAGTCGTCTGCAGTCCACACACTCCTGGGTGGCCTGTCCCCAGGGTGGACTAACCCTCCCACCCTTCCTCTGGCCCCACTCTGAAGCAGGACCACTAATTGTGTCCTGCCGGAGCCAGAGAGTGTGGTAAAAGGTGGTAAGGCACGAGACTGAAGGGATGGCAGAGAGACGCCAACATGCGGTTTGGTCATCAAATATCTGGTAAATTCTCCAACTCTGACCCTGACACTACTAAATGGATTTTCCCCCCCTTCTTACTCTCATAAGAAGAAGAAAAAAACAATCAAGCATCATTAGTTTAAGTGTGCTTTTCTCCTACAACATTAGCAATTTCTGCAGCTTTGCGTGTTGGTTGTGCTAGCCCTTCCTTATGTGGCCTACCACTTCCCCCTGAATGCCTTGTCATTCTGTGGCCTTGTTTTTGACCCCTAATGTCATTTGCGCTGAATTCAGCATTTATCTTCACTGATAAAACATGATGACATGCTCTGCTGAGCCATCAGAACTGGCTTAGTCCACAGGGCAGGGAAACTGGAGGCATGAAGTTGCAGGAACCATTATAAAGGGCAGAATGATTGGTAAGGGAAGGAGGGGAAAAAAAAGATCAGAAGTCATGACTTAGCCTTTTAGGTTTCTTATGTATGATGCTCCTTTTGTTTTTTCCCGTCTCCTCATCAGACAGATATATTTAGAACCACCCTGGTATTAATAAATGGTTGCCTGGGCAGGGTGATTTAAAAGCTCTGGAGTCTGAAATTCTACCATGAGTCCTGTATATTTCTTTAGGTTCAATATTGTTTGCTCTCCACGGACCTCTGGGACACAACTGCAGATACCTCTGGGAGAAGGAACACGTCAAGGTCTTTAACACTTTAGTATAAATGAGTCTATTCGATTGCTTCCTCTGTTATGTGATCAGCAGGATGGGGACACTGGGTACTTAGAAATTCATGGAATCACCTCTCAACCGTGTCTACCCTTGAATGTCTGCCTTGGGGTGAGATGGGGAGAAACAGGAAAAGGCACCCTGTTGATGATAGGTCTGAAGGAACTTCATGTATAAAGGATAACATGCTTTATTTTCATTTCTCTCACAGGAACATTCTCCTGCCCTACAGCACAGCCTCTCACTTTGCCCCCAAGAGTGCTGGAAACTTCACTGTATTATTTGGGTCTCATTTTTATTCCACTAACATATGTCTGGGGAGAGGGCCCTTTAAGATTTCTTCTTGGCTCTGCTTCAGGCTCCATAATAGCAATGGAGCCACGCTCCTTAATAAAGTGAGGGCAGGTGGCAGCAATCCAAAGTGGCCTCCATAAAATGCATTTGTAGGAGTGACTTTCAGCGTGCATGAAAGAATCAGGTGCCAGCCAGGACAAAAGCCCAGGCTGATAGCATGCCTCTAAGAAGGGTGCTTGCACCAACGTTTAAAAAAAAGAAGAAAAAAAAAAAAGAAAAGCATTTTTTTAAAAAAATCTACTGAATTGAGTTAATGTTCTGTGCCAGCTTCTGTTCCTAGGAGCGTCCTGTGTGTGTGTGCACGTGCATGTGCGTGGGTGGGGGCATGTGTGCACGACTAGTTTCACCCAGCTGCTACATGAAAAAATCACGTGGCCAGGCTGTAGAAATGATGATAGAGACTGCAAAGAAGGCAGGGTGTCTGCAAAGGTTTTCAAAAGCAAATGAGGTGAGCTTGACTTTGTGAATAATTTGCCTCCTCTCAAGGTTGAAAGGTATTTTTGTGTCACTGTATAATTCAAGAACATTTATTAATTATCCATCTGGATGGTTCTGTTCACAATGTGTATTTATTCCAAGCACAAGTTGTTAATAGGAATTACTAAAACTGATTTGGATATGAAATAAAATCCATTATTCAAGAGAATTACATAGTATATCAATGTATTACCACATAAATTTATACTCTACTATATATAGGTATTTTCTCAGGAATATGTGTATATGTTAAATATTTAAAAATAAAATCATATTTTGATTGCTCTAAAAAATTTAAAAGTCCCGTGGTGAAACTTTCCTTCCTGAAAAGTGTAAATTAGGAACGAGATGGTCATTGACTTGGTCATTTTCCCTCGATGGGCTCAGCTTTCTCATCCACAAAATTAGAGGGCGAGAACAACAAAGGATTTCTAAGACTCCTTCTCAGCTTCACCCTTCTGGATTCTAAGACTTTCGCAGTATGAATAATTTGTCCCATCATTTTTTTTTTATTGGGTTATTTATTCTGGGCTGCCTACATTAAAAGGAGTTCACCTCTGTTGGTACTAATAGTTTGAATTTGTTACTCATTTTCATTATTCTTTGGGGATGAAATGAGATGAGTCATAAGTGAGGAGGCCACAAAAGCATACGCAGATTAACAGGAAGACAAAGTCAGAAAAAGAGGTAGTGAGACGTCGGCATTAACCCCCGAAACAGCTTGAAAGCAAGAGCCGAGTCCCTGCTGTTACGGGCACAGCTCTTGTCCACTGCGCTGTCACCATTGGATACCCAGCCACGGGAGCACAGTCCTGAGCCTTTCCCAGAACCCGGCAGGCCTCACATGCAAGCGACTGACCTGCAGGAGAGAAAGGTCCGTGAGCGGTGTGAATTACAGGAAGTGAACATTAGGGTCAATGTTGGGGCAGGGCTTCCCCCACCTCTACGCTGCTTGACTCTTTCTTCCCATACCAAAAAGTGTCTTGAAAACGTTTTTTTTTTTCCTTTTCTTCTTAGTTTCCATTGTGGAAAATGAAAAGCCTCTTCCTTGGGGACAGTAACAATTAAGTAACTTTGTGCCATTGGTGGCTTTTGGTGGTATAAATCCATTCATCTGAAACCCATTCTATTGGCTAAAAATAATTTATTAACATATTTTGAAGGCAATTGACAACAAAATATGATCTGCCTCTAAATCACACAAATTAGCCAATGTGGAGATGTATAACCACACCATTTACAGAAAATAATAAGTTGGTTTACCTTAGCCAGTTTCTGGGTACCTGCTCTTTGTCCATTGTGCCTGGGGTGAAGAGATCAAACCTTCCTTGCCATATTGTAACATTCCGGAATATCCCTCTCTTATGGATTAAATGTTTGTATCCTCCCCCCCAATATTTCAAATATTAAAACCATACCCTCTATCCCCCACCATGTGATGGATGGCATTAGGAGGTGGAGCCTTTGGTAGATAATTAGGATTAGATGAGGTCATGTGGATGAAATTCTCATGAACAAGATTAGTGCCTTTATAAGAGTCATGAGAGGCTTGCTTCCTCTCTCTGCTCACTGATATATATATTAGGATATAAGGAAAAGTCAACAGTCTGCAACCCAGTAGAGGACCCTCATCAAGATATGACCATGCTTGTACCCTGATCTCAGACTTCCAGCCTTAGAACTGTGTGGAATAAATTTTTATCTATAATAATAAAATCGTAATATGATAATTAGACTGGACAGCTGAACGTCCTTCCAGATGTCCTTCTGGATGACTTTCCAAATGAAGTAGGGACTGTGAGGGCTGAGGCAAGCTGCTGCGGCTGTGAGGGCCGAGTCCCTTGCAGGAATTTCGTGCATCGGGCCTCTAGTTATTTATAACCATCCCAGTCTAGGTACTTTGTTACAGAAGTTGAAACTAAATAAGATGCTATTTTAGTGGCAATATTTTCCAGAACCACATATCTCTCTATTTTCCTACCTAGGATTTTGTGATGTGTAACAGCACATCAGTAAATTCCAGTTTATTTTTTGGTTGGTTATAAAGCAACAACCATGCCAAAATTCTCTGTTTT
This sequence comes from Vespertilio murinus, assembly GCA_963924515.1. NCBI lineage: Eukaryota > Metazoa > Chordata > Mammalia > Chiroptera > Vespertilionidae > Vespertilio > Vespertilio murinus. Next base: position 35,937,536 of record OZ004713.1, on the reverse strand, counting down.
GCATTTAGACTCTGTCAGACAGCAATTTTCTAGTGATGGTTGTTCTATAATATAGCCATCAATTCATAGTCTGCTGCTGGGTGATTTGAACACTCCTGGCTCATCTATCCTACAGTCTCAGCACAATTATTATGGCAGCTGGTATCATTTACTAGCAAGGGAAGTAGAGTGTATTTTTTATTTTATTTTTTTGTCCATTGGTGACTCTATTTATACATAATATAAAAAGATTGGTTTTTTTAAAATAATCATTTTAAAAATCCATAACCCCCTTATAAATTGTTTTAACAACCTCTTATGTCATCAGAAACCATACTTTTGCTCTCTCGCACTTTCTCTTCGGAGGCCGTTGCAACGCGGAAGACAGGGAGCGTATTGAGAGCGCAACCACCGCCACCATGAGTCTTCTCAACAAGCCCTGGAGTGAGATGACCCCGGAGGAGCTGCAGAAGCGGGAGGAGGAAGAGTTTAACACGGGCCCACTCTCTGTGCTCACTCAGTCAGTCAAGAACAACACCCCGGTGCTCATCAACTGTGGCAACAACAAGAAAGTCCTGGGCCGGGTGAAGGCTTTTGACAGGCACTGCAACATGGTGCTGGAGAATGTGAAGGCGATGTGGACCGAGGTCCCCAAGAGTGGCAAGGGCAAGAAGAAGTCCAAGCCAGTCAACAAGGACCACTACATCTCCAAGATGTTCCTGTCATTGTGGTCCTGCGGAACCCACTCATTGCTGGCAAGTAGGGGCTTGCTTCCTGCTGTCAAACTCACCACCCCACCTGGTCCTGCAAAGACCTGCCCTTTGACTTGAGAACAATAAAGTCCTGTGTTGTTTTTTGTTTGTTTGTTTGTTTGTTTGTTTGTTTTTTAATATATTTTATTGATTTTTCACAGAGAGGAAGGTAGAGGGACAGAGAGTTAGAAACATCGATGAGAGAGAAACATCGACCAGCTGCCTCTTGCACACCTTCCACTGGGGATGTGCCCACAACCAATGTACATGCCCTTGACCGGAATCTAACCCGGGACTTTTCAGTCCACAGACCGACGCTCTATCCACTGAGCAAAACCGGTTTCAGCTGTTTATTTTTTAAAGAAAAGAAAAGAAAAGAAAAGAAAAGAAAAGAAAAGAAAAGAAAAGAAAACATATTGCTATATTTTACATATATAATTATGGCTGAATTGATTCAGGTAATTACCATAAAGGTACAATCTAACCTGGAGTAGGATATACTCCTGAAAACATGGTAGAATGTCAACGTTTTCTAAGATATCTTATTTGTCAGAAGTTGATGGTGAGGGACCCAGGATAGCTATATGCGCCATATAATATTGTGTCATGAAAATGGTAACTAAACCCCAAACCATATAACAAAACGATTAAAACCCAAATCTGAATATGGAAGAACATAGAGCTTGAAAGGGGAGGGTGTACAAAAGGTGACAGGAAATGGTTGAAACAAACACACCTGCTAAACCAATTTTTATGTGGACGGTGGTGGTAGTAACTGTCAGCATACGACTGGAAATGACTTCAGTGCTCCTTTGGCACACTGTACGAATGCAAGACAAAGCATCTTTAGGTTGAATGTGTTTAGTGTAAATTGAACCTTTCAGCTTGAGGGTCCATTTGTATGCCTGCCTTATAGTCTTGTTCTCAGTGCTACTTGGCTGCGGCACATGAAAAAGGATGGCTAGGATTAGCTATGCTCACTGCTAACTCTCCTGCTTTCCTGGGTTGGTAGCTCCAAACTAGTAAGTTGACCTTACTAGTCTCTCTCAGGGTTAGTTTGAGTTGTTCTTTTGCTCTTGGGTCCATTCTTCCTTCAAGTCCTATAAAAACACAACTCAAAAGAAGATTGTGAGCTCTGGCTGCCTTTGATCTATGAGCAGGAAAGGAGATTATGATATGATTAATGAGCTCGGTGGGGCTTTGCCCATTGGCCTGTGAGATGATGTTAGCTCCCAGAACATTTAGAGGAGGAATAGGGGAGACCCAGCATGGTGGTTACACTCTTGGAAATGTGTAGGTTTGAAGGCTATACATTTCGTATCCCAGCAGGATTGTCTGTCATGGAGTGACAGAGACATGCTGAAGAGGATGGCTGCCCAACCGTTCACAAAGAATAATCCCACCCCTCTGCAAGCTGTATGTCCCCTCTGATCCAAGGATGTTCCCATTAAATGTGGCAGCACCTGAATTAATGGGGGGAAAATGGGCTTGTGTGAGGCTTAGCCAACGGGTAGAATCAGGTGAGGAGGATGACCGGCTCCAGTTCTTCAGCTCAGAGACTGTCATTGCTGTCAAACTGGGTTTAGACTGTGACTATTACCTTCTTGGTAAAGTATGCAATGTTTGTTGTTCCAAACACTGCATAGTTTGAATCCAGTTTTTCTCAGTCAGCTTTTCTTTATTTTGAGAAGGGATGTCTCTGAACTGGGTGGCAAAAGATGCTTGAACCAGCTGTGCCTGGACAAGGATGCCTTGTCTGGATGAAGGGCTCGAGCAGGGCCTGGGTCTGGACAGCTCAGCTTGATGCGCTAAGTCCTGGCCCAGGGCTGGGTCAGCTGGGGAAGGAACGCCTTTGTATAATTGGTCTGGATTTTTCTAGCTTGCACAAAGGCCCCTTAAAGTGCTAGTGGTACATGACCACCATCTTGGGAGGGTCCAAGAGCCATATGCAGTGGCATCCTGGTATTCCACATGGGTAGCTCATGGGCACATCTGAATGAAGGCTATGCCTCTAGGTTGTCACTTAATTTTCTTGTGTTTGAACAGTGACAAAACCTTGACCTCTAAAAGCTCCATAAGCAGTGCTTCTAACTGCTCTCGATGAGGTCCCAGGCTCCCTCCAACATGGATTCAAAGAATAAACCCTCTAGCCGAAACCGGTGTGGCTCAGTGGTAGGACGTCGGTCTGCGGACTGAAGGGTCCCGGGTTCGATTCCGGTCAAGGGCATGTATATTGGTTGTGGGCACATCCCCAGTAGGGGGTGTGCAGGAGGCAGCTGGTTGATGTTTCTCTCTCATTGACGTTTCTAGCTCTCTATCTCTCTCTCCCTTCCTCTCTGTAAAATAATCAATAATATATATAATAAACCCCCTACCCTGAGAAAACTCCTAACACCTAAAGTTCCCACTTGAGTCCATCTCCAACAGCTGTTTGATCTAGGGTGAGTCATTTAACCTTTCAGATCCTTTGTTTCCTTATCTCTAAAAAGGGGATGACAAATTTCACATGAAGGAATTGCCTTGAGGATTAAACAGAGAATGTTCTGGAGAACGTTTTGGGATACAGTATCCTAAAAATATGCAAATGTTAGGAGGGATCATTAATCCCATGCAAGCTCAGCCTCTGATTCACCTCGGGATGGGAAACCAGATGTTCCTGTTCCCCTTTTGTACAGTGGCCACTTCAAAGCCTTGGTAAGCCTTTAATAATGCCGATGCAAATAGAGGGAACAAGTTCTGAAAGCAAGGCTGCAACAGGAACTCTGTAGGAGCCTTCCCTCCCTCCTTCCTTCCTTCCTTCCTTCCTTCCTTCCTTCCTTCCTTCCTTCCTTCCTTCCTTTGTCTTTCTTTCTAACCCTAGCCCAATGATATATTTTTATTGATTTTGAGAGAGAGAGAGAGAGAGATAAGAAACATCAATTGGTTGCCTCCAGTATGCATTCCGAACAGGGATTGAACCTACTCCCTAGATATGTGCCCCCACCAGGAATTGAACCCATGACCTTTTGGTGCATGGGCTAATGCTCCAACCAACTAAGCCAGGGTGTTGGAGACTTCGTTAGAAATATATAATACTACTCATGGGAACTTCAAAGAGGAAATCTTTGATGTGCCATATAAAAATTTATTTTGTGAAGTTGAAGATCCATGAAAAATAAAAAAAGGCAAAAGATTAGGGGACAACCAAAGTCAGGAATCTGACTCTCTTTAAATGGACCTTAAAATGTTTTTTGTTAATTTGTGGATGATGAGAATAAACATTTGAGTCAGACTGAGACAAATTACAGTCTCTCCCGTGTATGTTTCCCACTCCAGAACGCTGTCTGCAGACTGCTAATCCTTTCAGACCAGTCTCTCTTTCAAGCCTTTCTCCATGCCATTGTGACCCTCTCAGCTTTATTAAAATCCTTGGTTGACAGGTAGATGGAGTACATAATAAATAGACTTAAGAAATTCTCCCACCCCAAAATATCTTCTGAGTATCCCACTGTTAATTTTTTTGAAATCCTGTAATTAGCCATTAATTCCTTTAGACTAAGAAGCTGCCTCCTATCAAAATTCAAGTGATCCTTGGAATATTAACATAATTTAAATGGTCATACCTTAGAGTGAGTGACTTGATTCGGAGGCCAGCCAACTTTTCCTATAAAGAATCCAGGTAGTAGATGTTTGAGGCTTTGTGTGCCATGAGGTTCCTGTTGCAACTACTTAACTACTTAGGTCATTGTAGGGGAAGTCAGCCATAAATAGCACAAAAGGAATGATCATGGCAGGTTTCTATTAAATTTTATGTCTAAAAAGAAGAGTTAGGCTACATTTCCCCTATAGGCTATAGTTTCTCACTCATGACTTAACTGAAACTTTCATAGGGAGCAACTAGTTGGCACCTGGTGTGGGAGAAGGGGAGGTAACTAGTAGGGTGTAAAGATGTGGGTCAAAGAGCCACAGGGAGAAATGAACACCATAAATCAAACTTCCTAAGAATTAGTCTTGTTTAGACATTTAGACAATTTTTTTCTGAATTAAAATTATTTTATTCAATCAGTTTCTTTACGATATAAATTTCTACAATATTTTTATTTGGTGAGTAGGGTACACAATTTTTCACTCACTTTTATGTCATTTGGTATATCCTTGTTATTCAGTATATCAATTTAATAGTTAAGGGACAAGGCCACTCCCATTCTATCATTTACCGGTAATAGCTTAGAATACTATACACACGTCATGGAAGTTACAAAACATTAAAAGGGAAACTCTGCTGAGTACAAATGGATTTCAAACTGGATTATGCTTTACCCTCCCTTTGTTTGCCTTGAACACGTTTGGACACTCGAATTACACTGTGGATGGTCTGAGAAGTGAATGCTATTCTGACTTCCTTCAAGTTGTGCGTGAAAGAAACTTTTCCTTCTTTTTAACCAGACAGCATTTTATTTCAGAATCAATGGTGGCTGAGACACGGGGCTTAATCTTAGCTGGGACATGTTCTTGAAATAAAAAGAGAATTATTTGTAAGCCTTGTCAAGTCTCATTCCGGTGTCGGGTGTGCCTATGGGGGAAAGTGCATGATCCTCACAAAGATGGCACTGCTTACTTGCACCGTCAAAGGTGTGAGCTTGGGTGGTGGTCCAGGAGCTGGGCAGAATTTGACCTAAGACATTACTCCTCTTTGCCAGTCCCTCCGGTGACGAACAGTGCGACATGGAAGATGATAAATTTAGAATTAGGAATGGAGCCTGCAGTGGTGGACCAGGCTGGAATCAAAACCACAGCCTTTGAGAAGACTAAAACTGACCTCTAGGGTGGAGAGAGGACAGCGGGTAGAGTGGGAAGGGGCGGGGCATGGAGTCATTACATTGGCATCCTCATTTTACTCTGAGACACCCTGGCTTCGCTCCACCTTTGGGAATAAGCTCAATGCCTTGGAGACAGTCTAATTATCTCTTTATACATTCATAAAGAAGTTTATTTTTGGTAAAGACACTCCAACTGGAATGTGCTTGATTGGTTTACGCTGGAAAAGTAATTTGGGTCTCATCATCCAAATTGCATTAAAAATGCCGAAATGCGTTCCAGTTACTACCTAGTCTAGCCTACTTCTTACTGTAAAAGGAAAATGGAGTATCGGAGATTTTTTAAGCCTTTCCCTTTGATCCACCAAATATGACCCATCTTTGTTCCTAAATTAGATAATTCTCTTATGCCCAGTGATTCAGGCTCTGCTCGGAGCCTCATCTGGCAGCCAGTTGCTCAGCCCCCGCCCTGAAGTTAATGAGAGGGCTCTGAATGCTCCCAACCCATGGGCTGCTATGTGTGTCCTGTCAGCACTGTGGTTGTGTGATTGCCCAGTTTCTAGAGCACTAGGCTCCTCCATTCCTCTTGGGCCCATGATAGTGAGGAGAAAGCGGGGGGGGGGGGGGGGGGGGAGGGACCACTATTTAAATGTGGTGCATGAACCAGCAGCCCTGGCATTACCTGGGAGCTCATTAGAGGTGCAGAATCCAGGCCTACTGAATCAGAGTCTACGTTATTTGCAAGACACCAAGAGGTCCCTATGTATAGTAAAGCTTGCAAAGCATGCTCCAGAACCTATAGTTCTTCTACCTTCACAAGTCAGGTCTTGAGCCCTGAGCCATCTTCCCACCTATTTTGAATCTGATATCCCAGAATAACCCTGCTCCACCTGCCACTGGTGGATAAACATCTCTATCCTGCTTCCCACCATTGGAGGCCCTTGAATAATCCCACCTGCCAAAACTGGCCTGCATTTTTCACTCCCCCGAATTTCTGTTCTCAGCACCTCCCCAGGAGCACTACTTCTGCTCCATCCTACCCTGCGTTCCTGCCAGCTCCCCTCCTGCCTGGGGGTTTACATGCCAGAGTTATGGGGGAAGGAGTGACTGGAACTTCCTCCTTAGAACGGACTTCGACAGATTCAAACATTGATGAGCGCAGTTCAGAGAGGAAGGAGAATCAGCTGAGAGATTTTGGGGAAAGGGGGTCAGATCTGGATGTCTCACTTCTGGAGTGATTTGAGGTCAATATCTGACCTCTGATTAAGTCTCCCTTGCCTCGACTGTCAATTATCACTTACTGTGAAAGCCATTAAATGAGTTTGGAAGCTTAAAGTTTCTATGCATTTGATTTTGAAGCTAGTTTAATAAGGGATTTTTAACCAGCAGAGAATTACAGTGTTGACTTTACTAGAAGTCTAATGGTCCCTTTTGTTTTTATTAAGCGTGAAACCCATTAACCTGTCATTATGGGATATCACCATGGCCATGGAGTCAAATGGTTGAGTGGCAGACTTTTAATAGTATAGTCTGTAATTATAAACGCTATTTTCAAAACTCCACATTTGGTCATTCCTGAAGAGGGAAGGTTTCTCACCATGAAAGCCATCAATAGGCTTGGACAGCAATTACTCATATTTCCTCTTCCTGGCATTATGACTATAGGAATAGACATGGACTGGTTCCAAAAATAATCTTAAGCTTTTTCCACTTAAAGTATGTCAATTGCTAGACTTATTTCCCATGTCTCCAGAAGTGAAGAGCATGTAGTCACAAATTGAACAATCAATTCCAGCCTACAATTTGCTGAGGTTCATTTTCTTGACTTGTCTGAATCACCACATGGTTAATTTGATTACCATTGTATTCAGATGGACTAAGTTCCTGTCAATAGATGTGCAAGTCTACTTGAGAAAAAGAAATTAATTATAAAAGTGAGTTGACTTACACATGCCTGGAATCGTCTGCACTACCACACCACATAACTCTACGGAGCGCCATAGTTGGCCATGTTCAACCTGTAGGACTGCATGTGGTGGTCCTCTGGATGTTCTTTCCCTAACTCTGTGTAGATGGGCCCTTGTTATCCATCTGTTTCAATATCACCCCCTCAGAAAGGCTTCCTTGGCCATTTAATCCAAAGGAACTGCATCTTTACTCCCCATTCTGTTTATTTCCTTTATGGTACTTACCACAGTTTAAAATGATCTAATCCTTTAGCCTATGTTTCTCTACACCAAACTGGAAGGGATGTTGTCTGTTTTGTTAGATACACAGTAGATGCTTAATATGTATTTGTTGAATGGGTGAGTGATATCTGTGTACCTGAAGCAATGCCTATAAAATGGGAGATTACTTTAGGAATATTTTATTCTATCACCAAAATGGTAAATGTTTTTCCATTGTTATTCTTCTTGACAATTTTATTTTGTATAATTTCTTCTGTCCTATTTTACTCTATCTTGTCTTCTTCTGCCTACTATCTACAGGTACAAATTATGATCTAAACCTCCCCAAAATGAAAAGAACCAATTGGTGTTTGAGTGCCTGCTGAATATCATGCACAAATACAGAATACCGTGTTTCCCCGAAAATAAGACATCCTCTGAAAATAAGACCTACTTACAGGTTTCCTTCTGAGTGAAATATAAGGTATCCCCCCGAAAATAAGGCCCCCAGGCTCTGTCTCAGAATGAAAATTAATTTACCTTAAACTGGTCGCTAGGGACACCCGGACTGGCGTCTAGCAACCAGTGACATTACGCAGAGTCCTGATGTCACTGCTGTGTGAATGGAGAGAAATCAGCGTGGAAACTTTGTGAAACCTAAACTGCAACAAGTTGTGACTTGGGTGAAGAATTCATGAGAGAAAATCACTGACAGTTGCATTGCAAATGCACTGCGAGCAGGCTACCTTAACAAGAAGTACTCATTTAAAGACAGTGCTATTGCTAAACATGAGAGATTTGGTCCACTGATTCTGAAAGAAATGGAGTCACAAGAAATTCACCAGGAAATTCAGGAATTGGATTGCTATGATGATGTTCCAGAAGATGATGACATGATTGTTATTGAATAAATGAGTAAATTCTTGATACTGTAGGATTCACAGTTTGTGTGGTTTGTGTTGACAACTACCATACTACCATACCGTATACAGGTAATAAATTTCCTTTATTTTCATTTAACAATAAATGTGTAGCGTATTCTTCTTCATGGAAAAATAAGACATCCCCTGAAAATAAGACCCAGCGCATCTTTGGGAGCAAAAATTAATATAAGACACTGTTTTATTTTCGGGAAAACAGGGTAGTTACAAATACAAAGTAGTGAAATCCATGATGATGTATCGATGATACTTTCTAATTATTCAAGCTACTTCTTAAGGATTGATAGGGGATGGAGGTATCTTTCTTGATTGTCAATTCTTTCCTTGGAATCAGAAAGATATTCCTTTCAAATACATTTTTTCTAGTACAATGAATATTTTAACACCAATTTGATGAGAGAACACAAGAGTTGTTCCAAGGAAATGCATGATTAATTACCAAACTAATTGTACAACCATAACTGCTACAGAAGCTTGTGGGTTTGTTTAGCCTGAGATAGAGAAGACTTTATGAAGGATCTTAAAGAGAACAAGTGGGATTTCTTGTTTGAACCTAAACTCTACACCAATAAAATGAGAGTGTTTCCAAGCACATCTTATGAGCCAGCTGGGCAAACAGCTCTCAGATGTCCACTCGCCTGAGTAAATTGTCAGGGGTGCCTCTGTTGAGCATCAGGTTAGGAGACCGAGAAGGACTCTGGTCTGAGCCTGTGAAAGAGGGAAGATGCCCAAAGGGATGATTTTAGGAAGAATCTGAGTCACAAGATTGAGAGTAGTGTCCATTGGAGTTCAGGTAATAGAGGTTGGGCCTCACACCTATGCTTTGAGGACTCCCAGGGCCTCAGTGCTGGCACCTTGAGGGTTGAGTATTGGGGTCAGGAGAATGAACTTTACAGTACCCATGGAGGGCATGGGCAGAAGTGGCAGTCTCAGACAGAAGCATAGGTGTGGGGCCTACAGGTGACTGGAGCAGGAAATGAAAAGCATGGCAAGGGCCTCATATTTGTGGCATGTTGTGAGTACATGTCAAATGACTGGGGCGAAATTTCTGGGTGTGACTTTGAGGGGCCCTGGAGTTCTTAGGTCATGCGATGGGGCGATGTAAGGTGCTGCTACTGCTGTGATTCATAGCCAATAAGCCAGACAAACTTGATTTATAAAGTTTGAATGCAAATATTGGAAGAGAAGAGATGTGCCCATACTGTGATGGAAAAGTGTGAACAAAAGATGGGAAGTGGGAATGTGTACACTGTATTCTAGAAACAGGGTCATGTAGGAGGGTGATGGTTTAGCTTGTTTCCAGAAGCAAAAGGGCCTGAATGGCTAAGATAAGAGGGCTGATCAGAAAGTCAGTGATTCAGGAAGCAGGATTCAGGGAAATTTACCTGGTCTGGGAGTTAGCATTCATTTTAAAATTTGCTTTACCGATAGAAACTTTTTGTGAAATGAAATCTTAATAGGATGCTTTCTAGGTATGAAGTAAATCAGACCAGAGCGATAGAAAGGGAAAAGAGGATGGACGGGACCTGGGGTCCACGGTGATGCTCCAGCAGTTAGGTCTTGGTAGTGGGAAAGTTGATGAGTTTAAACTTGCTTTTTCCTAACCTGTATTTTCTAAAATAAAGTTATTAGTTTTGCAATTAAAAATTCCAAAGCTTACTTTAAAACACAAAACAATGGATTATTTTGCTTTTGGAATCAGTTCCTAACACATCTCCTTAGAAATTTTTTTTTTTAAATTTTACTCTGGACTTCACAGGTTTCCTTCTAGTACATCTGGCATGCTCTTTGGTAACTGTGGATAGATTTACAGAGGCGCTGTCTTAGTTCATTCAGCTGCTGTAATAAAATACCATAGACTAGTTGCCTTACTAACAACAGAAATTTCTTCTCATAGTTCTAGAGGTTGTGCAATCCACGTTCAGGGTGCTGGCCGATTTGGTGTCGCAGGTGAGAGCCCACTTTCTAGCTGGCTGTCTCTCACTATGTCCGCATATGCAGAAGGGGTGACGGAACTCTCTGGGGCCTCTTTTATAAGGGCACTAATCCTATTCATGAGGGCCTCACCCTCATGACCTAATCACCTCCCATAAGCCCTGCTTCTAAATGCCATTATATTAGGTATTAGGTTTCAACACTTGAATTTTGGGGGACACAAAGATACTAAATCTCTATATAGTAAGTCTATAAATAGCAGGCACCTACTGCCCAACATGTGTTAATGTTGCCTCCCTAACAAGTTTGTAAACTTATTAAGGTCAGCTTGTTTTAATCTGTGTAGCCTTCTTATTTATCAACAGGTGCTCAATCGATGCCTATTAGCTAAGGGAGGATCCTTCTGCTAAACTGAGAAGGCGCAGGTCAGGAAGCTCTCAGGTAGCCATTAACTTCCTGTTGGAATGTGACCTAGAGTTTTAGAAACTTTCGAATGTATCTTGAATATTGACTTGTTTTAAAGTCAATTACCAGGTTTCTACTGCTCTCTGAAATGGCAGAGACGTTGTTATATTTTTAGTCCTGGCCAAAAGAGACTGCACCTGAAAGTGTGGAAGGCTGAAGGCTAATACAGCTCAGCCTGGAGGAAATACCAGGGCAACTGGTAAACATGTGGCATGTGTTACTCTCAGGCTGCAAACCTGCCAGATATGCATCTGGTCACAGGTATTTCAGGTCACACCTCCACCTTCCCACTCAAGACTGTTTTACTATTTTATCCTCTCTCGTTCTGCCCAGAGAAGCAGAGAAGTCTGTTGTCATCTCTCTCTCTCTCTCTCTCTCTCTCTCTCTCTCTCTCTCATCACACACACACACACACACTCACTCACAGTGTTTACTTTCCTTTGTTAACTTTTTCAATAAGCCTTTACACATCTATATATTTTAGTTAAATGCCAGTCCCTTTTGGATCACTGAACACGCAGAGGTTTTCTTCTATCTCCAGCCATGGTTCTCATAAGTGACTAAAGAAAAACAAACAAACATGAACAAAGAGACAAACAGAAAAAAAAAAAAAAACACACAAAAAAAGCAGTTCCTAAGGCCTTTACGCTGAAGACATTTCCTTATGTAACAACAACAAAAAGTCCTAACAAGTGGCGACCAGAATGGCATATAGGTGACTGATCCTGTTTAATATTAATAGCAGTCTACAGGAAGTTGTGGTGACAAGTCAGGGATTAGTATTGCTAACTACTTATATGAATATGTGATGTATTACCACCACTGGACTTAATGGGATTCCATAGTCTCGGGCGCTGTCATCAGGTCTCTGCATTGCACATTGCCTGTATTGGGTAATCAGAGATGAGTTTTGCAATGGCTGAAGAAAACAAAGACCTAAAAGCAAGGAGTTCTAGCAGAGAGGAAGGAAGTAAGGCTTCCTTCTAGCTAAAGGCTCTCAACTCAAAAGAAAAAAAGATTAACATGAAAGGTGTTTCTTAGAGGTGGGCCCAAAGCTGGTTCTGGTTCTGGTTCTAGCAGCCTCAGGCTGTGTCTAGCTTTTAGGATACTTAGACCCAGAGTGACTAAAAAGAATTGACTGCATCCTCCCATGAGCTTCTACCAAGCTGGAGCCAGAAAAACTCTTCATCTGTTCTTAGGTGGAAGATCACTTAGTCATGAGACCTGTGGTTTGCCTCATTCTCCACCTCTGGAAGCCGACCAAAGCTAACCCACCTGGGACTTCCATCTTAGATAATGAGGAACAGTCCAGGTGAGCGCTGGGGCTTTAGGAGAAGCTGGGTTTATGGGTATCCTCAGGGCAATTTTGAGTTCTGGGGCTGTTCCGTGGCTCTCTGAGGGTCCTGAGAACCAACGAACTGAGGCTGGGTTGTGAGATGTCCTTTCTCCTACTGTCACTTGATCTCTGCTCCTGAAAATCTAATGAAGGCTTATTACTTTTCACCTGGACCAGAACTAGAAGATGATTCCACCTCACAGGCCAATTCCAAATAATTAGTAGTGGCTCCTGGAGTCCCATGTTGAAAATAATTTTGAGTTTAGGAGGAGAGCATGGTTGTCCATAAATGGTGATTGCTGTGGGCACAGGAGGGAAGCTGCAATAGGCATTCTAATATGAACCATTACATTAGCCTTTAAGTGATATGCTGACCTCTATTTTCCTCCAGAAAAAGAAAATTAATTTTCTAAAAGCATTATTTTATAATGTCTTATCAAAAATCTTCAACTCTATTCCACTTTAGCTACCTAGACTTGTTCTGCCTCTGTTTAGCTATCTATCTATCATCTATCTATCTGACCTCACACCTATCCCTCACTCTTCCAGCTCCATCACTCATTTCCCCCAGTCCATCTGCCATTTATTGCCACTCTTCTTTTAGCCCATCATTAACGTCATGGCTGGATCCCAGGACACAACTCTTCTGTCACTGTCATACCATCAACCTCAATCTTTTCATTCCCTTTTTCCCCCCACTGTGTCAGTCCCACAAACTCTTTTCTATGGATCAACCCAATTATAGTTGACCCTTGGACATCATGGATTTTAACTTCGTGGGTCCACTTACATGCAAATTTTTTTTCAATAAATACCTGTAGTGTTTTCAATTAGTAGTTGGGAGTCCTTAATGAAGAGGGTTGATGGTATGCATTGATCTATGCCATTTTATGTAGAAGACTTGAACATACACAGATTTTGCTGTCTGCAGGTATTCTGGAACCAATCCCCTGTAGATACCATGGGAAAACTAAGTTTTGGGGGATTTACTTAGATTTCCAATTGCAAAGGAGATCAGCACTCCTAATTTCCATGTTGTTCAAGGGTTAACTGTATTTTCCTTCTTTGTACCTATGTGAGGGCTCCCGAATGTGGCCAGAGGAATTCACACTCTTGTGGTTTGGATTCAGCAACATGTGCAACATGTGTCTTCTGACCTCAGCTGGGCTCTCAGCACAACCATCCTTTCACAGGCTCTTTCCTCCCCTGTTTCTCCCAGCTGCCACCTTCACCACTATAGTGATCTGACCCCTCCCAAACCATGATCACACTTCTCCCAGCAGATGACCAAGGCTTCTGTTTTATTCTGTTTGGGCCACTATAATAAAATATCATAGACTGGGTGGCTTAAACAACAGACATTTATTTCTCACATTTCTGGAGGTCGAAAAGTCCAAGATCAAGGGGTCTCGAATTCCATATCTGGTGAGAGCCCTTTTCCTGGTTTTCAGTTGGCTCTGGTCTCTTCCTGTTCGGTAAGGATGCTAATCCCATCATGGGGGTTCCACCCTCATGACTTCATCAAAACCTAATTACCTCCCAAAGGGCCTACCTCCACATAGATACACATTGGGGGGGTTAGGGCTTCAATATATGAGTTTTTGAGGGACACAAACATTTAGTCCATAACAGCTTTTATTTCATGAACTCTCTCAACTTCCACCCTTAGAACTTCAAACTGTTTTACAATCAAGCTCACTTTCCAGCCCTCTCCTCAGTTTTCAAAGGAAAAGCTGCATTTTCTCCTCCCCAAATCTCCCTCTTGGACTCTGGATCCAACCACTCTCAGGCCTTTGCTCTCTGATTTTCCTTCTCCCCACTTCTGAAACTTCCCCTAGACAGGGGTGGGCAAACTTTTTGACTCGAGGGCCACAATGGGTTCTTAAACTGGACCAGAGGCCTGGAACAAAAGCATGGATGGAGTGTGTGTGTGAACTAATAAATTCAAAGTAAACATCATTACATAAAAGGGTACGGCCCACTCTTTCGGCTCTGCCAGGGCCGGATAGAACAGCCGAACAGGCCAGATCTGGCCCGGGGGCCGTAGTTTGCCCATGCCTGTCCTAGAACCATGACCAAGTCTCGCCCTTCTTAAAATAAAAATCTCTCTTTCTCACAGCCAAGCTCCTGGGAAGCCCATTTCTTCACGACCCTGTCCACTTACCTGTCTTACCTGTCCACTTTTAAGCAGACCCTATCATCTTCTTGGCTTTATGGACACCAAGCCTTTCTGGTTCTTCTATTTTCCCCTTGATTAGTCTCCCTCAAGCCCTACTTTTTAAATGACGCATTGATCCAGAGACTTGAAAGTGAGTCTGTTCAAATGCCAAGCACCTCGCCAAGCTTTAGTCCTCTCGTCCTCTCAGAGCTGTTACTAGATGAACAGCGAGTTACCAAGGGACAGGCTCTGGAAGGTGGGCCATTGATACACACCTAGGGCTGAAGAGGATGGAGAAAGTAGCATTGTTCTCAACAGAGGGAAACGTATAAAGAACGTTCACATTCCACAAATTCCTAATCTGCACTGCTGCTTCTGTAGCGTGTTAGTTCTGGCTAAACAATGTGAAAAATGTGAATTTCCTGTTTGAATGAGATGCCTTGTATTTAACTACAAGTATTGTCACGAAAGGTGCACCTAAATACCTGTGTACAGTGAGGGTAGCAGCCAGAACTAACCTGCCTGCCTGGTTCAGGGACCTAGGACATCCAAATGACCACCAGAGCTTTGTTCTAAAGTGGGTCCAAAGCCTGATGGGCATGGCTTTGTGGGTGAGCATTGACTTATGAACCAGGAGGTCACAGTTTGATTCCAGGCCAGGGTTCACTCCCAAAGTCTCGGCTTGATCCCCAGTGGGGGTCTACAGGAGGCAGCCGATCAATGATTCTCTTTCATCACTGATGTTTCTATCTCTCTCTCCTCTCCCTTTCTCTGTGAGATCAAAGTCCAGGATTTGAAAAAAGATCTTCCTTCTTTGGATCCTATATATAGAACTATAACTAAGTATATATATATATAACTATATATATATATATATATATAGTTATATATATAGGAACTATATATATATATATATATATATATATATATATATATATTTTCTATATATAGGAACTATAACTATATATATATATATATATATAGTTCCAAAGAAGGAAGATCTTTTTTTTCAAATCCTGGACTTTGGGGTTGGAACTCTCATGTAAAGGAGAAGAAAAAAGATAAGACTTCCCTCAAATTCCTTTATGTGATGGCCTGAGTGATCATCAAATGGAACAGTAGACTTAAAGCTAGCAGGTCTATGCTTTCAAGAAGCCTGTGGGGAGGCATGCCTCTACCCTGGGCCAGAAAGTTCAGAGCCCAGGCAGGAATCACCAAAGTAGCCTTCTTGAGTTCTGGTGAGTGTTGTCATCTTGGGAACCAGGTGGTACCCAAAATCAAGTACCTCTTTGTGAGTTGGACCTTTGATTTTTTTTTCCCCTTTGGCCAGCGAGGCCTAGGAAATAAGCTACTCTTGGAAATGAAGCTCGTGGGTAAACAACTGAGAAGCTCACCAACCAGTTGGAGAAGTTCCACTTCCTCTGCAGAATGTGGGTTTGGGAATAATAATGCTCTGCTTCATAAGCTGCATTCCATCTCGAGAGCCCAGTGACTGTAACCATTCATCTCCACAGACAATTAGCCTCTTAAAGTCCTTTCCAAGCTGGGGAGCCTCTCGTGTCTGCCCCACACCAGCTCTGAGGGGGATTTTGGGTGATGCTATGCAACAGGGAGGTGAGTCCCAAGATGTGAAAATGTCATCAGACCCATCATTTGAGAAACCAGAGTTTTATTTCCTAAAGTGCTTAGTCACTCTTCGCCACTGATTGCCTCCTCTGTGATTGGGCCCAGTGTGAATTTGAGTGAATCACCTCTTGAGGCAGGGCAGACACAGAAGAGAACAGCAGGACTTTTTTTTACTAATCTCAGATTTACTGATTTACTGGCTAAATGAATTTGGCATCTGGTGGGCGTACCTTGTATCTCATCATTTTGTAATTTTTTTTTTTTTAAAGAGAAGAAGTCTTGGGAAATAAGACTTGAGCTGTTTTGGTAGAAGATCAGTAGTTGTGGCTCATCTCAACATTTTCTCAGCATGAATACTGAGGGTTGTTCTTTCTCTACACTAGATGTTACAGATTCTCTCAGTGCTTAGTGCCCGGGCACAATTCCCACTTTCCCTCAGTTTCCAGCTCCCAGTGGAGTTATGGAGTGCAAAAGGAGATGAAAAGGCAGCATTTGGGAGAGCTACCCTCCCAGCATGAACCCAACCCGATTCCAGATGACTTGGCTCCATTCTGAATGGGGCTTTCTTATTGTTTTTCTTCTTTCCTTTGACATTGTTTTTCATTAGCTATTGTTTCCCTAAGTGGATGAAACCTAAAAACGAGATGGGTATTACATTTTAATTGGAGCCAGTACTGTTCTCACAATTTCGGAATTTAACTGTTTTGTGTGTTTTTCTTGAGAAGTCAACTTGCTGGCATGAAAATAACATTTGCCCAAATTTTCATATGTTGGTGCCAGAAGGTAGGGGAAGCCATTTATATCCAAAATAAAATATTTTCAAAAATACTTAAATAGTGGACCACTACTCAGTTCCAAATTTCTTTGATTGGCAGCAGATTATGTAGGTATCACCACTAAACAGGTGCATGTTATTACAAATATCACCCTAGAGCACTCTTAACTGTCCTCATTAACAGAAACCATTCTTCCTAACACTAGACCATCCAAAAAGAATGATTTTAAAGAATTAGTTATACCCATTATTAAGAGCAGAGCAGATATATATGTGATGTGATACATTATCAAACATTTCTCATTTGTGAATATAAAGACATTCCAGAGGACTTAATTTGCTACAAATGTAGGAAAACAAATTAGAATTACTATTTCATACTAAAAATCAGCTCTTTGCCTCATCACTTAAACATATCAAAATTATTATTTATAGGAATTATATAGTTTTGGTCATACTAATATTTTATATTCTACACTATTTTTATAATTATCTTAGCCATAGATTTGTAGCTATTTTATGTCTTTTGTTATTTAGTGTTATTGTTCTTGTAATTTGGAATGCATTACTGATTATTAGAATGTTCTTTAAATTGTATAAGCCATTTACCTTTAAGACTAGACCTAAATTCATAAATTCATTTCCTACCTAAACCCAGGAAATAAATATTATATTTCAATATCAGACCTACACTATTTCAAAGAACCTGTATTTTGTCTTCAGAATTCTGGAGAGGGAAAGTGGAATAGGTAAAATCGTTTGCTTCGCTTTTACTGGGACAGAACGCAAAGGTGCCGGCTCCTCTGGTCAAAGGTGGAACCACATTGATCCATCAACCTTTGGATATTTAAAATCTGTCTAGTTCAATTCTTTCAAACCCCGGAATGTTCAGGAGTGGAAAATTAATAACAATGAGAGAAAAAAAACCAAACTTAAAAATACAGTTCAATTCAATTCTTTGGAAGAGAATAAAGTTGGTCATTATCTGATCAGAGCTTCCATTTCCTTAACTTATAATCTTTTCATTCCTATCATGCTTGTGTTCTAGACATCAGGGTGCTAGGCTAGTGTTGTCTGTAAATTTCACTATCAGGTAATCAAAGTATGGAAGATGCTAAGTGAAATCTAAAACCAGAATTGCCTTGTTTTTTGGTTACATATAGTATAACAGAAACAGAGGTGATGTTGCCCCTTAGGATGTGAGTTAAAACACTTTAAGCAGAGTCATGTGATTGTACATTGATCCTGATAGCTATTGCCTTTTCTCTTATTAACTATGCCTTTAATTTCCCCCCCCCCTTTTTTTTTTGCTTTCAGAGATGGTTAAAGTACTGGCCTCCAGTTCCCACTTGATCGATCCCATGATCTCCTGGCTATATCTTCACTGCTATATAGTTCTGTGTAGAAGGGATCTGAGGATGCAAGTCACACCTACACAGCTGTAGTTGCAAAGACACAGCTAGAAGACATAGACTGTATCCCTGGGCAATAGAACACCTGGCCTTCAGGAGCACCATTAGGACATGGCGACTGGCTGGTCTTCCAGGGATTCCACAGCCACAATGGCTACCATGCTGAGGGGGCCTCTAGCTTTGTCACTACTTATACCACCATGGAGCGAAAGCACTATAGAATGGCTTAGAAAGCAGAAAAAAATATGTATTTGCTCATCACAACTTAGCCACCTGAGTTGTGATGAGCAAATACAAGAGTGGGATAGCTTTGGGGAACTGAAAGATAGGCATGAGGGTGGATTGCAGTGAATGAGGGATGGTAGCCCAAGGTGAGCTTTGTAAGATGAGCAGGGGCCTGCCCATGCAGGGCTGTGTAGAGCATGCCAGATAATTTATATATTTTTAAAAAATATATTTTTATTGATTTTTTTACAGAGAGGAAGAGAGAGGGACAGAGAGTTAGAAATGAAAGAGAAATGAAATTCCATTTCCACTTCCCTCTCCAGAAATCTGAAGAAAGATCGATGAAAGAGAAACATTGATCAGCTGCCTCTTTTGAGAGAGAAACATTGATCAGCTGCCTCTTGCACACACCCCACTGGGAATATGCCCGCAACCAAGGTACATGCCCTTGACCGGAATTTAACCTGGGACCTTTCAGTCCGCAGGCTGATGCTCTATCTACTGAGCCAAACCGATTTTGGCAACAACAACAACAACAAAAAAAGACTTTCTAATGAAATCATTTGGGCTCCAGATTTCAGAAAAAGAAAAGAGGGCCGAGAGCTGAGTGCAAATAACTTGCCACATTTATGGGTTGTATGGAAGAGTCAACGGCAGCCAAGAAGGAGCTAGGAAGAAGGCAGAGGGTCTGCGATGCCTCATGGGACAGGAGATGAGCATGTTTTAGGACCGATGATGTGCTCTTGTGTCGATTCTGCTGAGCCCTCGAGTACAAAAAGACTGAAATGACTAGAATTTACAACACGGTGTGCATGGGATGCTTTGTCATAGCCATTTGCGTGAAGCAATCTGGATGGAAGGGAAGTTGCAGAGAGGAAAGGCACCAATGAAAAGGAGGAATGGGAAATAATAGGGGATGTCAATTGTTCCAAGAAGTTAAGCCGTTGGGAGGAGAGAAAACTAGGGCAGTACCTAGAAAGGGAGAAGAGGTTAAAGGAGGATACCTTAGAGCTATGTGATACTGAAGTACTAGTATATCTATGTATAGACGGGAACAATGGCTTAGGGGGTGGGATGGGAGAAATAAAAAAAACAGAAGAGTTAGAGACAAATAAAGAAAAGGAAGGGAGAGAGCAGACAGGAAGGTGGTTACACAGAGAATGGAACCAAGAAGGCCTTGAAACACGCTTCCAGAGCGACCCCCAGCCATGCCCAGATCAAGACGTAGGGCCGGTGGGGCAGAGAGGAGATGTCAGCTGTGCTTATGGGGAGGCAAGCCATCACTCTGGCTAAGTAGTCAGCCAGTCTGTCGGCAGCCAGACCCTGGCCTCTGGCCAGCCGCATATTGGGACCAGAGTAACAAGTCTCCTGGCAGGCGCTGTTGAAGAGGAAGGACGGTGTGGGTGAGCGCCGAGCAGCGGGAGGGCGGCCAAGGCTGACTTCAGAGGGAGCAAACTCAGTGGGAGACTGCAGGGAGAGACCTAAGAGGCGAAGCCCAGCTTTCCCCTGGTCTCTCTTACCTACGTAGCTTGCAACTAGAGGAGTAGGGCTGCAATTGAACACATTTGTCCTATTGTACCTCTCAGTTTAGGGTGCCTGCCCCTGCATCCCCCTGTCCCTTCTGCACGGACAGATAGGCACAGCTGCCAGTGGCCCAGGAAGAAGAACCAGGGCGGTGCTGCAGCTGAGGGGGCCTCTGCAGCCGCCATGCTGGCCTCCCCTTGGAGGCTGAGAGCCCCAAGCTAAGGGACAAGGGGGTGGTCCTGGTTGCCCCGTGGGAGGCCTAGGCTCACTGAGCCACAGACCACATAGGAGAGCAGGCCTGGGCTCCTAGATCTACCAGAGCCCCTGGAGAGGGACATCTGCTACAGCACCAACAGCCATTCAGTGCTGCCACCAGCCTTAGGCCAGTGCTTTTCAAACTTTAACTTGCAAGAGAATTACAGGGGTGGGGGTGGGGGGGTGGGAGGGCATATTGTGTCAACATGCAAATTCCAAGTCCATAGATCTGGGTGGGGCCTGGGAATTAGCATTTCTGATGAATTCCAGGGAGATGCTAATGCCACGTTCCTCTGTTGTTGTTTTTTAATAAGTTTTCTGTCTTTTTAAAAAAATATATATATATTTTATTGATATTTTACAGAGAGAAAGGGAGAGAGATAGAGAGCTAGAAACGTCGATGAGAGAGAAACATCAACCAGCTGCCTCTTGCACACCCCCTACCGGGGATGTGCCCGCAACCAATGTACATGCCCTTGACCGGAATCGAACCCGGGACCTTTCAGTCCGCAGACCAACGCTCTATCCGCTGAGCCAAACCAGTTGCGGCTGCCACGTTCCTCTGACCTCACACTATAGAGCAAGGCTTAAGAGACGCCATGGGGGTTAAGACTTCTCTTCCCTGAAAAGTACATATAAGCTCGTGCACACAAACCCTTCATGCCGTGTGGGAGGCCATTCCCTTGTGATTTGCTGCCCCAGGATATCAGCACCTCCCCCTCATGCTTATTGTCAAACTGTTACCCCTCCCCCAACCCTACCCAAGAGGGTCTCAGAATTCAAAGGCTATCGGAATCATCTAAGGTACTTGTTAAATATGCTGATATCCTTCCCCTGTGCTCATGTCCAGAGGCTCTGATTCAGTAGTTCTGGGGCAGGGGGCAGGGGCCAGGGGGCAGGGGGTAGGGGGCAGGGACACACGTTTTCAAGCTCCCCGGGTGATTCTGACCCAGGTAGGTTCACTGAACACACCCGAGGAACACCAAATACAAACACCTAGGTTCAATGTTTGTGTGCTGAAATCTGAAAAACCTGAGGTCTTGAAGCAACGGAGCTGTGGCTGAGGAAGGTTAGGTGCTGAGGTCGGTGCCTCGCAGACATCCTCTAGTGAGGTTACTCTGACTGCATGTTCATTCCATGGACCCTCGCCTTCAGCAGACCAGCTGCTGCCCCCCGGGGAGGTAAGAGCCATTTTTCCAGCATTGGTGATGGATCTGAACAGGCTGATCCTGGGCACTCGGAACACCTCCCGGCTAGCTGCCGTGTTCTTTCTTTAGTGGGCCGGTGCTTCGATCTTTCAGACACGTCCAAGTCTTAAGACAAATAACCCTTTCTCCTGCTAACGTAGCAGGCAGGAATCTTGTTCCACAGTCCGGGGGGGCCTGAGGAATGTCACATGAATTTGCTTTCTTTACATTTGACTTTGAGTCTCTGGCCTCCCAAGGCCGGTGGGAAATTTGAGCGCAGTTATTGTTGGCGATCTTAATTCCTCCAGGACGGTGTGGAATTCTGAAGACCCTTAGATCTTTAGCTCACACTGGTCCCTTGTCCGGGCCCCTGGAATCAAGTGACTCTCATCAGAGCTGCTGCGCTGTACCCGGCTCTTGGTGGAGGTTGGGGACGCCTGGTGTGGGATCCAGCCTCCCAGGTGTCCTGTTCAGCGCCTCCCTCTGGAAACCTGCCACGTCCCCAGGACTCTGAGTGAGAGCGGGCCGGGGGTCAACACACCCTTTGGGAGCTGTGAG
Source organism: Vespertilio murinus (assembly GCA_963924515.1). Lineage (NCBI taxonomy): Eukaryota > Metazoa > Chordata > Mammalia > Chiroptera > Vespertilionidae > Vespertilio > Vespertilio murinus. The sequence continues at coordinate 35,915,444 of OZ004713.1, read as the reverse complement.
CCCGTCACCTCCCCAGCCTTGGGGGACCCCCCCCCCCCGTGCCTTCTCTCCCTTCTCGCTTTGAATAAACCTGCCAAGAAGCACAGTCTTTCGAAAGCCAGAAAGAAAGATTTTCTGCAACATAAACCACTTTTGAAGAAGTGTCGAATTTTCAAAAGGTTAAAAAGCATGGCTTTCGTGTAAATATGAAAAGACCGTATTCAGCCTCAATTTATGAGGGAACTGGGTAAGACATTAAAACTGGTCCAAGATGAGAATCTTGCGTATTAGGCAACTTAAGTAGATTGCTGGGTTAGATGAAAAAACTGGTTAATGTCCAACAGGGCCATAAGCCAGAACTCTGGGGGTTATCTGTTCTGCTGGACCGAAATTCTTTGCATCTCCACTCGGCAAATGCCTATGTTAAATTCACCCTACAGAGTTATAAAATAGCCTAAGTAAATAGAAAGTCAAGTCCAACAGTGCATTAAAATAACATCTAGTACTAACTATTGGGAGGCCTATTTTCAAGTTTTGGACAATTTTTTTCTGGCAGAAAAAAAAAATTACCTGCTTAAAATTACCTCCTTGGAATGGGAGAGGGAACATATAGCAAGAACAAACCTCAAAATAATCAGTGATCCCAATCTAGAAACACAGGACCCCCATTAATATGACCTTATTATTATGCAAACAAAGTATTAATTCTTTACTCTGCCTCACCCAAAACCCCCCTTTCCTAGGAGGGGGAGGGGAGTGATAAGGGCACTAAACTTCCTCCTGTCCCACAAAAAACACGAAGCAGAGCCTCAGCCCTCTCTCCTGTCCCCGAAGCATTTTCATGGATCCTTTTGAAGAACGCTTGAAAATCCACTGAAGCAGAGGACAGAGGGAAAGCCCACCCCCTCCACTCACCATCCGAATCCGTACTCTTACTACAGCTTGCCCGAAGCCTGGCTACATCAAAGGACAGAGAGAAAAGAACTGGATACACAGGGGCAGGTCACCTCTGTGGCTGCACGTTGTTACACAGAGGGCAGCCGCCGGAGAAAGGCACCTGTAGGGAGAATTCCCCTCCCCCAAGTCTGTGCCTCCCTCTGTGCATTGGAGCCGCAGAGAGCAGAGCCCCTTCCTGTGAGCAGATAGCGTTAGCTTTTTAGCTCTCACTGGGCTGTGCCGTCGAGGTCCACAGCTGTGCTCCTCCCCACCCCGGCGCCCTCTGCCCCATCTTCTCTTTGTTTCATAGGAAACTCGCTGGGAAGTCGGGCTTTGGGCAGGAGTCAGTGTAGCTTCTGGCAGGGATCCTGGGTGGGAGATCAGAGAGGCCGTGAGAAAAATGTGAAGCCACTGTTCCGACCGGATGTGTCCCAAGAGGGGAGGAAGGTGGGCCTCGCAGAAGAGAAGCTGTTATGCATTCCCAGTCTTTTTGATGGGAAGCCAGAGTTGCCCCCCAGAGGTTAGGGAAGGGAGTTAATCCCAAACCTCCGCCATAGTCAGCTGGCCAGATTTCCTAGTGGGTCCTCCTCCTGAAATGATTGCTTCATGCCACTAGCACAGTGGTCCGCACACTCGTTAGTCAACAGAGCCAACTATCACAGTACAACGATTGAAATTTCTTTTGAGAGCCAAACTTTTTATTTTTTATTTTTTATTTTTTTTTAAATTTTATTTTATTAAGGTATTTTCTGTGTACATAGTTTACCATTGCCCCCCCCCACCTCCCATTTATGCCCACCCTCCCCAGAGTTCTGTGTTTATTGGTTGTACTTACATTCATGCATACCAGTCCCTCGGTTGTTCTCCTATCTCCCCCCAGGTCTCCTTCCCCTCCCCGCTGTCATTTGACAATCTGCTTGTTTTATGGTGACCATCTCAGGACCCCATGAATAACATCTGCTCCTCATTTGGCAGTCTGCTTGTTTTATGGTGACTATCTCAGGACCTTATGAATAGAGTCCGCTCCTCCTCTGGTTCTCACCGCCCCTTCCCCTAGGTCCCACTGCTTCCCCTGGGACACACGGCTCACCCGGGGCACTCGGCCCCAAGGGACACTCGGAGAGCCAAACTTTTTAAACTTAAACTTCTTCTAATGACACTTCTTCAAAATGGACTCGACCAGGCCGTGGTATTTTGTGGAAAAGCCACACTCAAGGGGCCAAAGAGCCGCATGTGGCTCTCGGAGCCACAGTTTGCCAACCACGGCACTAGAATTATGGTTCTGAGACTTTAGCATGCCCTAGAACAGTGGTTCTCAACCTTTCCAATGCCGCGACCCTTGAATACAGTTCCTCATGTTGTGGTGACCCCCAACCACAAAATTATTTTCGTTGCTACTTCATAACTGTCATTTTGCTACTGTTATGAATCGTAATGTAAATATATCTGTGTTTTCCGAAGGTCTTAGGCTCTACAGCAGCGGTTCTCAACTCGATCATCAGAAAACAGAACCACTGCACTAGAATCACCTGGACAGCTTGCTAAGTCAGAATCCTGATCCCAAACTCCAAAGTTTCTGAGTCAGTGGTCCATTAATTTGCATCTCAAAATTCTCAAGTAATTCTGACTGTGGCCGACCCAGGCAACGCACTTTGACAATGATTACTTCTCAAAACTTTATTATATACATGAATCACTCAAGGAATCTCATGAAAATGAAGATTCTGATTCATAGGTCTGGGGTGGAACCCGAAATTCTGCATTTCTAACGAGTCCCCAGATGATGTAGATGCTGCGGGTCCTCAGACCGCACTTTGAGTGGCACGTTTCTAATGCAGTGGTCTTCCATCCTTGTTGCACCTTAGGAAACATCTGTAGGGTTTCTGAAAAAAATCCCCATACACAGGCAACACACCACCAATTAAATCAGAATTTCTGGGAATAAAGTCTAGGCACCAATAGTTTTTAAAACACTCCGAATAAATGCAATACGTAGCCAAGACTGAAGACTATTGTTTTAGAACAGTGGTTCCCAGCCCTTCTGCATATTTTAAATTCGTGGGATGCTTTTACAAATTACCTATTCTTGAGTCACATGCCTAATGATTTCTAAACTGGTCTTCCCAGTCTGTCATCACTCACACACACACACACACACACACACACACACACACACACAAGAGGCATGCCTACATGCATCCTTTGTCTTCAATATATCCTTCTTGCCTTTAGAATACAAGCCAAAAAGTGAGAGTTTCTAGAAATAGAACCCGGGGGCTTCGTATTTTAGAAATAACTCCAGTGATTCAAAGGTGCAGCCACCGCTCTAGCCGGTCTCGCAATCACATTCCACCTGCTCTTTAACCTTCACCCACTGAATGTGGCCTGTCCACCCAGGCATGTAGAAACATGCCTTGGGCAGTGGCCTCTGGTTGCTGACCGCTCCCACTTGGCTGCTTGGCCTCCTATTCCCCCCTTTTATTGCTGTCACTGTTTGACACCCCCCCCCCTACATTTATTCTTTGCCTACCCAGAGCTGCCTTGGGGCTCCTCTGAATCTCACCACATGTTGGACCCTCTTCTCTGTGTTCTGGCCTTGCTCCACACGCTCCCATACTCTGGCTTGACTTTTGGCCCTGCGCACACTCCCTATCTCAGCTTTAGCCTCTCCCCCTCCCTCCAATACTGGCTATCTGCTTCACCTCCCACCCTCCAGATCTGTTATGTAGACCTTGTGGAAGTATTGGCCTCCGAGGTGTGAGGCACTGTGCTGGGCTGGGGCTGCCCTGTGAAGCAAAAACAGTCGTTGCCTGTGGGGAACTTTATATTCTGGTGTAAGAGACAGTGATCAAACCAATGTAAAATGACTACAGTCCTATGTGCTGGAAAGGAGAGGGCACAGTGCCAAGGATGTCTATGGGAGAGAAGCCTTGCCCGGGGAGTGATATTTAAGCTGAGATGTAAGAGAACAGTGGGAGTTACCTAGGTGAAGAGGAGGGGGAGATGGGAGAGAAAGGGATGGCATGTATAAAAGGCTAGACTGTAGGAGGAAGATGGCATATTGGGAGACTAAAGGCCTGGGTGGCTAATAACAGAGGGAGAAGGAGGTGTGAGACAGCATTAGACATTCTATAACTTGTGTGGCGCCCACTCCCTGGCCAAGGTTCAGCACCCAGCAGCCATCACCCTGGTGTGGTAATCAGGGTAGCCAGCTCTGGTAGGCCACACTTTGCATAACTGGGCAAGTTGTATGCCCTGGGTAGGTATGTAGTGAAATATACTTTTTTCTCTTTCCTCCTCCTACCCCTTTCCCTGGGGTCTCTCTCTTCTTTCCTATGAAAATGGAAACACATCTACGGACTATTAAAGGGAGAGATGTCTACCATAGTTTATTTTAGCTGGCCAGGCACAGGCTTGGCGTCCAGAAGAATGCTCGAAACAATCCTCTATTTTAGATTCAACTTGTGCATCTTCTGATCCATACGCTGTCCCCAGGAGTTAGAGGTCTGGAAGGAACTCCTCCATTTCATTCATGTGTTCTTCATATCCTCAGCTGTTGAAGTATTTCCTTCCATCTTAGCTTTTGTAGGTCAGTATTACCTTCTTCAGCCACCAGAGAACAATAACAGACCTTCCCTTTGGAAACCTCACTCACAATAAAATGTCTGGGTGCAGGTGACTGACCAACGTGAAGAAGGAAGTGTCCCAAAGGACTCTGACTCAGCAAAGAACGTCAGAGCTCCGGGCCTAAGGATGTGCTCCCACAGAACATGGTGATTCTTGAGTGCCAAGAATGAATGGGAACCAGCCTCTGCACCCGGCCCAATGCGAACAGTATAAGCCAAGGGAGAAAAGATGTTAACAGACATAACTATAATTAAAAGTAGAAAAAAGTGACGTGTTAAAAAAAAAGCCATAATTTCCTCAACTTGAAAAGGTTGAGGTATCTACAAAAAACTTCAGCTAACGACATACTTAATGGCAAGAAACTTTAAGCTTTCCCACTAAGATCAGGCACAAGGCAAGGATGTCCCTATTTTTTTTAAAAAATATATCTTATTGATTTTTCAGAGAGGAAGAGAGAGGGATAGAGAGTTAGAAACATCTATGAGAGAGAATCATCGATCAGCTGCCTCTTGCACACCCCCTACTGGGGATGTGCCCGCAACCAATGTACATGCCCTTGACCGGAATCGAACCTGGGACCTTTCAGTCTGTAGGCTGACGCTCTATCCACTGAGCCAAACCAGTTTCGGCAAGAATGTCTCTATTCACCACCCCTTTTTAACATTATACTGTAGGTCCTTAGAAATGCAATAAGGTAAGAAAAGAAAGGAAAGTTATACAGATGAGGCAGGATGATACAAAACTGTCTTTGTTTATATATGACATGACCATTTACTATATAGAAAATTGAAAAGAATGAACCAAAAACAACAACAATAAAAGACAAAACAACTTCTAGAACTAATAAGTATTTATAGCAAGGTTGCACAAGATTGATAATATAAATTCAACTGTTTTTCCACATACCAACAATGAACAAGTAGAATTTGAAATTAAAAACAAAATATCATTTATTTTAGCACATCCCCAAAAGAAATATTTAGGTATGAATCTAAAAATTAAATATATATACAAGATACATATTCAAAATTATGATGAATGACATCAAAGAACTAAATGAATGAAGAGATATTCCATGTTCATAGATAGGAAGAATTTATATTGTCAATATGCCAGTTCTTCCCAACTTGACCTATAGAGTCATGTAATTCTAATAAAAGCCTTGATCAGAAAGAAGTTAGCCTACAGAGAGAATGCATAAGGGGGGTAGAGGGCGAGCATACCTTTACTTTCTAAAGTGGCTCCATGAGATCCACTCTTTCCTTATAATTCCCTTTTTAGTCCATTTAGTGTGTTTTAGTATCTTGTAACCAAAGACTCCTCAACCAAGACAAGTAGGAAATAAGATCTCTGAAGCCATAAGCCCATGGAAAACCTAAAAAGGGCTGTGAAGGCTAAATGTGGTAGAAGTAGGTTCTGTCCCTCCTTACTGAAGGACTATTTAATTTAACCTGGAGTCTATGAATTCCAGGGAGTAGCAAACAAGGTCTGGTGAGGAGATGCTGCATGCCTGGAACTCCATGTACCACTCCAGTTTATAGCTGGCCTGTACAGAGATTTGATAAAATCTGAGATTTCAGTGAAAGCTTAGTAACCAAGGTAAGAAAATTGCCTGGGATAAATGGCTCTGAGTCTGTGAGGACACAGACTCTTATTGATGATATGCCTTTAGAAAATTCTTATGGTATGTAATAATTCTTTCATGCATGTAGTCATCCATCCATTCATTTATGCTGCAAATATTTATTTAGCACCTAAAAAATAACAGGCATTGGAGATACCAAGACAAATAAGACAGGGCAGTGAGTACTGTTCATTCATAGAAATTTGACAACTTGTAATTATATGCATTCGTAAGATTCTTGGTTTAATCTCCCCCCTCCATCCCCACACACTATGTCAATTATATAATGGCAGAAATATGTATGTTGTTCACTCTTGTATCCTAGCACCTGTCTGGGTTCCTGGTACACAATGCACTTAAAACATATTTGGTGAACAAATGATGAATAAAGGGTTTTCAGTCTATTCAAGACTTAGAATTGGCTTAACCCTTATCATATCCTGCCCCCATAAAAGGAGATCTTTATAGGAGAATCAGCAATAGTACATTTTGAAAGCTAGGTGACTAATATCCCACAGTGTTTGAGAATTGTAGGCTCTGTGACAGGTGCCTGAGCTAACAGAACCTGGTAATTAAAAATTCTCCCTGTAATGTAGATCTTCAATGTCTAGGGATCTTCCTTTTCTGAAGGTGCCTCTCAGATTAAAATTGCTCTGGAGAAAATGTGCATAAAAATGCAGTTGATCCATTGACCTTGAGGAAATTGACCATGGAAAACTGAATTAAATGTGAGAAATGATCATCTCTACACTGGCAGGCGGAGGTGGGCAGAGAGGACAAGAAACTCCTGGTATAGCTGTTCAGGTTGTGTCCTGCACTTGGACCCCCAGTCCAGGGAGTATGGAGGAGATGCAATATAGCCAGGCTCTCCTCTCTGGCAATGAACCCTGGCAAGAGGCTGCGTCAAAGGGGCCCTAAGCATCAGAGGTGGCCCAGTGAGTGTTCAGGTTCTTAGGAAGACTGGCAAAGTAATGAGGGAGGGTGTGGAAGGAACCTGCCCTTAGCATTCAATCTGTAACGGCCCCACTCTGTGAACCATTGGCCCCTCACCCACTCATACCTCTATACTTCTCTCTGGCACATTCAATCCTAGGAGTGACAAAGGCTTTCTGCCAGTGATAGCAGGAGAAAGGTGAGGACATATAAGACCAAAACTGTCAGCAAGAGGAAAATAAATAACTTGCTTTCCTTAGGAAGAAGGGGGATGGGGTGGCAGGCAACGGGGCTACTAGTCTGTCTGTCTAGGTCTCTATACTAGCTGGCAATAGAAAGCTTTCTTTCCTGGAATGTGCATAGGCTCTATTGACACCAGAAAGAACTTGTGTACACAGCCTAATAGAAAAAAACAATTTAGTACCAAATAGCTTTTTTTAAAAAAAATAAATAACTGCATCAACCTTTATTCTACTGGTACTCTTCATGGTGCCTGGAAACTCCAGAGCTATTTCTAGCTCAAGATGCAGGGGTGCTGATGAACAGTGGGGCTTCTGCAGCTGATTGCTGATAGGACCAAGCTGTTGCCACCCCGCAGAGGTGCTAGGGACAGGCAGCTTGACTGCACATGGCCAGCACATGTTGGGTGGGTGGGAGGACATCTGGCTGATTGGGGTGGCGGTGGGGGGGTGGATGAGGAGGATGGAAGGGGCTCTGAAACTCATTTTGGGAGCAGTAAGCTGAAGACACTGTGGCCCTGTGTGCCTCCTACACCACCTTTCCTCCAAAGCACTAGGCTCAAAGGGAACCTAAGAACAAAAACCCTAGGACTATGAGGGTAGCTTCTGTGGTTGTTTCTCTTGCTTCAGATCTGGGATGTCACTGCAGGGGCCAAGATACAGTTCTTGTTCCTGACAGTGAATGTGACTAAAGAATGAATAATCTTAAGGAAAGTGGTCAAAAAAATTTTTTTAAATATTTTTATTGAGTTCAGAGAGGAAGGAAGAGGGAGAGAAAGAGATAGAAACATCAATGATGAAAGAGTATAATTGATTAGCTGCCTCCTGCACACCCCACACTGGGGACCAGGCCCCCAACCCAGGCATATGCCCTGACCAGGAACTGAACTGTGACCTCCTGGTTCATAGGTCAATGCTCAACCACTGAGCCATGCCAGCCTGGCTGAAAGTGGCCAAATCTTAAAGAAAGTCATTAAAACATCATGGGGAGGCAGGAGAAGGGAAAGGATTGATTTCAACTACTATAAAATTTCATCTGACTTTGAAATCAGATGAATTTGTGTTTAATTCATATCAGCAATGTGACCTTGAGCAGCTGCCCAATCATTTCCCTCATCTATAAAGTGGGAATAATTCTATGGGTAGTATGACTGCAATACTCATATATAAAGTGGAGCTAATCCTATGGCTAGTTTTACTTTGGTGGAGGGCAGCCCCTGCATGACCAGTTCTCTGTCCAGAGTTCTAAGCACTCCCTTCTTTGGAGCCATTCTAAAACCCAGGATCCTGCTGACTCTTGTTCAACCCCTCCTAGGTGAGTGTTTGTTGTTTTCTTTAGTCTTTATATTTTACCTTAATAGAAAAATTTGCTATTTCCACACACTCAAAGAACAAGTAGAAATGTGACTTCCTTTACATACGTTACCTTCCTTACATAGATGAAATCCATACACTGCCTTGTTTTCAACAGCATAGCATACTTTTACTTTCTAGGATGTGGGATGTCAGACATTGCTCCCCCTCAACGCTATGTCTGAAGTGATACTAATCTATGCACTGAAATGAGTTTTGTAATAATCAAGCATAAAAATACTTAGCTCCATGCCGGCATATAAGTGCTAAGGAAAGAAGTGGCTTCGTGACAGGTATGTGTTTGCAAACACCTCACTTGGTACAAAGATTGACCAATTCCTTTCTAAATCAAGTTACATCTTACCTTGAGTTTTTTTTCTCTCTACATCTTATTTATTATTGGGTCTGGATTATTCCCCTCAAGTCATGAGAAGGTCTGATGAAGCTTACACGGAACAGAACTTTCAGGAGGCTCTCTGGTCACCCACTAATGTGCTCATTGTCCAAGCACCCAAAAGGGGCTGCTCTCCTGCCTCCATTCCTTGCTTGGTTTCACAGTGTTTGAGGTGGCTGGAAGCTATAGTTCCTAGCACTCAGGTCTACCATCTCCCCTGTCCTTCAGCTCACAACCTAGCTACTCTCCTCTGAGACTGAGTTCTCTATCTGGGTGACTGCAAAGAAGCAGGGAGTCTACCTCTTGAGAGCCTGTGAGACTCCTAGAGCCCAAACCTTCCTTCTGTTCTCCAGCTCAGAGATGGTCTCCTTTCCCTGGAAGGGATGAGGAAGTTGGAGAGGGCTGCTTCGGTCCCTACTCCTCCTCCAACTACCAAGTAATCCCCCTCCATGAGGGCCAATTCCTTTTTAACTCACCTTCTTATTCTATTACCAACTTTATTTTTTGAGCAGGATATCATCTTATCCCTGGGATTTAGGACTCTTTTGCCATATTTTTATTTTAGGAGTCATGAACACTCTCTGAGTTCCATTCAATCTGACACCAAAGGAAGATCCAAACCCATACAAGCAAAAACTAGCTCAGGCCCATTAAGAACCAGAGCTCTGTCTTCTAATTCTTTGCTTTAATTTGATGGTTTCCTACTCTCTTCAGGATAGCACAGTTCTTAACTTCACCGCTGTTCTCAGTGAAATATCCTCTGCTTGCCCTTCTCTGTTAGAGAACTTTCATAACTCACCTGTAAGTTATTTCACTTGACTGCACTGTGTATTGGGGAGAAAGAGTGGCTCTATTTGAGTCTACCCTCTCAAGAAAGGAAATATGCTTTCCTGGGATTTCTCTGCAGAAGGCAGCCAGCAACGCAGCCATGTGGCCCCCGTGTAAAACATCTGACTCTCTAACCAGTGTTGTTAAATCTTGTTTTCTTACTCAGCAGGAGCCAGCTGAAAACCGACATTGTATTGCTGGCTGGGATCACAACGCTGCAAATTATTTCTAACAGTATGCAGTTTTTCTCAAATGAGTCGAGCAAGGTCAGCGTGATGAACATTTGCCTGATAGCCTCTGGAGTTAATGAGCATTTTTGTTTATTTTGATGAAGGGAAGGGAGTAGGGGATGAAGACCTGAGACTGCAATCCAGAAAAGTTCTGCTATTGGCTATCCCCATAGATGTTTCTGGATTTTTCCATCTATGAAGGAATTGGCTGATAAAACATATGCAAACTTTGTAGTCTTTCGTAGGTTTATTTCTGCTATTATTAAAAGTCATCACAGTGTTAAAGAAGTACATGTACCCCTGCTGACAACCCAAATAAATAAGAAAGCCCAAAAGGTGAAGAAGGATTGGAATAGCTCCGACAGACATGGCCAATGACAGAAACACATAACACTCCTTTATCACACCCTCCAAAGCTCTTGGTTCATTCCTGAAACCAGGGTTGGCATTCTACAGAAAGTCAGGAAGGACTTCAGCTCAAAATGATACACACACACACACGTGGAAACCCTTCCCTTACTATAATCATTTAAGAACTGCTGGATAAAATACAATAAAAATGTTTTTAATATGTAACTAAGTATGAAGCCAAGCAGGGAAAAATCATTGTTGTGGAAGCAAAAAGAGCTCAAAGTCAGAGATGAATAGGAGTTGCACTGTGTGTAAAGTGATATCTAAATTCACATTATCTAAAGAATGTGCAAGCCCAAGCTGTGATATTAATGTTAAAAACTCATATTGACCTTGAGTAAAAATATGAGTTCATTGAAAGATAGACAAAAAAGACTCCAAATGAAATACAAATTATGTTCAAGGTTAAAAGACCCAATATTGTGAAGATCAATTTGCCCTAGCTTATCTGTAGTTTCAATCAAAAGTTTGAAGAAAGCATTTTGTGGATATTCTGTAGAAAGATCCCAGTGGTTTAAAAAGTGTATATGGAAGGGCAAAGAGCAAGAAAGAGGAGAGAGAGTCCTGAAGAAGTAGAAGAAGATGGGAGAGTACTTGCCCTCCAGATACCAAGAACTTACTGTAAACCCTAGCAGTTAAGATATGAGGGAGAGAAGAACTGATGGGAGGTGGGGGGATGGAGAGGGAATAGACAAAGAGCCCATTCCAATGGAATGAAAGAGAGCTTAGAAATAAACGCACCATAGGAGAAAAACTTGATTCATAAGCAGAGAGAGCATTACAGATAAGTGAAGAAAGTAAGGAAGCAATCAAAAATGAAGCTGGGACAATTGGTTAACCATACCAAGAAAAAAAGAAAAGAGAGAAATTGAGTTATTTCCTCACACATTTTCAATTCCTTAAATGTCAAAAGGTAAAACAAATATTTCATTAAAAATACTAGAGGCCTGGTGAACAAAATTCATGCATGGTTGGGGAGGTGTCCCCCAGCCCAGCCTGCACCCTCTATAATCTGGGACCCCCTCAAGGGATGTCTGCCCGTTTAAGCCCAATCTGATTAGGCCTAAACGGGCAGTTGGACATCCCTCTCAAAATCCAAGACTGCTGGCTCTCAACTTCTCACCTGCTTGCCTTTCTGATTGCCCCTAATTGCCCTCCCCTGCCAGCCCAGTCACTCTTAACTGCCTTCCCCTTCAGGCATGGTCACCCCTAACTTCCCTCTCCTGCAGGCTTAGTCCCCCCCCCCCAAATTTCCGTCTTCTGCCAGCCTGGTCACCCCTAACTGCCCTCCCCTGCAGGTTTGATCACCCCCAGCTGCTCTCCCTTGCAGGCCTGGTCCCCCCAACTGCCCTCCATTGCAGTCCTGGTCCCTCCCAACTGCCCTCTCCTGCTGGCCATCTTGTGTCCACATGGGGGCAGTCATCTTGTGTGTTGGAGTGATGGTCAATTTACATATTCCTCTTTTATTAAATAGGATAGAGGCCTGGTGCACAGGTGGGGGCCAGCTGGTTTTCCCTGAAGGGTATTCCAGATAAGGGTGGGAGTTCCCTTGGGGCATGTAGCAGGCTGGGAGAGGGGCCTGTGGTGGTTTGCAGGCTGGCCATGCCCCCTAACAACCCAAGTGGAGGCCCTGGTATCTGAGGTTTATTTATCTTCTATAATTGAAACTTTGTAGCCTTGAGCAGAGGCCAGGGCAGGCCAGGGCAGGAGGAAAGCTTGGCTTCCTCCATCGCCAGGGGCAACCCAAGCCTCCTGCTCTCTACAGCTCTGTGGCCACCATCATATTTGTTGGGTTAATTTTCATACTCACTCCTGATTGCTGGTGGGTGTGGCTTGTGGGTGTAGCAGAGGTATGGCCAATTTGCATGTTTCTCTTTTATTAGATAGTACGGAATGTTCTTATGACCATCGCGTAAGAAAACTTTTCATAAATAAATCGTGAAATGTGTAAAAACATAAAAGGAAATATTAATAATTTAAATACATGAAAATATAAAACTTGTTTATTCTAATGCCATTAAAAGAGTGAAAAATAAAAATATAAAATGAGAGAAAAAAGATATTTAAAACAAACAGCCAAAATCAGTTTGGCTCAGTGGATAGAGTGTCGGCCTTCAGACTGAAGGGTCCCAGGTTCAATTCCGGTCAAGGGCATATACCTTGGTGCAGGCACATCCCCAGTGGGGGTGTGTAGGAGGCAGCTGATTGATGTTTCTCTCTCATTGATGTTTCTGGCTTTCTATCCCTCTCCCATCCTCTCTGTAAAAAATCATTAAAATATATTTTTTAAAAAGAAACAAACATAATAAGCAAAAGGATTAGTTACTTGAATACATAAAGAACCTCTCTGAAGTAATAAGAAAAAGACAACATAATAAAAAAGGAGCAAAAGTAATGTATATCATTTCATAGGAGGAAACAAAATGACTGATAAGTGTGTATAAAGATGAATAACATTGGAGTCATCAAGTCATTGACAAATACTTCAGTTCTTCCTCTGGGCACATGGTAGAGGTTAAACATGTGACTTGCTTTGACCAATGAAATGTGAGTGGAAACTTGACATTTCTCTAAGCAGTTGCTTGCCCAAACCCTCCTCTTTATTCAACAATTGGACAGAATTTCCTATCCATGGCATACCAACTGGTGATAAAGGTTTGTGACAAAGCTGAACCAATTTGTGGTGAATATAATAAGCATGAATGAGAAATAATATTTTTTGTTGTTGAAAATTACTATTATTGTTTCCACAGCATGACCTAGATCACTAGTTCTCAAAAATTGCTGCATATTGGAATAATCTACAAAACTTTAAAAAGATGCCAAGGTTAATTCTAAACCTATTAATCTCCGTGAATGAGGCATTAGAATTTTTTAAAGCTCCCTAGGTGTCCCTGATATACAGCCAAGGTTGAGAATCAGGATCTGACCAGCCTGAAGGAGGCTATAAAAAGGAAACTTTCAGATCACACAAAAAAAGAGCTCTTAAAAATGTAATGCATAGTAGCAGAAATGAAAAATTCAGAAGAAAGACTGGAAGGTAAAATTTGAGGAAAATTTCCAAAAGAGTAGAACAAGAGGACAAAAAAATTTGAAACTGAAAAAGAAAAAAAAAAAAAAGGAAATCGAGAAGGTCTGCCCAAGAGATCCTACATCTGCAAAAAAAAAAAAAAAAAAAAAAAAGGATGGTGCAGGGTGGGAGTTGAGTGGGAGGGGGAGAGGTTCCAAAGAGAGAGAATAGAAAAATTGAATGAGGAAGAAATAGTGTAAAATTATTTCTCCAAACTGAAGGGCCTAAGCTACCAGAATGAGGTCAACGCATGTCATAGCGAGTGATCGAGCTCCTGGCCAGATGAACTCCTGTGGAAATACTTTGCATATTAGGCATTTATATATAGAGATGAGTTAGTATGAGCCCTACAGATAAAAGGCTCAATTCCAAAAGACTGCCCCCACTTTATCTGTATTGTTTTTAAGATATGGATTTTTTTTAAATGCCATCAGAACTCTGCATCTCTCCTACTTCAGATAACTGGCTATAAATAGGGGGTTCCCATAATCCCCTCTTTAGGTTCAATGACCTACTAGAATGGCTCGCAGAATTCAGCAATACACTTTACTTTCATTTACTGGTTTATTATAAATAATATTTTATAATAAATATAAAGTGAGCAGCCTGATGGAGAGGTACATAGGACGAGGTCTAGAAGGGTCCCTGCACGGGTGCTTCTCTCCTGTGGAGTTAGGATGCACTACCATCCTCCTGGCCCAAGGATGTGTCCACCGACAAGGAAGCTTCCAAACTCCATTGTTTAGGGGTTTTTATGGAGATCTTAATTCATAGACATGATCAATTATGAACTCGATCTGCAGCCCCAGAGGTTTCGAGTGGAGCTGAAAGTTTCAGGCTTCAAGGGTTGGTCTTTCTGGCCATCAGCCCCCATTCTAAAGCTACCTTGGGGCCTGTCAAAAGGTGTCTCATTAGAACAAAAGATCCTCCTGTCACCCCTATCACTTAGGAAAATCACGAGGAATTTAGGAGCTCTGTCAGAAACTGTGAACAAAGACCAAATATCTTTCTAGGATACCATATAAGGTCTCAAAAAAAATCTATCTCCCAAGCACCCTTTCTCAAGAAACTGTTCAAGGAAACACTTCTTCTAAACCAGGGACTACACCATGGAAAAGGCCAATGAGTGATTCGGCTTCAGAGATGAGCTGAGGCATCCCTGTGTGAGGGCGGGAGGGGAGCCCGGCTGAGGCAATTAGGAAGCTCCAGGCAAGTCTTCCAGGAAGGGGTAGGATGATGGGGTACCTGCGGTGAAAGGCCGAGAGGAGGTTTAAACAACTGTCAGAGGGCTGGGATTAAATTAGTGATAAATTCATAGAAAACTAAGCAACCGCAAAAACAAAAACCCACGACTATTGATTCCATGGGAAACAAACTGTAGCAGGAAAGGAAAATTATTCTTAGCCCACTCGTGTGGCCCAGCAATCCAGGGTGTTAATGTAACAGCAACAATCCAAGCTGATCTAATCAAATTAGAGTATAACTTCTAAAAAATGAAACACCGGGAAGGATGGGTGACTGTGGTGGAGCATGAAGGTGAAAGAGAGCTGTGCTCTTACTTTCCAGAATGCGATGGCAATATAATGGCACCAAGAAAAAAAACAGACAAGAAAAAAAACAATACAATTATGTTATTTGGGACGGAGAGCCGTAAGTCCCAAATAATCAGTTAAAAGAGTTGAAAGTAACTTCTCTGAGGAGGGAGCGAAGGATTGCTTTAGGGGACTATTTCACTCTTTGAATAATGAGCATATATAACTTTTTAAAAATAAAAACTGGCCCTAACTGGTTTGGCTCAGTGGATAGAGCATCGGCCTGCGGACTGAAAGGTCCCAGGTTAGATTCCGGTCAAGGGCATGTACCTTGGTTACGGGCACATCCCCAGTGGAAGGTGTGCAGGAGGCAGCTGGTCGATGTTTCTAGCTCTCTATCGCTCTCCCTGCCTGTCTGTAAAAAAATCAATAAAATATATTTTAAAAAATAAAAACTGCTTATCTGGCTGACAAACAACAAACAAAACAAAACCATCAAATAGGGGGAGGAACAACAAGATGGCGGCAGAGGTAAAAGCCTAACTGCAGCCGCACTCAACAATTTCAAAAAATACAACTAAAATATAGAGTGGACACTATCCAGAACTACAGGAAAGTTGACTGACTGGGAATTCTACAACTAGAAGGAAAGAGAAAACCAGAAGGAAAACCAGAGGAGCTGTAAAAGCCTAAGGTACGGAGGCACCGTGTGCGCGGGGAGAGGATGGAGCCGGAGAGGAGGGGCGGCGGAGTGCCTGGCTGGCGTTCCCTAGCGGGAAGGAGATAAAAGCTCCGGACTGTTCTGAACCCCAACTCTGACTGCACTGAACCCCAGTTCTGGGCGAGACCCCGGGGGTCCCATGCTCATACAGAGGGAATCTGGGCTGTAAGGCGGAAGCTCAGCGGAGCGGCGAGAAAGGCAGAGCCCCGGAGTCGCGCACATTGCGCGCAGAGGAGGGACTGTTCGCTGAGCTGCTGGATTGCCCCAGCGGGAAGGACTCAAAAGCTCAGGACTGTGCTGAGCCCCAGTTCTGACTGCACTGAACCCCAGTCCTGGACAAGACCCTCTGGCTCCAGCCTCATACAGAGGGAATCTGGGCTGTAAGACAGAAGCTTAGGGGAACGGCGAAAAGCAGATCCCCTGAGTCGCGCACATTGCGCGCACAGAGGAAAGACTGTTGTTTGGGCCGCGAGATTGCCCTGGCGGGAAGGAGACATAAGCTCCGGACTGTGCTTAACCCCACTTCCAACTGCTCTGAACCCCAGTTGTGGGCTTGTTGGGGTAGAGACTACACTGTCTGGTAGCGGGCGAAGCTCTAGGGTGCCTTTCTCTCAGAGGTGCTTGCAGCGAGTACCAAAGGACCCTGAGGAACACTGAGACTCAGGAGCCTCAGAGGGCGGGGCTAACCAGAAGCCAAGGCTGTAGGCTCCACCCTGAAACTCCGCCCCATCCAAGCTGAACTCAGAGAGGCTTTTGCAGGTTTCCAAGTCTAGTGGAATAAGGTTGTCTCCTGGCATAGACACAGCTGATCTTCCCAACCTACCAACTCAGGGAAGCAGCGAAAATGCCGAAACGAGGTAACAGAGCACAAACGAAAGAAATGGAGGACAAAAAGCGACTGGATATAGAGTTCAAAGCCACACTTATAAGGTTGTTCAACAATCTCTTAGAAAAGGCCGATAAAATAAATGAGACCTATGAGGATATGATAAGAGATCAACAAGAAATAATAAAAGGTCAACTAGAAATAAAGAATACAATCTCTGAAATAAATAATATTATACAGAGTCCTAAAAACAGATTGGAAGATTGCAAGAATCAAGTCCAAGATTTGGAACACAAAGAGCCAGAGGACACTCCTCCCCAGAAGCAAGAAGACAAGAGAATCCAGAAAGTTGAAGATAATGTAAGAAACCTCTGGGACAACTTCAAGCGAACCAACATCAGAATTATGGGCATCCCAGAAGATGACAGAGAGCAAGATACCGAAAACATATTGAAAGAAATAGTGACAGAAAACTTCCCCCATCTGGTGAAAGAAATAGACTTACAAGTCCAGGAAGCACACAGAACCCCAAACAAAAGGAATCCAAAAAGAACCACACCAAGACACATCATAATTAAAATTCCAAGAGCTAAAGACAAAGAGAGAATATTAAAAGCAGCAAGACAAAAGCAGGTAGTTACCTATAAAGGGGCACCCATACGACTGTCAGCTGATTTCTCAACAGAAACCATGCAGGCCAGACGGGAATGGCAAGAAATATTCAAGGTGATGAATAGCAAGAACCTACAGCCAAAAATACTCTACCCAGCAAAGCTATCACTCAGAATCGAAGGCCAGATAAAGAGCTTCACAAATAAATTTAAGCTAAAGGAATTCATCACTGCCAAGCCAGAATTATATGAATTGCTAAAAGGGGTTCTTTAGGAAGGGGAAGAAAATAAAGATAAAAATTATGAACAAACACGTAACTATCAACAAGTGAGTCTAAAAACCAAGGGAAGTAAAAATCATGATGAACAATATTAACTGGTGAATATAATAGAATCAGAGGTATGGAAGGGGAGTGGACTGATGATTCTTGGGGAAATGGGGAGTGGAGCGGGGCGGGAAGAGACTGAACATAAACTGCACCTATGGATGAGGACAATGGGGGATGGGGAAGGGCAGAGAATTGAATGGAAACTTGGTGTAGGGGAGCAATGGGGGGGGGGGAATGAGGAACATGTGTAATAATATGAACAATAAAGATTTATTAAAAAAAAAAAACCCATCAAATAGGAAATCTATGAATAAAAATTAAAGCCATTGGAGTTAAAAGCTCAAGAGATGGATTAAATTGAGGAATAGTCACAGCCCTCCTCTGGAATTTTTTAGTCCCACCAATAAAGCAGGGAAATTAGGATACTGTGTAGAGCAAGGGCCATGGGCAGCAAAGTAAGGCCGAGTGAGCAGAGCAGGCTGGTTTCTAAGCCAGTTACCACTGTCCATCCCTCTCTGTCTTCTCTACAGTTTGGCTAATGTCCCCCGAAGAGGAAGGGCAGCTAGCAGTGCTTTTCCTCTCCACCCTGGAGAGGGACTTATTTTCAGGGTCCCCCGGCCCCCTCCCCCCAGCAATGGCCATTCACAGTAATTCGCACCTGTTTTAGCATTTTACATGTCTGACTGCATTCACATCTTATCCTTACAATCACATTATGAGGTAAGTATCATAATTAAAACTGGGGTGCACAGCATTAAGGAACTTGCTTGAAGTCACCCATAGGTGAGTGATGGATTTGGGGTTTGAACTGGATTTTCCTTTCCAAGCTCTTCCCTGTACCCTGAATTTTCAGTGCCTCTTCTCCTGCGTGCACAACCTGGTGTTATTATGAGTTTTACCAGGGGAGGGAAGTAAGTCTATTTGCTCGTCATTGTTTCTCTCAATACCTAGCTTGTCTTTGGAGTTCTCATTCTCAACTATTGTGTGATAATGTGTCTTATTACAAGTACACTGATCCCTACATGAAGTCTCCAATAAAATAACAAGGAATTTATCTTTGAAAACAGGTTAAGGATCGCTCTTGTAGACAAATGAGTATAAGCTGCAGGCAGTCTGAATTCATAAAACAGAGGAATGCATAAATTCTTATTGATTTTACTTATTCCCTACCTTCTTTTTTTAAAAAATATGAAGCAGCTTCCAATAATGTCATATAAGGAAGTAGATAAAATGCGAGCAAATTAAAAAAAAATAGTCAAAGAAAGTGGATAAATGAATATGAAAAACTTAAGAAGGTTGCGGTATCTAAAAATAAAATCCAGTTATGAGCCTCCTGGCAGCCACGATAAAGAAATGCAAGCAATTGCAAAATCTCATAAAATAGGAGAGAGTCAACTGAGTGTTTATCTCATGTACAAGTTAAGTATGTGATAGAGAAGGAAGAGTAGGCAAAATATCGTATGATTATATATTGAGTCACTGTGATTTTGGCAAAAGTTACCACTTTTCTTTCATCAAATGGGAAAGTAAATTTGGAAAAACTTCACATGGCCTCTCTGTCTGGCTTGAAGCTATTTGGCTCATTTCTTAGGCTTACAACATTAAAACCACAATGCAGATTGCTTTCATAAGTCGTTATAGCCATCCTTAAGACGAGCCACGCTAATGCAGGGTAAACAAGGAACCAACCAGCAGAGAACCAAGTGGGACTTGAACCCAGAACTGGAAAAGTGGGATGTGAATATATTTCCCATGTTCACAGGGCTTGTTGGCAACTCCCTTCCTCTGCCATGTGGAGGAATGGATCATGCAGATTTTGGAAAGCTGTGGTATTCTTAAGTCAAATTGGGATGGAGGCCAGCAGTAAACTGGCAGCCAAGTGCGCCAGACATCGGAGTTGAGAATAGTCTTTGGGGGACAGGGGGAGATGGCAGCCGTAGCCACAGTGACATTTAAGAGAAGAGAAGACAGCCAACCGGGGAGACGTTTGTTGTCTGCACCCCTTCTTGTCTCCTGGACCTGATCTCCCAGGCCTCTTGCGACCCTCTCTTTTTCTGGGAAATTAGTGTTAACTCTAATAGAAAGACTTAGAATTCAATAGAAATTTAAATGACTGTTTGAAGTTACCAAAATGGGTCTCCCTTAATGGAGCTGAGTCCACTCACAGCATAGCCATCACACCTTCTTCCAGCAGCCACCCACACCGATCTCCCTCGGCTCCAACCAAGCTTTTAGGAGGAGCTGTCTACACTTGCTGTCCCTTGTTCTAGCTCCGGTCCAATATTTCAGCGAAACTGTTCTGGGCAGAGTAGCTAGTAGCCTTCTTGTTGCTAAGTGGGCACATCTCAGTTTTTGGTTTACTTGGTTTCCTTGAAGTAGGGGATTATCCTCTCTTTGGAAACACTCACTTCTTTTGGCTTTAATAACTCCACTCCACTATCTCCCGATTTCCCTTTTCAAGCTCTTCCCCTGTGCCCCGAGTTTTTAATGCCCCTTCTCCTGCATCTAAACCTGGTGTTTTGTGAGTTTTACGAGGGGAGGGAAGGTCTCTTTGCCCATCATTGTTTCTCCCAATACCTAGTAAAATGCAGTGCATTATAGGAGGTGATCAATAAATATTTTTGAAGAAATGGACAAAGATAAGTTTTGTTCATATTTATTTGGAATTTTTTTTCAGAGGACCAAAAATAATATTGGCAGTGGTTTACAATGTTAAAATATATTAAAACTTTTAAATTAAAAAAATAATGAAAACCAAATAAAAGTGGAATACCATTGACATACTAGCTTCCTACGATGAATTAGTTATAGCAATGGAACATTAAATTTCCTGCTGATTTTCCTGGTAGGCAAAACAACATCAGAAATGCATCAAGCTAAGTAGTTCTCATTGGCAAATAAATAAAAGGAAGCATTCAAATTTGAGTACGAATAAAAACATTTTCTGGTACTGAATTTTAGTTGATGTTTTATCGGTTACCTTTATAAGGTAATACATTGGGTAGTGACTTTGTTCATTATTTTTCAAAATACACAGATGCTTCTCCAAATTGTTCTTTTAGATACCTGGATGATTCTAATAGAAGGAGTGGGCATTTCCAGACAGATGATAGCTGGCTTCATTAGGAAAGTGGATTGAGATTGGGTAGAATGAACTCCTTCTGGGTACCAGCCACCCAGAAGATGCATTCATAACGTGAACCCAAATGTCACAGCTCTCTGGCCCTTGTTGGAAAGCCCAAGGAAATTTTGGTGGAGTCCAGAGAGGACTAGTTCTATGGATTTTCACAGGGAAACACACAGAAATCTTAATTCCATTGTTATTCTGAGATTTAATACTATGGTTCATAAAAGCTCCTATTTGGAAGTGGGGGGAAATCTGACAACTAGGGCTCTTGGGAGCCTATAATGATACAATCCCAAAGGGAGGCCAGGAAGGATTTCTGCTCATTGCTTCCCTCTCCTGCCAGACTGGGTTAAAACTGACAAAATCCAGAGTACCAAAGATGCTTACAATTGAAGTCCAAAGAGGGAGAAAGAAAAACACCCTCCTTCCTTCTCATTCTCCTCCTTCTTCTTTTCAGTCACACGCTCAGTGTTGCGTGTGTGTGTGTGTGTGTGTGTGTGTGTGTGTGTGTGATTTTTAGAGATAAAAGAAGGGAGAGGGAGAGAGGAGAGAAACATCCATGTGAATGCAAAGCATCGATTGGCTGCCTTCTGCATGCCTCCTACTAGGTATTAAACCCAAAACCAAAGTGTGTGCTCTGACTGGGAACCAATCAGCAATCTTTTCGCGCACAAAACAGATGCCCAACCAACTGAGCCAGACTAGCCAGGACAACCCAAGATTATTCTTAACCCCCTCCCAACATCCAACTTAAAAATATAATTGAGAATGGGAGTTGAGAAGCAAGATTTTCATTGAGGATTTTGGAGAAAGCCAATAGTATGCTGAGGGACCCCAACATCCTGGCACATGGGTGAGAGGGATGAAGGATGCATCTTCTTCCCCTCAGAAGGGAGGGGATTAAGGAGAACTTAACGCATCACTTTAGATTTGGAAGACATGGTGGATTGTACCAGCACGAAAAACCTACATGGTTTGGCTAGCAACCTTGATGGTAGAGGGAGGAGAGAGGGTAGGCTGAGTGGATGTAGGGCCAAGGAGTGAATGCAGGGCAGCAGACTGGGGTAAAGGGACCTCAGCTGAGAGAAGCAGAGATGTCACTAAATTTCTAGGAACCAAGGAAGCATAGGCAACCATTCCTATCTAGACACGTTGACCCTTGTCTTGGGGACCAGGGTGGGAGAACTCAGTGATGCCGAGGGGGTCTCTGAAAAAGACTAAACTATACAGGGCAAACCCTGAGAAGGTCCATCCTGAATTTCCCTGTGCCCTTCTCCCATTCTCCACGGTGCCATTTTGAAGGGATCCTGGAAGACAGAACGAAGTTTGTGTGTGGCACCTGCCCCAGTCGAGCTAGTGCGCCCAGCAGGGACACGGGCACGCCCAGGCTTGTTCCTGACCTAGAACTGGGACAATGAGGGCGAGGGCGAGGGGTAGAGTCCACTGAGGGCAGGCCCTTCCCTGCGGGCAGAAGCAGGAAGCCCCGCTCACTCCCTGGCACCCAGGAGCTGGGGAGTGAGGACGATGGGGGAGAAGCTCCGGGCTCCTGGCAGGAAGGATGGGGAAGGGAGTGAAGGGCAGAGCCAGCACTGGGCTTCTGATGGTGCCCAAGGGTCAGGCCCAGCCACCAGGAGCCAGGCAAAGAGGTGAAACGGTGGAGGGCAGATCACTCACCCAGGAAGGTTAGCCCCCGTGATGCACCCGGGGGGCCCCAGGCTCTGGGAAAGAAGACGAGTTTGGAACCCAAATCAAAAGGAGGTATAATTAGACTCTGCAAACAGACACAAATGGACGTGTCATACCTGCCCTCACGCCGCCGAGAGTGCCCTGAGCACTTTGGAAGAAAGGCGCAGTGAAAATAGGAGGTCATATTATTATCTTCTTAATTATAATTGGAACCTACAAGTCGAGTCTTGAAAGACATTTATAGCACATCCTGACTTGTTTAGGCCAGCTTCCCAGAAAGAGGGGGGGAAAATACTTGCACATTTTTCATTTAGGTAAGAAGCAGGTCCACCAGTCAGGCCCTATTTTAAGGGTGCCCTTTGGGGCTCAGGTATATTAAAGGCTGACTAGTACCTAAAAGCTCTACATGGTAGAAAATAGGCGTGTTATTATTTTTTTTTTTAGCTTTGGAGGGCTCCTGGCCAATTGGAAGCTTCTCTACCCACTGTGAAGTAATTCGGCTGGTAAAATAGCTGGTAAATTGCCCATGACTCAGGGCTCCTTGGGAGACGAGGTCTGCAAAGCAGGGCAGGAGGGGAGGAGGCTGAACACATATCTAAGGGAGGCTGAGCAGTTCTTGATTGTTCCAAGTCTTATTGTCCGGGAAGAGGATGATCCAGACTTGGCCGACGTCTTCTTCCCTTTGGTGGCAGAGCAGGGCCAGAGGGGGAAATGCTACCTGCCTATTTAGCTAATGAACAAGTCCACGAGAGCACGTTAAGGGTTGATGGGCCAATGAGGTCTCGCCCTCTGTGGATTCCAGGCACCCACGCTGCTCATGTGCCCGGGGCACTCTGGAAACGGACAATCTGATTGGCAGAAGCGCTGGAACCACAGCCGTGTGGCGCCTTCGTGGAGCAGCTCGGTCTGCCGTCACGCCTACATGAAGCAGCTCAGTCTGCCGGCTTTGTGACTGATGAAGACAAGTGTTGCATAACAACAGCTTATGAAGAACTGGTTTTAAAAAACACCGTGTGCCTGTGTCATAGTCACGGAGAACTCCATGGAGATGCAACCAGAGGTTATCTTGCTTCTATCCCACCTCCTAGTGGGCTACCCAGAGCCCCTCTCATGCCTCGCACTGCCCCATCTCACACTCTGAACCCGTTTCCCTCTTCTCCTTGTCCTCACCAGAGGATATATTTATTGATTTGAGAGAGAGAGAAAAATGTCAAAGTGAGCGAGAAACATCGATTACTTGATTCCTGTATGCACCTCAATGGAGAATCGAACCTGCAACCTTTTGGTGTATGGGATGATGTTCCAACTAACTGAGCCACCCAGCCGGAGCTGAACTCATTTCTTGACCCTCTTTCCTTTCTTCACCCAGTTCTCACATCTCATACTTACCCATTCTTATTTAGTCTCTTCCTTAGGGACTCCGGTTATTTGAAAATCAGCAATGTTCACTGAACGTATCCCTTCCTCTAGATGACATTTACTCTACCTTGTGGAGTCGTGTCTCACCTAGGAGGCTGGTGGGAGTGTCTGAGGCATCCACAGCCCCACAGTGCAGGTAACTGGGTGCAGGGGACAGCACCAGACACACTCAAGTCTGACACATCTTGGAGCAACACGATTTTTCCTCCAATACTGTTTTGAGTTTTTGGCAACTGTCCTTAATCAGGTAAGTTTTTCCTCTTTCTAAGGTTCTAATCCCTAGGTTTGTCATGACTCACCTTGAAAACAAATTATAACCCCCACCCGCCTCCACCACCACACTATGGGAAGAAACTTAGCGTCTGCTCCAAAAACTTTGGAAAAGGAAACTGATTTTTCCTCTATGATCATTACATATGTTTTTTTCACTCAGAAGAGTGGTTTACTGAAGTCAAGAGCATTTTGTTATGCCTTCTGGGTAATTCTGTGCCAAAATTCCCGAGTGTCAAGAGAACACAGTTATTAAGAGCAAACCATACACCCCCTTGTCTATTTCTCCACAGGCTCTAACCTCAGGGGTCAGAGCCAAGCGCCAGCTCTTCCTGCTTCCTTCACAGTGTGGTCCCTGCCAGCAATGAGGACGGCAGTGTGAATGTGAGAATTCTTGCTCTCAACTGGCTAGACCCACACTTTGTAAATGTCATTTCTTGGGATCCTGTTTTAGCTGAGAAACCAGATTTCACCAGTGGCACTGAGACGAGCTGGTGACGCTGTACGAGTTCTGAATCCTGCAGGGAGGGGCTCTTTTGACGCCCCTGTCAATACAACTGATATCCCTCTCATATTTACGAACCTTTTTGGGACAAGGTTAACCCTCACTATGGCTCTCTAAATCTGACAGAATGAAAATCAAAGTCCGTGCGTCTGCAAGCTGCTTAACTTCATCGTCTGCCTCATCACATTTGATGCAACAGCTAATGTAACTGAGAGTTTGAAAACTCTCTGCTTCCTAGCAATGAGGCAATATGGGTTTGATACATACTAAAAAACAGAATGAAAAAATGCATCATATGTTTAAGATACAGATGTTTATGTAATAGGATGACAATCCTGGACCTTCCCCTTTAAAAAGTAAAGTCATAATACAAAAGGTATCTTTGACCAGGTAACGTCAGTATCACATGAATCTTGAATTCTCAGTTGTAAGGTAAGCGATGTTACCTGAAAATGGCATGAATTGTCTTCTTTTAGAATCACTAGATTTTACGTGAGTAGGGTTTGCAATAAAAGAGTTCAGCTGGCAGTTAAGCTCATCCCCGAGGTATGAGAAGTACACTGTGCATACAATCTTCAGTCAGATACTCCCCTGTGTGTTAAAATGAGCTTCATTAAGGTTTATACTCACTATAACTTGTATACATGGGCATTTAAATGAAATTTAGTGTCCCCACTAAGTGCCAGAATTAGCACAAATGTGTCATTTTGGCAGGCAATGACGATCATGTTTAGTAAAGTTAAACTTTTCTGTTGCATGTTCAGTATCAGTAAAGTTAAAGGTAGAGTTGAAAAAAAATGATCATTTATCGTTCAAATTACTATAAGTTCTTGTTTCCCTGGCACCCAAATGGCTAGAAACATCAAATACCAGAAATGCTTTGGAAACATTCTGTTTGGCTTTTATGATGTGACTAGTAACCAAGTTCTTCAAGAGATGCATGTAACTGCAAAATCAGAAGCTTCCAGGCTGCACCTTAATAGCTGGTTTCACCCCATGATGTTGACCATCTGCAGTTAAGAGTCCTCTGCTCTAGATTTTGTGCTCATAGGAGGGCCCTGGGTGGTTCTGAAGAGTCGATGCATCCATAGAGCAAAGAAGGTAGAAAACGGTAGTGGTGAAGTGCGTGGACTCTGATGGCCACTGACCTGGGTTCAATTCCCATTTACTCGCTGCGTGACTTTGGGCCACCTGTTAATCTTCTTCAACCGCAGTTTCCTTACCTGTGAATATGCAAATAAAGTCATATCACAGAATTGTTGTGAAAAATATATGAACGTAGAGTGCCTAGCATAATGCTAGCACATAGAAGGCATTCAATAAGCATCAATGATTTATTATTCCCAAACTAAAGGCCCAGTGCACAAATTTGTGCACGGGTGGGGGCCCGCCGGCCCACCCCGATGGGGGCCGATCGGAGCCAGGTCAGCAGGGGCAGGGAGGGGCTCCTGGAGGTTGGGGAACCAATTAGGGCCCCGAATGGGCCTGTTGGTTGCCACAGTGCGCGTCATAGTGACCAGTTGTTCTGGTCGCTTGTTGCTTAGCTTGTGCATATACATAGATGTTCTTTTCCAGGTGGATCCTAACTTTCAATCTATGCTTTAACCTGACTGAAGAAGTGATAAGACCATATGCGGAGGGTTGCCATAGAAACGCTTGTCACTTTTCTGTTGCCCCAGGTGCAGCTCCTAAAATTCCATCACTTGAGCAAGTGTAAACAGAGTATATTTGGATGTTGAGCACAAGCGTTACTATTAGCAGTAATGTCAGCAAACACCTTCCTGCAAATGTGACATGCTCTGCCTCAGGAGCCAGTTGAGCGATGGGTTTCTGGCCCATCTGAAACCCAGAATTCCCAAGCTCCTGCTCCCTGTGGCCCAGACCACCAGGCTCACCACTCCATTTGGACCCTCTGACCAATTACGGGTTTTCTCACTTCTCCTGGTGATTGTGTACTCTAGATTTAAGGGGAGCAGATGTCCTTTCACGCAGGCCAAGGCAGAGAAAGCAGGAAGGAAACATTTGTTTCTCTCCCCAGCTCGGCTGTCAGGTCTCTGGGAGCTGGCCAGGAGGAAAGATGGTGCCCTGGGGAATTGCAAAACCAAGTGTCAGCTGTCTGGATATTGCAGGCTGTACAGACTTCTGGGGGGATGCATTTCTTTAACATTCAAGCAGAGTGGCAGGAACCCCCATTCCACATTCAAATTCTAATTCGCATGACATCTCGCTCTCCATCTCCTCCCCACTAGACCAGATCTACCTTTGCAGACCTACCAGCTAAGCAAAGTCCTCTTACTCTGGGGGTCTGCTCCTGAGCTGCATAAAGACCTGATAGAACCTTTGAAAATCACATGGTCAAAATCATACAGGATTCCTGTTCCCCATAGTCTCTGTAAGAGAGAGGAGGACGGTCTATTGGTTAGGAGCTCATTCATGCAGCTCATTGTCAGAGACTCAAACTAGCCGTGGCTAAATGAAATGGAATTTTTAGTTTCTCTCACCTGTAGATGTCAGAGCTAGAATTGGAGCACTGCTATCTGAAGTCATTCTTAGGACCCAGGTCCCCTTTATCTTATTGCGCTGCTATCCCTAAGTTGTTGTCTTCATCACCTGGTTCCAGATGGTGCATGGCTACATCCCAGTCCAGCCAGCAAGAAGGATTAGAACAGGGGTGGGAAAACTTTTTGACTCGAGGGCCACAATGGGTTCTTAAACTGGACCGGAGGGCCAGAACTAAAGCAACCTGACCATGCTGGCACTCTCATCTTGGGCTGCTGGTAAAGGAGCGGAGGGGAGAGCAAGAGAACACTCCGCTCTTTCAGCTCCGAGGGCCAAATAGAACAGCCGAACCGGCCGGATCCAGCCCACGGGCCATAGTTTGTCCACGGCTGTACTAGAAGGTGAAGGTGATAGGGAGGGCACACCTCTTCCCCTTAGGGCAGAGGTCAGGAATGTCTGGCCTGCAAAATCATTTGGTCTAGCCCTGCCAAGGCATTAGGAGTGAGTTCATTAAATGTTTGACCAAATATAGCAGGTTAATTTTTAATATATATATATATATATATATATATATATATATATATATATATATATAATTTTTATTGATTTCAGAGAGGAAGGGAGAGGGAGAGAGAGATAGAAACATCAATGACGAGGAGAATCATCGATGGGCTGCCTCCTGTATGCCCCACACTGGTGATCGAGCCCACAACCTGGGCATTTGCCCTTACCAGGAATTGAACCTCAACCTCCTGAGGTTCATAGGTCGACACTCAACCCCTGAGCCATGCACCCCACACTAGCAGGCTAATTTTTAAATTGGTAAATTTCGTATGGCCCTAGAATGATGTTATAAATACTCAAATGGCCCTTGGCAGAATAAAGGTTCCCCAACCCTACTTACTTTGGGGTATAACCTGGAAGTCATCACTTGCCCTGCGGGCACATTAGCCTTATTTACTGGGGACCTCATGGGTCACGAGGGCCCATGCCATTATCTTTATTCTTTAGAACTACTGGACCCTGACAGCTGGATCACCTGGTCTTCCTGACCCTTGACTTCTGGGTGCCCTGTAACCTTAGATCCCCTCTCTCAAGACCAGGAATTTACAATGTGTGACATCCCAGAGCCCCTGGACAGCTAAGGGTGGAAGTGAAAATAGAATAGGATAGAATAGAATAGAATAGAATAGAATAGAATAGAATAGAATAGAACGAGGGAGGAGACCAAGGGTGCATGCAAATTTCAACATTAGTCCCTCAAGTCAAATATCTGTGTTAGGGTTCTTGGGGAAGAGGGGGAAGCATGAAGTTGCTAATTCTAAAACTTTGTGGAGTCACATACCCGTGTGAGAATTTGAGTCTGTCTCTTCAGAAAAAATGCATGTACATACCAAAATGTCCAAACGCCATAGAAAGTTTATGGACCCACTTAATTAAATCATGGTACCATTTGGCTTGGTGTCCCAAATGGTCACCGTGGCTTCTTTTAAGTTTTATGAGGGAGCATTATCAGGCTTAAAGAAGTTCTCTGGTTCACCAAGCTCGTTAATGGCCAGACTTAATAGAAGCCAGTCGTAAACTGATGTCACAGCATCATAATGTCGGCCCCATCCCGATGTCTTTGTTTATGGGAACATGGAGAACTCTTTCTCTGGAATTATACCCCAGGGATGAAGGCAGCCACATCCACTGAGGCTGAGAAAGTACCCGAAGGTTCAGCCAGGAGTAAACATTACCCGGATTGGGAGATAAGAAAGTGAACATGCATGAGAAAATGAAAATGCATGAGGTTCAAGGCCCACACTTTCGAATGAGAAAATGAAATTCCTGATTTGCAATCTCCTTGGGGAGGAGGAGAGCTCTTTGCGATGTTGTGGGAACAAAAGGTTATTGCACGGTTCATGTTTTCTCATTAGAGCGTGAGCTGATGAGGGGCTTCCTGAGGCCTCTTGGCTCCGGTGTGGGGAGCGAAGCGTGAGCGGAGGGTGGAGGGAGGCGTGGCGCTGGCTGCACATGCAGTGACTGTACGGTTATGACATGTGCTGTGTCGCCTGGGGCTGCCGCCCGTGACACTTTTAGCTCTCCCGGCTTTATCCAGAGCTGCAGCTCCAGGGGCAGCTGGTGTTGGGAGCCTGGTAGAAGCTCTGTCCTCTGAAATCAATGCTTCTTCCCCCTGGCTGCACATTAGGACCACCTGGAGAACCTTACAGCGCCTGTTGCCTGGACACCGCCATTTGACTGTTCTGAAGTGGGGCCCCCGAATCCCAGGGAAGAGAAGCTCCCCAGGTACTTTCAGTGCAGAGAACCGCTACCTTACAGTGTGGCCAGAAACCATCGCAGGTGTTCTGCGGACCCGCAGAGAACTTAGACACTTCACCGTCGGAGAAAAGCCAGAAGAAGGACTGTTCTTTCGACAAACAGGAACTGCCTTAGAGCTGGCAAAACTGCACTGTCCGAGGAGGCTGACGAGGAAAAATGGGTTTGTGGGCCTGACCTGTGTCCTCCTTTCAGTCATTAAATAACAGAACCCCATCAGCTCCGGTGATGAAGCTGAACCTCAGTTAAATACTTAATGAGATGAAACGTCCCAGGGAGAATTAATCAAGAATGAGTTTAATTCTATTCCAATTAGGTGTGGGTTAAACAACGCACCCCATAAAAATCCAAGCCCAGCAGAGACGAAGAGGGAGGCTTTGCCGACAGCGCCGACGTAGGGAATGTCGCTGGGCCCATTACTTGGCAATAAAGCCCAGTGAAATGGCACTTTGGCCGGGTTCCATGCCGTCCCGATGAGGTGTAAGTTCGGCATCACTTTTCCTCCTACTAGAATCTTTGTTTTCAGAAAGCAGACAGAGGGTTAAGGGTGACACCTGGAGACCGTTGGGTACAGAGCAGTCAGTGAGATGGGTGCCTTAGTTTGGGGTCCTCAGAAGCATGTTCTAAACATAGGTTTGTGGACAGGTTGTTCATTTGTAAGGTGATCCCAGGAAACATTGAAAGGCAAAGGAGAAGAAAGAATGGCGATACGGAATATGTTGACAAACAGTTGCCACTGAAGGCAACTGGGGGTGGGGGGTGGGTTATCCCATTGTCTAGACATCCTTCATCACCCCAACTGAGATGCAAGGAAGCTGGGCCTCCACCAGTTTGTGGGCTGCTTCCAGAGCATTAATTCCCCTTTTCTGGCTCCCAGGACTAATAATTGGCCCCAGGAAAATGAAGACTCAAAGAGACAGAGTGGCAGGTGTGTGTGGAAGAAGCAGCCTTCGGCACGAAGAAGCAAGAGCAAAGAGAACACGGGCAAGGCACGACAACGTCGGCCACGATGGACAATATTGAGAGTGCAGCGTTTAACCATCCGTCGGAAACAACAGGATGATGACCAAACAGCACAGACATAACAATTCAGAGTAAGGGCTTGATCCGCACGTTTACAGATCTCTGTGCAGTGTCTTGCTGAGAACTGGGGGTCTGCCAACCTACCACATTTCTTTCTGTCTGCCCTGTGGGCAACTCAGTCACGGAACCCAGGAAGTAGTTTCTTCTGACGAGCCAAAAATTTGTTGTGTTGAAAATTTCTTCGTTTCACTTCCACTCCCACTCCAATGTTCAAAACTCGATTGTGGGGCAGCAGGTGGGTCTGGGTCATGGGATCCCACTGGCTCTGGCCCATCAGCGGTAAAGGGAGGAGCATACTTTGAGTATGTGAAGAGATGGCAATCACCTGACCTTGTTGGGGTTGGGCCTCCTGGCTCCTTTGCCGTTGCTAGCTGCTCTGCCCCTGCCAACCCAGGCTATGCCGTATCCTGCAGACCCAACCCAAAGCATGGATTCTTTAACACTAGCTACCTGATGTTCCTTTCTAACCACGTGATCAAAGAGTTTCTCACCGGCGTGAAAGTCAATGAGCCAGAATCCAGGGTTATGGCAAAGAGAGGGTAGGCACTGTCTCGGGTAAGTGAAATTGGAAGGTAGCCATTTCATGTGTAATCCTTTGACACAGGCAAACAAAGACATCTGCTCAATGTTTGGGTTTTTAAAAGCACCGGTGCTGTGCAAAAATCAAATAATCTCACGCCATCCTTTGCCTTCTTTTCATAGGGCCGAATTTTGTACGAAAGAGTCAGAGAAGGAAGCAGTGGGGTGAGGGTGGGGAGGGGTGGGGCGGGAGGCACATGAACCATGCCCCTGTGTTTGCTCCATTTGTTTACTTGAGGAAGTACCATCAACAAGACTGCCAGGGGCTGCCGCTTCTCTGAGAATTCTCTTGTATCTTTACTGCCCTGCCTCTCAAATCTTTGCTTCATCCCTTCAAGTTAGTAACACATTGTGGTATTGGGGGCAATGAAGGTATCTGAACCATAACATGATCTCTTTTTCCTTGATTTTAGAATGCCCAGGAATACCTGTGGCATTTCTTGTGCTTAAAAAAAAAAAAAGTACTTTCATTATAAGACACACATTTAAACACGTTATACTTCCTTCCAAATTATGATTTTTAGAGACAGAATTAAGGCAGCCTTAGAATCCTATCCAGTTCTGGAAGACTTTAAAAATTCTCTTCACAGGCGTTTCTGATTATAAAAATAATTCACCTCATAAAAATCCAAACGAAACAGAGATCAAGAGGGCCGTGGGAGTCCCTCGTGGTCAGGGCGGGGGTTATGAGCAGCACGGAGTCGGGAGGGTCAGCTGTGCGAGTCACTTGGCAGTAAAGCCTGGTGACCTCGCACTTTGACGGGGCATTCATATCCCGATGGCCTCACCGGACTGGCCCCTTTCAAACACTCGCCTCCTGGGGATGGAGAGGTGGAGGCCGCAGGCTCCTGGCCTGTCCTACTAGACGTGTCACGTGCTGTCTCACCATACATGTCCACTGAGTGCCAAGCACCGAGAAGACATTGGTGGGCAGGGCAGACACGGTCCCTGCTCGCCGTGGTCTCCCCTCCCCTGCCGGTGGTGAAGGAAATAGACTGTCCCAAGTAAGCCTCAATTGATTGATTATCCATCTAGACTTAGTGGGACAAACGCAGGTGGCCAGGAGTCAGCAGTAACGGCCTGTCCCCTGGTGGTTCAATGTCGAGACAGCTGAGCCGAACCGGAACGCATGACACACAAGACAGAATGAGTGTGCAATCACACAGGGTTTAGTTACCTATTCCTAGTGGGTCCTGGGCTCCAGCAAAGGCCACCCAGGGATGCACATGGAAGGACAGGCGACGAAAACAGAGACAGGCAGGCGGCCGCCGCTGGTTCGGGCTCACACAGCAGAGCAGTCAGGGGCTTGTCTCTCGGAGCGGCGTGGAGTCCTCCTCTTATCGGGCAGGAGACGTCAACTGAAGACGGTCCCGGGGTTATATGGACCGCGGTACACAAGTTGTGTCCTTATCAGTGTGGACCGCTCGTGGTGCCTTATGCTGGGAGCAGGGAGTTTATCCTTTATTATATATATATATATATTTTACAGAGAGGAAGGGAGATAGATAGAGAGCTAGAAACATCGATGAGAGAGAAACATCGACCAGCTGCCTCTTGCACACCCCCTACCGGGGATGTGCCTGCAACCAAGGTACATGCCCTTGACTGGAATCGAACCCGGGACCCTGCAGTCCGCAGACTGACGCTCTATCCACTGAGCCAAACCGGTTTCGGCAGAGCGTTTACACTTTAAGGGCACAGAGCTTTTACTTCAAGATAACTGGGGGTGTCCATTAACTTTGGAAGTTACAGAGTATTGGGGGTTTCCATACAGCAAACATTTCACACAGCAATTATTTCATACACTAGAGGGGTTGCATGATTATAACATTGGCCTAAATAGCATAGCCGCACGCTTCAAAGCACAGTGGTCATCCGTGATGAGAACCAAGAGGACATACAACAAAGGGCTCTGCCCTAGAGTGGGGGTGTGGAGGACTCCCCCGAGGTAATAATGCGAGGTCCGGAGGAGGCGGAGTTAACGAGGGGAGAGGAAGCCATGGGCACTGCAGGTGGCCCTGAGGAAGGAGGGAATCTCCGTCTTTGCAGGGGCCCGTGGGGCTGGGGAGCTGACAACGGCGGACACTGCAGTTGGATCAGACAGGGCTTATCAGCAGGGCTTTAAGAGTCTGAGAAAGCTCAGGAAGGCTTAAGCAGGATTGGTGAGTGTGTGGATGCGTAGGAAGGGGGGATGTGTTCACGCTGGAGGGAGGAGCAGGCGGGGAAGAGGAGGGGCAGCATTATTGAGGGGCGCAGCCCCAGCTAATGGGCTATTGCAGTTGTCCCTCCCGGAGCAGACGAGGCTGGCCTGAGGTTGGCATGGGCCTCCAAACCCTCTTACAGCTCCAGGCAGGGCATTACTGTTTCTGATACTGGCTTCCAGACGCCAGTCCACCGTGCCAGCCCCTGTACCAGCTCCCCCGAGGGAGCGTCCCGGGCTCCGGGACCCCATTCTCCTGTGGCAGGAGGGGCCCAGGAATCGGCAGTGTCCACGCTTCTGCATCCACGTTTTTTCCACTTCTCCTCCAGGATTTGCTTACAGAGAGCACTCAGGTGAATCCAGTTCCACCGCGTCTAACACCGAGACCCTGATTAGACGGCTTCAACCCCGTCAGCCTCCCAAAGTTTCACCATCTGTAAAATGGACGTGATCCCTTTCCTCGTGGGGGCCTCCTGGGGTTGTTTTGAGGATCTAATGAGGGAATACACTTGAAAGCATAGCATAAGCATCTGATGTTCTTTACCTGAAAAAAAAAAAAAAAAACAAGAGCTTTCAGTGAGAAAAAGGCATTCAGATGTCCTTACTTGGTTCATTGGACCTTTTTTCTTTTTTCTTTTTTTCTCGGCTATTTTAGATTGGGAAGGCTTTCTAAAGGCGCAGATGCTTGGTTCCAAACGCCCCCCTCCCAATTCACTGAGGTGAGGGTTCCCCCACTTCCTCCCTTCCCTGAGCGTTTTCCCTCCTTCCCAGCAACGCTACCGTTTCCCCTCTGGCTTCCTCACGTGCTCATCACCACTGCGGCCAGGGCACCCGCTCCCTCTCCTCTGGCTGCACAGCGGCCAGCATCTGCTACGTGCCAGGCACGGAACCAAACTATTCACACATATTATATATATAAAAAAAATACCCTCAACACCCCCTTTTAAGACCTGAGGAAACCGAGCTTTAAAGAGGCCAAGTAATTTGTGGCCAGAAAAACAGTGAGCTATTTGAACCCATTATCCACTGTGTTACATGGTCATTTGTAGGAATGCAGGGTGGTGGTGGGGAGGGGGTCCTTCTTCCCTGGGATGTGGCTCCCAAAGCTAGGGTGGCCTTTATTCCCATTTCTACCCGACTTCTTTTTTTAAAAAATTATATATATATATATATATATATATATATATATATATATATATTCTTGATTTTTCACAGAGAGAAAGGGAGATGAATAGAGAGCTAGAAATATCTATCAACTACCCCCCCTTCCTGTCCTCCCCCGGGGATGTGCCTGCAACCAAGGTACATGCCCTTGACTGGAATGGAACTCGGGTCCCCTCGGTCCGCAGGCCAATGCTCCATCCACTGAGCCAAACCAGTCAAGGCTAATTTTCTACCTGACTTCTTGATGTCTATGTCCCAGAGCTGTGACCAGAAGCTCAAACTTCACCTTCACCTTTCCTCCAGAGGAGCTGGTCCCATCGGACAGTGGCGCCTCTCCTGGTGAACGTGGATCTGACCTCCGGCCTCAGGAAGTCGTGGAGATGCTCACAAGGTTGTGAGCTTCCTGGGACAAGGACACCTCTTTGCATGAGTCCCACAAAGTAGGTGTTTGTAGTTTGCTGGCAAGATGGCTAAAGGGAAGAAAAAAAAAGCATGTATCAACCTAGTACAGACGTCTAACACCCTCTTTGGATTAGCGGCCTTAACTCAGAAGGTGAGTGCTTTACAGCGTATGCCATGCAGCAAAATACCATGTGTCCCTGGAGTTGATTTTTATCCCCTTTTAAAGGAAGGCGGAACTGAGGCCTGGGAGAGGAGGGGGCGTGTGGTACTGTGGAGCGACCTGAGAGCACTAGAACTGACGTTGGACAGGTGGGTTTGAGCCTTGAACGAACTATTTATCATGTGGCTGTGTGCACCGAATGAGGCATTTATGCTCCAGATTAAACTCCGGTGTCCTTTTAGGTGAAGTGAAGATGATGATAGCACCCTTTGCATAGCAC
Source organism: Vespertilio murinus (assembly GCA_963924515.1). NCBI lineage: Eukaryota > Metazoa > Chordata > Mammalia > Chiroptera > Vespertilionidae > Vespertilio > Vespertilio murinus. The sequence goes on along the minus strand of OZ004713.1, from coordinate 35,880,108 downwards.
TTCCTTAAAGACTAAACGAGATCATACACAAAAGTGCCAGGCACATTGTCAGCGCTCAGTAACTATTGGCTCTTGCTAGTGGCCCCAGAGCTGGTGAACTTGGTCATCGGATTCCAGCTGGATGTTCTTCACCCCAGATTTGGAGTCTGTGTCCGGCATGTTTACATGGAACAAACAGGTGGCGGGATATTATAGAAGAGTTTATGACCATATTTACCTGAGGAGCTGGCCTTTGACCTGATGAAAACCATAAGTGGGCTGACTGGGGAGAAACGCTGTACGTGTCTTTGGCAAACGTGGGTCCTCATTTCAGACCCGGAAAGGGTGATCCCTGCTACGTACAACCACGGTGTCCAGCACAGTGACCCTGGCTTGTTGTCACCAACCGATTGCACTACTTACCTGAGAAATAAATTGTCATCCAATTATTCAACATTTATTGGGCACCTCCTGTGCGGCAGCCACCGTGCTGGGAGTTGGGACTGTAATGGTGAGCAGAAGAGGCAGAGTCCACATCTGTGTTAAGTTCTCAGTCTAGTACAGCCATTGGCAAACTACGGCCCGCCGGCCAGATCCGGCCCGTTCGGCTGTTCTATCCGGCCCTCGGAGCCGAAAGAGCGGAGGGTTCTCTTACTCTCCCCTCCGCTCCTTCACCAGCATCCCAAGATGAGAGGGCCAGCATGGTCAGGTTGCTTTTGTTCCGGCCCTCCGGTCCAGCTTAAGAACCCATGGTGGCCCTTGAGTCAAAAAGTTTGCCCACCGCTGGAGTAGGATCACTAGAGAAATCATACCTCCGGTGGGACATGGGACTAGTCAGGCAGGTGGCGACCAGGGTCTGTTATGACCCATTTCCTCTTAGTGGTAAAGCTGTAAGCAAATCCCAAAGCCCATTTCCTCTTGGAGGAAATACAGACAAGAACTGATCATAGAAACAAATCCAGAGAGGAGGGGTCCTTCTTTGGCTGGGACCCCAGGGCCTATGAAAACATTTCCCAAAGGCAGATGCCCTCTAACCGGAGGGAGGACCCCTTGCCTTGTCCTAATCTAATCTAATCTGACTGCCCATCCTTTTTTTAAAAAAAATATTTTATTGATATTTTACAGAGAGGAAGGGAGAGAGATAGAGAGCTAGAAATGTCAATGAGAGAGAAACATCGACCAGCTGCCTCTTGCACACCCCCTGCCGGGGATGTGCCCGCAACCAATGTACATGCCCTTGACCAGAATTGAACCCGGGACCTTTCAGTCTGCAGACCGACGCTCTACCACTGAGCCAAACCGGTTTCGGCTGCCCATCCTTTTAAACGTTGTCCGAAGGGATGTGTATTCTTGGCTAGGTGGGTTAGAAAAGGAAGCTCCTTTGATTTTTCATGATGAGACGTATTTCCGTTCCATGTAGACTCACAGAGAGATGGTAGATTAGTTCAGAGATCTAAATCATCCAGAACTAACAATGGGAAAGGCACAACAACATTTATGAGAGCTAAACAACACTTACGGTCTTATCCCCTTCCCTACTTATATAAAGACAACCAGAGGTTATTTTTAGGTCTTCTTCCTAAGCAGTGTGTTTTGTGGCAAAGAAATGTGTTAGCACACCCAGGGCATATTTTCTGAGTGTCCCATGCCCGGCACTGAGCTGGCAGAAAGGACCTAAGGAGAATTTGTGTCATGCCTTTCCACTTGTAAGATAGGACGTGCCTCACAGAGTCAACTTGGGGACCAAATGAGACCCGGTGCCTGACATGCCACAGACATTCACAAGCCATTAGTAGTGGACGCCTGGTGTTGGTCTGTCTGGCACCCATAAAAAGTCTCCCTCCCAAACCACATGGCCTTGGCGGTCATACTGGCAGAACCCAGACTGGGCTGGTCGTGGCACATTTTCTCCCACCTGCAGCAGGAGAGCGTCGGGCGGACATGCAGAGATGAGAGACGGATGGACAGAGAGAGGATCCTGGCCTATTTAGAACCAGCTTTAGTCCCTCACTCCAGGTTCCTACAGCTTCCTATCCAATTCTGTAAGCACCCTGAGCCAAATCGCAAAGGTGAGCAACCAAACTTTGAGTTAGGGTTTCTACAACTAACTGTTGGGATCATGAAGCTACGAGGGCATGAAGCCGTAGGTCCCCATGACAGGAGGGGGGTGGGGCAGCACCCTTTCAGGCGCCCACAGCTGAGAAGTGAGAGTGCTCTCAGTGCATTCCCTGGGTCTCAGTCACCGCCCTTTCCACAGGCCGCCGAGCGCCTCCTTTCATCCTCCTCTCACGTATCCCGGCTGGGTGACACCGTGTGGCTTACCACTGAAAGTCCTTGCCTCCTGAGACTCAGAAACACATAAGCCGAGAACTTACAACTGGGACCTAGTGACAGGAACCTCGTTTAGATGAGACCCAGGCCAGTGGCTGGAGGAAACCAGAGTGGGCGTAATGAGAAGTGGATGCAAACTGAAAAATAGACATTAACCCCAAGGCAGTTTCTGTGTTCTGTTCACCTTTGGACCCCACAGGGACCGAGCACAGCATCAGGTAGAGCAGGTCCTCCAATAATCCTGTTTCATTATAATTATAATCCTGCTTCTTAGTGGAAAAGCTGTAAGCAAATCCCAAAGCCCATTTCTTCTTGGAGGAAATACAGACAAGAACTGATCGTAGACGCCCTAGGAACTTTACTCTTACTTATATCATTTAGCCTGTGATACATTGGTTTTGTTATTTGTTATTTCCTGTGAGGTTGAAGAACCTATGGATGATATTAAGAGATAACTTACCGAAACCGGTTTGGCTCAGTGATAGAGCGTCGGTCTGCGGACTGAAAGGTCCCGGGTTCCATTCCGGTCAAGGACATGTACATTGGTTGCAGGCACATCCCCGGTAGGGGGTGTGCAAGAGGCAGCTGGTCGATGTTTCTCTCTCATCGACATTTCTAGCTCTCTATCTCTCTCCCTTCCTCTCTGTAAAATATCAATAATATATATATATATATATATATATATATATATATATATATATATTTAAAGAGATAACTTATTGCACTTTATTAGGTTTTCTATGAAAGTCTTAGTAAAGGGGGTGGAATCTGACCAGGCCCATCTCTAGCTCCTTCTGGTTCAAAGGCCATACTGTTTGAGGTCCTGCACCTGCCTGCCTTCAAAGAGCCCCACCGGAGAGAGGGAGGTGAGAACTGATAGGCTGGGGGGGGGGGGGGTTGCGAGTAGGAGAAATGGTTCCATGTCCACAGGGGGCGCTCTCCACAGAGAGGCTGGAAAGGCTGTGAGAGTGGGGCTGGCCCAAGTTCCAGAACCTGGAAAGTGGAGTGAAGATCAGGCAGCTGCGGGTCCAGATAAGCAAGAGCTTCATACCTATAAGGTCAGGAAGATAGGACTGAACAGAGAGAATAAGTGTGTGGGCAGGCACCGGGGCTGTAGCAGCTGGGAGGTGAGGGGGGGTCGCGGTGCAGCTTTGCTAACACGCTCAGTTTCGCTGACGTGGTAGCATGTGAGCTGGACCTTGACCAACTCAATGGGATGCAGGGCGAGGGGTGCACTTTGTGGAAATGGAGTGGTATGAGCAAAGTGTGGTCCCAGACCAGCAGCAGCAGCAGCAGCAGCATCCTTTGAGAACTTATTAACAAGGCAAATCCTCTACCCACCCCAGAGCTATTGACTCAGAAACTCTAGGGGTGTGACCCAGCCGGCTGTGTTTTAACAAGTCCTCCAGGTGATTCCGATGACTGGCCTCCTGCAGACAGCGTGCCCACAGCGCCCGAGGGGGCCAGGCAGGCAAGCTGAGCTGGCATCCGATTGCAGGATCCCAAATACCAGATTCTAGGCTAGGGCATTTCCCCCATAGCATTGAGAAGCTACTAAAAGTGTTTGAACAAGAGCCATTCATTCATTCATTCATTCATCAAATAATAATTATTGAGCATCTATCAGGTGTAAGTCCCCACACTGGGCACTGGGGTCCAAGAGTAAACACACTCACATTAGTTCAAGGCAGCATTTTAAGAACAGGTTTATTTGGAAACAGGATTGCTATTGTCTGCCTTGTTTGCTTGTTTGTTTGTTTGTTTTAACTGATTTACTAATGGTGCTCTCCATCAACAACTCTGCAGCTTGTCTCTGCCATCGCAAGTTTGCTGTTAGACCTTCACCAGTTTCAAATGCTGGTGAGGTGAACTGATGGAGGGAAAACAGGCAAACACACGCAGAATGGAAAGGAGTGGGGGGTCAGAAGGTACAGCCTCCCACTGATGGGATAAATTAGTCGTGGGATGTGATGTACAGCACGGTGGCTATCGCTAATAATACTAATCGCATATTTGAAAGCTTCTAAAAAAAAGTAGATATCTTTTCTTTTAAGCTTTAAAAAAACCCCACATTTTTATTGAATTGAGAGGAAGAGAAAAGGAGAGGGGGAGAAAGAAACATGGATTGGCTGCTCCCTGCGCACCCCCTACTGGGGATCAAGCCGGCAACCCAGGCATGTATGTGCCTTGACTGAGAATCCATCCGGGGGCTTTTTGGTGCATGGGAAGATGCTCAGCCGAGCCACACCGAGAACTTTTAGATCTTATCACAAGAACAAAACGGTGTAACTACTAGTAAGTGTGGTGATAGGTGTTGGCTAGACTTACTGTGGTGATCACTTCACAAAATAAACATATAGCAAATCATTGTACTTCAAAACTAATTTACTTTTCTGTGTCAATTAGCCTATCTAATAAAGAGGGAATATGCTAATTGACTCTCATGCCATTGCAAAGATGGCAGCACCCACAGCCAATAAGGAGGGAATATGCTAATTGATTCTCATGCCATTGCAAAGATGGCAGCATCCACAGCCAATAAGGAGGGAATATGCTAATCAACTGCCCTGCCCTTAAAGATGTTAGCACCCACAGCCACAAGATGGCGGCACCCAGTCTCCTCAGCCCCCTAGCTGCCCTGGGCCCGCCCAACGCACAGGCAAGCCTCGGATGGCAGCTTCCCAGCCTCCCAGAGCTGCCCGAGGCTCAGGTAACCAGAGCTGGCCGAGGCTTCAGCTGCCAGCAGTGGCAGCAGCAGAGGTGTGATGGGGGCATCACCTTCTCCTATGGCCAGGTCGCCTCCTGCCCATGAGGGCTCCCAGATTGTGAAAGGGTGCAGGCTGGGCTGAGGGACCTCCCCCCCAACCCTAGCCTCCAGTGCATGAATTTTCATGCACAGGGCCTCTAGTATCTCAATAAAAAAAAGTAAGAAATGAAGGGGTGAGGATCAGTAGGAGAAAGCATTTTCTTTCATGTCTGTGTGGCCTTCCAGAGAGCTGCTGTGTCGCTGAGTTCTCAGCTGGACCTTGCAGCCTTTGACCTTGCTATGAGAGAGAGGGTCAAGCAGCTCCAGGTGTTTCTGTGTTTACCTAACAGTTTCCGGAAGCTGTGGGCAGGGAGGGTGGGGGGAAGAGAAGGAAGGAGGCAGGCCGTGGGAGGTTCTCCCACATCAATTCTGCCCATCGCTGGAGGAAGCTGGGGTGTGCTTCCAAAGACGTCCAGGCCTTTCCATCTGGATTAAACGAAACAGGCCCACGTGCTCTTCTGAGAGGCAGACACCCTCAGGATGCCTTTCAGCCCTCTCTCTGCTTTGAGCAAAGGCCAAACCTGGGATGAGGGTGAGGATGCTGGAGCACCCCCAGGTCCGAGTCTCCGGCCACACAGCTCCCCTCTGGGGTTCCAACCAGGCGGGCTGAGGCAGGTGGGCATGGCCGTCTGCTGGGGCCATTCAGGGGAAATGAGTTCGGGCCAGCGGTGGGCACGTCGTGTGGCGAAAGACAGGATTCGAGGAGCCCCGGCGCTGTTCCAGCTCGAGCTCTGGCTCCCCGGCCTCTAAGAAAACAGGCGTCTGACCTCCCTTCACCTCTCTGTCTCTCGTGCCCACACCTTGTCAGGATCCCTGAAGAGATTCCAGTTTCTCTCCTTCCCCAAGAGAGCAGTGGTCCTCAGCTTCACACCAGACCTCGGGGTGCAGAGGAAAGGAATAGACAAACTGTTCTCCCCCAGAGACCTCCCCCTGTCCAGCGTCGCCTATGCCACCAGCTCCGGGTCCGGTTGGCTTCCCTGTCCTAGGTTGGACGGTACCGCTCGCAGTAGCCTGACTGGCCCAAGACCCTCTCCTCGCGGCTTCCTGGGGATCCTTCGTGGGAGACCAGCGTTTCAGAGAGTGGGGCGCCACATTAACATATCTGAAGGCAGCGCCCACTGTCATCTGCATCACGGATCTTATTTTAAACTAATTACATTACCGAGGGGTGGGCGGGAGGGAGGAGAGGGGATAATTATAATCGGGGAGATTTTTTTTTTTAAAGACCTGGTTTCAAAAAAATCTCAGACTTAATTTAGTCAATTCCAATGACTAAATTAAGCAAGGAGAGTTGCTAAGCTGGAGATGGTTTGCATTATATCCTTAATTACCACGTCGGTTCTACCCGCGATCGTCGATAGGGATTCTGGGGGACGTGTACTCCGAACGAGGGACGGATCCTAACGGGGCCTTGGCTCTTCCTGAGCCTCTCTGAGGGGCACAGAGTTGGCCAAGCCGGGTGGAGACACCTCAAATTAGAAACGGGGCACGGTGAGGAAATCAAGAGGGTTTCACACCAGCTTCCCACCCGGGGGAGAGGGGATGCTGCGCTCCCCTCTGGCTCCCTGACACTCTCCGTCAGGCTTTTCCCCTCGCCTCCTGGCATACACCAGCTCTTCGGGCTGCTGTGAATGATTCCATGCCCGTGCCAGCCACAAACGTCCACCTTTATTGGTTGGCAACAAAGGACATCCTTTTGGACCTCGCCCTTGCAGATACCGGTGTCATCATCGACCTGCCCACTTCTGCTTTTCCTGCCTCCTTCCAAGAAAGTGCATCCTTGCCAAAATCGGTTTGGCTCAGTGGATAGAGCATCCGTCTGCGGACTGAGGGGTCCCGGGTTCGATTCCGGTCAAGGGCATGTACATTGGTTGCGGGCACATCCCCAGTGGGGGATGTGCAGGAGGCGGCTGGTCGATGTTTCTCTCTCATTGACGTTTCTGGCTCTCTGTCCCTCTCTCTTCCTCTCTGTGGAAAATCAATAAAATATATTTTTTTTAAAAAAAGAAAGAAAAGAAAAGAAAGTGCATCCAGGGGTCCCTGCCACTGGGTCTTTATGGGAAAAGCTGTTTTCCAAGATCAGTTAGCTCTAAAAAAAAAAAAAAAAAAAAAAAAAAAGGTGATGAGCCCACAGGGAACTCGAGACTGTGTGTGTGTGTGTGTGTGTGTGTGTACGATCCAATTTGTAGGAGACAAACTTCTTTTGGGGGGAGGAGAGGGGAGGGCAAAGAGAACACACATCTCCTACCTAAGTCTTACATGCCTGTTGTTCCTTCCTAGGGTACCTCCCGCCCTGCAAGGCTTTTCAGAGCGCCGGCTTGTGTGTATTACCTTGAAGGTGAGAAGAGATGAGCCTTCATTCTGCAAAGGAGGAGACGGAGAGGCTCAGAGTGGTCGGGTGACATGCCCTTGCCCAGAGTCACTCAGCTGGAGGTGACGGTGGAGATGCAAGTCCAGGTCTCTCGGTCCCCCGCTCCTTCCGTGACACACCACCTCCCACGGGCTGTCGGAGGCCCGCACATTCGCCCCATCTGCGGAGGCCGCGGTCCGCATCCACTGCAGCAAGGCGTCCCACTTAAACGTTAGTTCTGAATACACCAGAGGGAGGCGTGTCTGTGTGGTGGGGAGAGAGTTGGGAGGGAAGGGAAGACTGGAGCCAGCAGGGAATGTTTCCAATTTTCCACTGGATGAGGCCAAGGCCCAGGGAATCGAGACAAATCCACCATTCTCTTGACATCCTGAGTGTGGACCAACTCCCTGCTCTCTGCCCTTATGATCCCCCTGGGATGGTTTCCAAGCATGGAGGAGTGTCAGCTATGGAAGTGTTTGTGTGTGTGTGTGTGTGTGTGTGTGTGTGTGTGTGTGTGTTTGGGGGGGGAGGATAACAGGACAGATGCTGTGAGGAAGGCAGGCATTTACAACAACGGTCCAGCCAAACCTTGGGGTCCTAGGGACTGGCCCACAGTAGGAAGTGTCCTCTGAGCCGCCTGGATGCTGTAGCTCCCTCTGCAGTACCCTCCCACGTTGCAGGTGGGATATATACTCTGTTTAAATGAACGAAGCTTTAGAGCTACATAGCTCCGAGTTCAAACCCCACCTCTGCTTATTAGCTGGGAGGTCTCGGGCAAGTCACTTTAACCTCCCCAAGAACCAGTTTTCTCGTGTAGGATAAAATGAGAATACCAATCTCCCTCTCCGGGCCGTTCCGAAGTTTAAGGGAGTCATCTGAAGCAACTGGCAAGCGACGGCTTTCATCAAAGCCAGCTCTACGAGTCCGTGGAGGGCTGGAGGCAGCCAGGGCGTGGGAGGATGAAAAAAGGGGGGACTGCGTGTCCTGAAAAGACAGTGGCGGGGAGCCGGAGCCAGCTGGTTCGGTGACAAAACAGCTCGCACGGGCTTTTGTAAATAGCCCGTATGCCGGTGCCGGGGGGGGGGGGGGGGGGAGCGCCGAGATACTGGACTGAGAGGCAGAAAAGAGGTGAAATAGCATCTGTATTTCTTTTTTCCCCCCCTTAGTGTGAGCAAAAATATTCAAGCAGGCAAACCCAGCCACTGAGACTCTAAATATTACTTGTGAGCCACCCCCGCTTCTTTCCCAGAGAAAGACACTCACATCCCTCCCTCAGCACCCCTTCTGCGACGCATTGGGACTGCAGCTCTTTCGCTTCTCCCACCGGAATCCTAGTCCCTCCTCTGGTGCAGGAGGGTGGCCACAGCCCTGGGCGCCAGGAATGTGTTTCCCCATTTCGTCCCCTCTGCTGGCCAGAGCCAGTTTCCAAACCAACTCAGAGAGATCAGGGCGCACGCCAGGCCCTCCAGCGGACACTAGATGGCGCTGGACCCCGCGTTATTCAGCGACTCTAAGCAGGCACCCTTTCCTGGGAAAGGGTTTCGCTGTGAAGTCCCCTCCTTCCCAGAGACTGTGTGTGTGTGTGTGTGTGTGTGTGTGTGTGTGTGTGTGTGTAGCTCACCCCTGGCTTTGCCCTGTGTGTGTGTGTGTGTGTGTGTGTGTGTGTGTGTGTGTAGCTCACCCCTGGCTTTGCCGTGTGTGTGTGTGTGTGTGTGTGTGTGTGTGTGTGTGTGTGTAGCTCACCCCTGGCTTTGCCCTGTGTGTGTGTGTGTGTGTGTGTGTGTGTGTGTGTGTGTGTGTGTGTAGCTCACCCCTGGCTTTGCCATGTGTGTGTGTGTGTGTGTGTGTGTGTGTGTGTGAGATCAGGAGCTCACCCCTGGCTTTGCCCCTATCCGGGCCCAGCGGGTGTAGCTGTGGAAAGCGGTTTCCAGGCCAGAGGCTGGAGACCCAGCAGTTACTGGCTGAGCTAAAAATAGCCTTAGGAACAAGTAACCGTTTCTCAACTTCTGCTCTGCCCAGAGGGGCAGGAAGGAAAAGGCCTTTCTCCCTTTTGGACGGAGCTGGGGTGGAAACCCAGAGGCAGATCCTCTGTGACAGCTGCCCAGTGTCGGTCTGTCCTTCCCTTGGGGGCAGGGCTGACAGGACCTGCACCCTGACCCCAAGCCACTCTCTTCAGGCCCTGCCCCCTCTCTGGGGCTGAGACGGATCCCCAGGGCTCCTGAGGAGCCCAGTTGTGGGGCTGTTTCCTGTTCAGGGACCTGGACTGAGGTTGCCATCAAATACCCGTTCAATTTCATTGCACGGAGAGCTCACCCTCATATATACCGAGAGCATATTTGAATCCCCAATGCTGTGACCCCCAAAGCTCTGGTGAACAGTGACAACAAGTGGCAGTTATAAAGCGATTTCCAGTTTGCTGAGCATTACGAGCGCTCTTTATTCCCGGAGAGGCAGGTGAGCTGCATTTTCTTTTCTTTTTTTAAAATTTTTAAATATATATATTTTATTGATTTTTAGAGAGAGGGATAGAGAGTTAGAAACATCAATGAGAGAGAATCATTGATCAACTGCCCCCTGCATGCCCCCTACTGGGGTTGTTCGCACAACCAAGGTACATGCCCTTGACCGGAATCGAACCTGGGACCCTTCAGTCCGCAGGCCGACGCTCTATTCACTGAGCCAAACTGGTTTCAGCGAGTTGTATTTTCTGTTTGCAGATCACGTGACTGACACCCCAGGGTCGCCTTGGAACTGTTGGCTCTGGGGTTGCCTCTTTGAAATGATGATGACCATTGTTGCTTACTATCGTTGTCACTGTCATGTTCCCTTGGATGTGCAAGAGACCAAACAGAACCCGGGTGTAAGGACAGCTTCTGCTGATGGGCTTCCGTTTGGCTGATCCCACGTGGACCAAGAAGGGCTGAATGTGGAGAACCTCTGAAGGGAGGTGAATGCCTGAGCAGACGCTTGACTTCTTGGCAGTGCGGGAGTTTCCGGGGGTGGGAGGTCGGGCTCTGCAGAGTTGGGGGGCAGGTAAGCAGGGAGGGCAGGTGCTGGCAGTCCTGCTGGGAAGGCAATGGGGTGTCCCCATCCATCAGCCAATCACACATTCATGGGCACCCATGGAACAGAGTGAAACGCTCTTTCTCTCTCTCTTAATTCTAGCCTGTATTTCTCCCCTGGCCTTCGGGGAAATGGCTACAGATATACTCATTATCAGAGGCGTCCTGCTGGAGGCTTGAGCTCTTGGCAAAGACTTGCAGGTGCCTCGAGACCACATCAGATCGGCAAAGGTCAATGCACCAGGGAACACAGATGTAGAGATTTGTTGATCTTCCTCGGATCCCCGTTGGCCCCCAGGTGACACACACCTCTTGCCCTGGCCCTCCTCCCTTCTCTTGAATAGAAGATGCCTGGATTCTAGGCTCTCTGAAGATGGATTTGCAGAAGTTATAAGGCACTCTTCCCCCTCCTTCCTCCCATCTTCTAGAGCTGGCGGCATCGAGATCAACAAGCTTCTTTTGACTCCTGACTCTGGTGTTTTGAAAATGGGCCCTTGAAGCATTGGGCACACACACACCTTGAGTGGGTAACGCCTACCATACATACAAGAAATGGTGTGCCTCTGTGAAGCCACAAAGACCTTTTAGGTCTTTGCTCCGAAGAACTTGCATGAAGTATCCCTGGGACAAGTGCAATATAGACAAATAAAAAGAAAATCAGTGACTCAGGGACGTCCTAGCTAGAGTCTAGAAGCCCAATGTCCAAGTTTGGTTGTGTGGAGCTTCCTTTTAGAGCAATGAGGAGGGAAGGGGCTTGTGGGACTGTGGGGGGGTGGGGGGGTAGGAGGAAGGGACTGGTCAGTATTCCTGGTGGCTTTGGCTACACCTTATCACATGTCTGTATCTATAAAACCCCAATATACAAATAGACCGAACGGCAAAACAACTGAACAACCGGTTGCTATGATGTGCTGCTGACCACCAGGGGGCGCGCTCAGAATATGGTGAGCATCGGCTGCGGTGGGATGGCGGAACAGGGGAGCAGGGGCGCCAGACCAAGGTGGGGTGCTGGTCGCTGTCATCAGGGCGAGCCTCTGGTGGTCACTGAAAATTCTTTGCTCCCGTACGCCACAGTCCCGCCTGGTGCTTGCACCCGCTGTCAGTGGCTCCGGTGCCAGCAGCAGGTGTAAGTGGGTGAGAACAGCGACGGCCAGCCCCAGTCACCCATCAGGGCTTCTCCACCCCCTCCTGCTCCTGAGGGGCGATTGGGGCCAGCAACCGCCTCTCACACCCACTGCTGGCAGCAGCCCCACTCTCACCCGCTGCCGGTGCCCAGCACCGGTCCTGATTGCTGGACGCCACCAGTGGACACGACCCTGGCTGCCAGCCCCCATCACCCCTGAGGGCCCCACTCGCACCCGATGCTGGCGCTGGCCCCAGCTGCTTCGCGCAGCAGGTTCGAGAGGGGCTGGCACTGTCAGCTTGTGGGAGGGGTGGTGGTGGGAGCAGGACTGCAGGCAGACAGGGGACGGGGTGGCGGGGGGCTGTGGTAGGAGGGGCCAGGCAGGGGTGCAGTGCCCACTGCAGCCTCTCGGCCCACAGTTCCTTTCAAGGTGCAGGAATTCATGCACCGGACCCCTAGTGTATTAGTAGGAGGAGGTTTGCCCCTACTCATGTCCCGCTCTGAATGTCCTGCCGGGGTCAGAGTGAGTCAGAAGCCCAGAGTGCCTGGGTAATAGTTTGTGGATGTGGGATGCTTGTGTTGTGGTCCGGGCAGTCAGAGGGACATCACCTAGGGCAGCTGAACTTTTCACTTTCCAGCAACACCCCACCGTCCCCCTTACCCCGCACCCCAGTTCTGTCCCCAAGGTCCCCAGAGCTGTGGGCAGAGTTCAGGGCCTCCCGCTCCCACTGCCAGGGAGTCGCTGAGTCCTGGCCACCTGCTCCTACCTGTCACCCTCCCTCCCGCCCCCACAGTCACTGCCATGGCTCTGCTCCTCCTCACACCGGCCTGAAGAGCTTTTCTTTTAAAAACAAACACCGTCGTTTTTATAGGAGAAAAAATGCGTGTAGAGACAGAATGCACCTGTATACATCTAACAAAAAGGATTTAGAGTGGAACGTACATCTCTCTTCTGCCCTAGGTCCCCAGCCTGCCAGGTCCTCCCCGAGAGGCAGACACTGACCCCCACCCTCCAGTCCACCCCTTTCTCTCCCTGCTCACCCAGGCCTCTTCCACTCACCCTTTTCTGGTTTCCAGAATTTTGTTTTTCGAAGCACAAATTGGTCCCCTTGCTCCTCATTGTCCTCAGGATAGGCAAACATGCAAGCTCTTTGGCCCAGGCTATGGCCCTTTCCATCACGGCCCACAGCTGGCTCTAGCCTCGTCACCCCCAAACCCCACTCCCAAGCTCAGTTCCAGCCAGGCCAGCCACTCGCAGCAGCCTGATTACACACACACACACACACACACACACACACACACACAAAACCCCATGCCCCCAAAGATAACTGCTGCTCACTAATTTCTTGTGTTTCCTCCCAGTAATGTTTATGCAAAGCTTTTTTAAAAAGTGTATTAAGAATATCTCAGAAACCTTTCCATAGAAACTATCTTTCATGCCGAAACCGGTTTGGCTCGGTGGATAGAGAGTAAGCCTTTGGACTGAAAGGTCCCAGGTTCGATTCCGGTCAAGAGCATGTACCTTGGTTGCGGGCACATCCCCAGTGGGGAGGTGCAAGAGGCAGCTGGTCGATATTTCTCTCTCATCGACATTTCTAACTCCCTATCCCTCTCAATTCCTCTTTGTGTAAAATCAATAAAAAATATATATTTTTTAAAAAAAGAAATGATCTTTCATTATTTTTGTGTCTCTGTAGTATTAAATCGCACGGGTAAGCTCCAGTCCAGCAACCCTGTTCTGTGAAGGGCCAGAGAGAAACTATTTTAGGTATTGTAGGCCATTCAGCTTCTGTGGGTACTGCTCAACTGGGTCAGAGGGCAAAAGAAGCCGCAGATACTGTGTAAACAGAGGGGCACGGCCGTGTTCTGATGAAACTTTACTGACGGACACGGATGCGAGAATGTTATATAGTGCCCGTGAGTCATAAAATAGAATTCTTCAATTTAAAAAAAAAAAAACGTTTAAAAATGCTGAGACTCTTCTTAGCTGCAGGCCTTTCCGAAACAGGCAGAAGACCAGCTGTGGCCCCTTTAGTGGTGATTTGGCAGTCCTAACCTCTTCTCTGTTAATGAACCTTTACATTGTTTTTAATCTTTTGCCGCAAGTACATAAGTCACTTCATATGCTGGCACATAGTATATCCACAACCAGGGTGGGCTTAAGAAGTGGAATCGCTGGCTCAGAAGAAATAGGCATTCATTTTGATAAACATGGCTAAATCGCCCTTCTAGGGGCTGGGCTATTTGGCATAACCACTAGACCAGCCGTGGGCAAACTACGGCCCATGGGGCTATTCTATCTGGCCCACGGAGCCGAAAGAGCGAAGGGTTCTCTTGCTCTCCCCTCCGCTCCAGCATGGTCAGGTTGCTTTTGTTCCGGCCCTCCGGTCCAGTTTAAGAACCCATTGTGGCCCTCGAGTCAAAAAGTTTGCCCACCCCTGCACTAGACTTTATGGGAATATATGTGTCCTTACAGCCAAGTGTGTCTTTTCACACTTGGGTTTTTGCCAAAAGGCATCTTAGCATTTTTCTTATTATGAAGAAGGTTGAAGATCTTTTCACGTGTTTAACAGACATTTGTAATTGTTTTATCTGTGACTTGTCTTTTCGTATCCTTTGCTCATATTTATGCTGTTCTTTCCTTTAGAACTTTGCTTGGATAGCTTTGTAGTTTAAAGGGATTAGCCCTTTGTCTGCTGAGCAGCACATCTTCTCTTCATTTATTTTTTACCTTGCTTATACAGGCGTACTTGCTTATTTGATATGCACACACTTGAAACATTTTTATTTTATTTTTAGTAGCTGAAGTTATCAATTTGTTATTTTATAGCTTGTAGTTCTGGGTTCATAATTACAAAAAAGCTTCCCACTCTATTATGAAAAAAAATTCATCCACATTTTCTCTTGCTACTTTTGTGGTTTTGTTGTTTACATTTAAGTGTTTAATCCGTTTGGAGTTTAGTCTGGTATTTGGTGTGAGGTATGGATCCAAATTAGTTCTTTTTTTTTCCTATCCGGCCACCCAGGAATCTCAACAGCACTTATTAGTAACTGGAATTGGCAAGCCGCCTTCATCATGTACTAAATATATTTATATTCTGCCTAAAGTGTTCCATTGGTCATGTGCTAGTACTATAAAGTTTTTAATTTTCAAAGTGCTATGGATGTTTTTATACTTGTTGACCTCGTTCTGGGTTTCTCTACCTCGGCACTACTGTCATCTTAAGCCAGAGAGAATTCTCTGTTGTGGGGGGCTGTTCTGTGCATAGTGTGATGTTCAGTAGCATCCCTGGCCCCCACACATTAGATGGCAGGTACACACACACACAGTTGTGATGAGCAAAAAGAAAGAAAATAGTTTCCAGATGTTGCAAAATGTCCCCTGAGTTTGAAGTTATCCCTCTTAAGAACCCCAGGTCTAGCCATTGATCATTGCTTTTTTTTGTCATATCTTCCTGTTTGTTTTTGTTTACTTATCACCGTGTGTTTGCACATGCCCTTCCTCTACCTGGAATGTCCTTCTCTTCCTCGTTTTCTCATCAGAGGTCAGCTCCCAGCAAGGTTTCTTGGGCCACCTGCTCCATCCTGGGAGCCCCTCCTCAAAAAGGGCACAGCCAAGTTTGCATGCAGAAATTCTACTTTCTTTACCACTGTGCTCCTGATTCCTTGGAACATTGCAACATCACTCTCATCCCCTGAAGAAAAGTGCCGGGGACATTAATCCGTGGTTTCCTTGAGCGACCTGCACTTTTTCACATTTCTAGATGGAATCAGACATACCATCCCTGGAAACAGCCATAGGGCCTGTGTCCTGGAGATTCGCTTGGCTCCTTTGCCAAGGCCGGCCCACCCAAACCAGTGAGCACCAGGGAGCTGGCAATGTGGTGGGCAGGGAGGAGTGGTTACCTCCAGCCCATCCGGGTGCCTCACTGCGTAAGCAGTGACCTAAGATTACCTGTCAAGACTGACTCACGCCCAGGTTGCAGGCTCTGTTCCCCAGTAGGGGGCGTGCAGGAAGCAGTGATTGGTGATTCTCATCACTGATGTTTCTCTCCCTCTTTTTTCCTCTCTCTGAAATAAAAAACATATATTTTTTAAAGAGTGATTACCTCTGGAGGCAGAAGGAAGAGTGAAAGAGATGATGAAGGGGAAACTTCAAACTCGGGGCGGTGGCATGCTTCTGAGCAGTTGTGTGTTTACAGTAAGAACTTATTCACATGATCAGATAATTAACTCCTTTGCCCCAGAAGAAGAGAGACAAAGAAAGAACTATTAGTAATACCGAGGAAGGGAGGGAGGTGGGGAGGAGAATCAGTGAAAGGGCCCTTTCATTTTATGCTCTGTGTGCTTCTGTATTGCCCGCATCTGTGCAGCTGGCACACGCTGGTATTTCTTGTGTAGCTACTTTTTATCATGCAAAGTTTCGCTTGGGCACTCGACGGCTACTAGTTTGGGACGGTTTGCTAGGAGCTGAACACAGCGCTCCGCTCTAATCTGCTGCCGTCCTCACAGTGTTCTGCCAGCTGCATGGCATCGGCCCGTTCCATACAGGCGGGGTCCGTGACCCCCAGACCGGGGAGGGAATCTGCCCGATTGTCCATCTAGCCAGCCAACCCCAGGGCAGAGAGCCGGCCAGGTCTGCCTGATGGCAAACGCCATGCCCTCACCTGCTGCATCCCACAGGAGGCCGCGGTGCTGGGCGCTGTCAGGAAGGAGGCTCCCCTGTCTTCCTGCCAGGCAGGGGGGTGGGCAAACTTTTTGACTCGAGGGCCACCATGGGTTCTTAAACTGGACCGGAGGGAGGGTCGGAACAAAAGCAACCTGACCATGCTGGCACTCTCATCTTGGGCTTCTGGTGAAGGAGCGGAGGGGAGAGCAAGAGAACAAGAGGACCCTCCCCCCGCCCCCCCCCCCCCCCCCCCCCCGCTCTTTCGGCTCTGCGGGCTGGATAGAACAGCGGAAGGGGCCGGATCCGGCCTGCGGGCCATAGTTTGCCCACGGTTGTGCCAGGGGAACCCAGTCAGGATGGAAAACGAGAGGCATGAACAGATGGAGAAAAACAGGCAGCAATACTTAATGGAAAGAAATGCTCAGGGAACTGACCCTTGTCAAGCTGAATGACACCAGACAGACAGACAGACAGACAGACAGCGGTGGTTTGGTGCGCCCGAACACCCACGCACGTTTTCGCTTGGTTCTGCACGCCCAGAAGCCTCCTGTCGCACTGCAGCTCTGTTCAAACGGCTCTAATAATAGCCTCGCAGAGTCCTGTGGTTGGAGGAGACGGTGAGAGGCCCCTGCGTCTGGCTCCGGCCTGCAAGAGAGAGAAAAGACTCTCCTCATGGGAAAACGGAGGCATGGCATAGCGTAAGTCACTACATCAAAGCCAGTCAGCGAGGAGTTGGAACCATATGCTGGAGTCCAGGGCACCGACCGCCCCATGAGTCAGCATGTGGGGAATGACATTCATACTGCGGCTCTTCACCCAGGAGACAGCTGCCCACCTCTTTTCCAGCTGTGAGCCATCTGGCGGCGGGGAGCATACCAGCTGGGAAATGCCCTTCTCCCGGGGCGGCACCTGGAGGAGGACTGGGGAGAGTCAGGGGGGCTTGGGTATTGGTTGCTCTTGCATCGTTGTTGTCACCCCTTCTTGCAGGCACCTGCTTCATCGGGACGAGGCTCAGCTAGCACACCAGGTGGACTATGGGTGATGAAGGGTCTTGCAAAGGATCCAGAGGATTTCGTTTGTACAACTCCACCCAGCCAGAGGCTGAAGGACAACTGCTGGCAAGTCTCTTGACCAGTTTTACACTTGGAGAAAATAAGAATGGCTGGGGCTGGCTGGCTCCAGAGCGTAGGGCTTTGAATGATGAGGATGTGGCGCAGAAAACCAGTTCTCTGAGGGGACGTGTCTCCTCAGTCACGGGCAATGAAGGACTGCCGTTGACTGAGCAAGGTGTGAATGAAGGTGAAAGTCACTTGACCGTGATCCCAGAAGCAGTATGCAGGGCAGAGACCAGCTCTGGGTCACTGTGGTCGAGGAAGCAAGGTCGACGTGGTTCAGGTGCTTGCCTCCAGTACAGAATCTAAGGGGACACAAAAACACTCAGCAATCAAGGAAAATATTTGAATGCCATTTAAATAAATATATTTTTATTGATTTTTAGAAAGAGAGGAAGGGAGCGGAAGAGAGAAACATCAATGACGAGAGGGAATCATTGATTGGGTGCCTCCTGTATGCCTCCTATTGGGGATCGAACCCACAATCTGGGTAGGCGCCCTTGACCAGAATCAAACCCAGGACCTTTCAGTCTGCAGGCCGATGGTCTTCTCCACTGATCCAAACCAGCTAAGGTTAATGTCATATTTTTTCATGCATAAATAAATAAATAAATAAATCAAACCTCGTGGTGAACAAAATATTAAAATTTTAAATGAAGGCCAGTGCCAGGCTGAGCTATATTGAAGCCTGAAGCCAAAGGAAAGATGTGAAAAGACACACACACCTTATCAACCATATTTTATAAATCTATTTATTATTTTAGAGAATTGCCAAGCCTGGCAGTTTCTCTTGACTAAGTGCCAATCTTAAGTGATTTCAGTTCACTGAAGCAGACCTAAACGATAATAAATTCTATTTGGGTACAAATCAAATATCTAAACTTAGTTTTAATATAACTGCGTTTCAATCTTTCAACATTTTTCACTACTTTAATATTTTGGGAAAAATTAGTCATTAAAATAATGCACATGGGGGTGCATAGCTTTCCTTCTGCTCACACCCCAGCATGGTCCCCCAGGGCTTCGGGGCTAACAAACCACATGAGATGGTCACCAGTCAGAAACGGGGTGCACCTGTGTCAAATGTGGTGGGAGTTCTTGCTGATACCCCTCCCCTCCGTCTAAGAAAGTCTGTCTCCCTGGGGTTGCCCTTCAGGATTGGGGGTGCAGGGCGTCATCTCATTCCACGCCACACCTTTCTCCAAGGCTGTGAGGTCCAGTTTAAGAACCCATTGTGGCCCTCGAGTCAAAAAGTTTGCCCACCCCTGCTCTAGCCTCTGGGGAGGGGTCACCTTGAGTTGAAGGCCCAGGGCACATTGCACGTCTTTGATGCAGAACCTATGCCTGTGAATTCTGGATACCAGGTAACATTAAGAAACACTGGTTTGGAAGATTTTGGCTTGAAGATCATGAGTTTGTGTGTGTGTTTTTTTTCCCTTACATGTATTTTTAACATATAATATGTTCCCATGGCTCAAAATTCAAAAAGATATAAAAAGAAAAGCCTTTCTCCCACCCTTGTTCTATACAAATAGTCAACAACTTTTAGTAGTTTCTTGCCAATTGGGACTTTATTTAAAAAAATAGAATTAAGATAGGTTCAATGGGTTAGATTAGGACCCACCCACCTCTTTCCGGAGGAGACAATCTGGCTGGTAGAGAGTGCCGAGCACAGTTGTCATGTGTGTGGTTGGCACTGGCAATTTCAAGCCTGCATGGTGCCCAGAGGCATCCAGGCCTCCCTGGCAGGTCGGCACGGTGGCCGGTGTCAGTGCTACCGGACACCTCAGAGCCACGCCAGCAGGGAATCGGCCTGAGGCCGGCAGCATGGTTGGGGTTTTCCTCCCGTGACATGGCCGGTCTAATAATAATCCCCAAAGGAAAGGGTATCAGTGTTTCCTAGAAACACATGACAGAGTTTGTAATCTGTCCCCATCAACCGCAAGCGAGCTTCTGCATACTCAGGATGACACACATCCTCGCAGCCAGAGCGACATTCCAAACCACAAACACAACTCTTTGTTTTTATGGTCACCATGTACCCTCAAGATACCGCTGTTCCAAAGGCGGCTGGCGTCCTTTGCTCTCTTGGTTCTGGCCGAGGAGCTCACCGAGAGAGTGAAAGGGAGGAGGCCCCTGGGGAGGGAGGATCCCCGGGGCTCAGAGCCGGATTGTCAACAGGAGAGGGCCGGGAGAGATCTTAAGACAAACTGGGGAGAAATGCTGACGGAACCACCATGCCACATCACCTTTACAGGGTGCCAAAGGCGTCTTCTCCTCGTGCCTCTCTCAGCTGCATCCCTACTCATCACTCTTCTCTATAAAGTTGTTTCCCATTGAGTCACCCTCTAAGGCTTGCTGGCAGACACTCAGCTCCTGGCTTTGAGCCCACGGGCCCCTCCTAGCCTTCTCCAGTCATGGTATCCCTTCCCAGGGCCCTGTACACTTGGTTGAAAACCCGAGTGCTGTGTGTGAACTCCCTGAGCTGAGTGGACACGGAAAGCAGATGGACCCCATTGCTCTCTCTCTGGGTCCTCCGTCTAACGTGAATTTGGGAGGACAGGAGGCGGCAGGGTAGAGAGAAACCAAACAGAACTTGTGGCTCCACCCCTGGGCAGCATGTCATTACTTACCTAGCACAGAGCGAACACGTTTTTGTTCGCTGCCACCAGTGTTGTTAATGTCTTTAGGACAGGGACGGTGGCTGTGGAGGGCAAATTTAAGAGTGAGAATCCTCTGTTGGGGAGGAGAGACAAAGCATGGTAGCCAGCAGTCAGAGAACTGGGAAGGTCTAGGGAGCTCTGGAAAGATACTACTCTGCTTCCCCCAAAATAAGACAGTGTCTTATATTAATTTTTGCTCCCAAAGATGCGCTAGGTCTTGTTTTCAGGGGATGTCTTATTTTTCCATGAAGAAGAATATGATACACATTTATTGTTAAATGAAAATAAAGGACATTTATTACCTGTATACGGTACGGTAGTACCGTAGTTGTCAACACACACCAAACAAACAAATTTGGAGTAACAAATTCTTGATACTCCAAAATTCTTGGAGTATCAAGAATTTACTCATTTTTTCAATGACAATCATGTCATCATCTTCTGGAACATCATCAGAACAATCCAATTCCTGAATTTCCTGGTGAATTTCTTGTGACTCCATTTCTTTCAGAATCAGTGGACCAAATCTCTCATGTTTAGCAATAGCACTGTCTTTAAATGAGTACTTCTTGTCAAGGTAGCCTGCTCGCAGTGCATTTGCAATGCAACTGTCAGTGATTTTCTCCCATGAATTCTTCACCCAAGTCACAACTGCTTGCAGTTTAGGTTTCACAAAGTTTCCAGGCTGATTTCTCTCCATTCACACAGCAGTGACGTCAGGACTGCGCGTAAGGTCACTGGTTGCTAGACGTCAGTCGGGGCGGCCCTAGCGACCAGTTTACGGTAAATTAATTTTCATTCTGAGACAGAGCCTGGGAGCCTTATTTTTTTGGGGGGGTGCCTTATATTTCACTCAGAAGGAAAGCTGTGAGTAGGTCTTATTTTCAGAGGATGTCTTATTTTCGGGGAAACACGGTAGTAGCCTGTGAAGTTGTCAGGGGTCAAATGCTTACATGCTGAAGGAGAGGGGAGCAGAGGTTGGGTTCTGAAGGGAGGGTACCAGATGAAGCAGGATCCCAAGCACTTTCCCTGTTTTCCTCAAACCCAGGAAGCCTCTTCCTTCCTTCATTTGTGCATCGTTGCACCCCCTTCACTGTGGACACTCAAGAATCATTAAAATGGTGTCTTTATCTGCATAGAGGAGGTGGGCAAAAGTAGATCTACAGTTGTTCTTATGGACAATAATACAGTAATAAGAAATAACCATGTGAGAATAAACTCTGTTTTGCACACTCATAACTGTAAATCTATTTTTGCCCACCCCTGTATTTTTCTGCTATCCTCAGATAGCTCTTCCTCAAGAAATTGAGAAAAAGCTTTTAAAAATCCAAATAACTCTTTTTCCCCCTGGAAGTCTAATTTCCCCGCTAGTTGCCCGTTTCCATAGATTGAATACAGTAATTCTCTCGTGCTATGTCTAAGGAGCATTTTATATTTTCACAAATTGTCACGTCTGTTCTCAGCTGGGTTACTGGCTGTGTTCTGTCAGTGAGTGGGGTAAAGACCAGATCATTATTTCATAGAGTTAGACAAGTATGGAGTGGAGGGGTGTTGCTTTGGCTTTCTTGACTGCTTGCGACACTGGCTGTACTTTTCCTACAACTCTGCGAATCTGGGGCCACGCCGATAGAGTGTTCCTATGGACTCTTGCTGCTGTCTGCAAGTATTTATTTTCATCTTACAGATTAAGGAGAGCTCGGGTTTCTATATTTTAATAAGTGTGACCTAGATAGTGCTAAGCAGCACACACTTCACCCCCGTAGCGTTTCTGATTTGATATAGTATATCTAAATAGGCCTTTTGAAATTCCGATTAGCTCAGAGCAGGGGAGTTTGAATCGTTTACATCTCACTGCCAGGAATCTGGCTGCTGAAGGAGACTTCTCCCAGGCCCATCCCATTAACACAAACCACCTGGGCGGGAAGAACCAAGAAATATTTTCTCGCATGGCTTCACTGAGTAAACGTTAACTTCCTTCCTTTGCACATGCACTGCTCTTCCTTGGGTTATCTCCCACCTCCTTCCTGCTGTCTCCGTAGCTCCCCCTCTCTTCTGAGTCATTCTAACCCGCACAAAAACAAACATGAAACATTCCCCATCTTTCATATCCCCGGCTATAACGCCACCTCTCTGTTCCCCAGCATCCCCAAATTTCTAGAATGACTTCTACGTCCTCGGCTGAGGACTTCTGCCTTCACAGGCCACCAATATGAACGTTGGGAAGACTCCAAGGGACTGAGAGTTGCTTAGTCCCGTGGTCAGGTCTCCGTCCTAATTCTTTTTCCACTTCACCGCTCCCTCCTCTGGGACCCCAGCTTGGCTCCTGGGTCAGCCTCTCCCCTGGCATTCTTCCTCTCTCCCTGCCCACATCTGCTTGGTTGGCTGCACCCAACTTTTACTGTGTCAGGCTCCGCTCTCCTTTTATCGGCATCCTCTCCTGGGTCATCTCGTCAGTGGTCCAGAGATTGAAATGCCCTCTCTATGCTGTTGGCTCCTCAGTTTCTCTCACAAGCCAGATTCTTCAACCCAAGACTAGTTCAGAGAACTTCTTACTCGGGTGGCTTCTCCTCATGGGATGTCTCAAGTCTGACCAATCCAAAACAAGGGATATCACAAATTTCTGAGCATTTTAGAATTAAAGGAATTTATTCTTGTCTTCATCTTGAGTGATGACGCCTGCTGATAAAATCTGTGTTTGAAGTGTGTGTGTGTGTGTGTGTGTGTGTGTGAACATGCGTGCGACAGTTCTATTCCCACTTACCATGTGTCCAATGTCTTGATAAGCAGCTGTCTGTCAGTTTCCCTAGGTTTATTTCCATTGAACTATCTGCCTGTTCCTACTGGGTCTATTATTTTTGAATCATGACCCCAATACCAACAAAATTTCATATCCCATACATTGCCTAGAATTTTGGGAAATGTTCTATAAACGATGACGACTGACTTGTTGGGGCCACAGGCCAGGTCATATCCCTTCATGAGGGGGTGGGAAGAGGGTTTTCCTGCATGGAAAGAGATGTTCTCAATGCCTTTCAATCCCAGGGCAGCTGGTTAGCCTTAAGTGTGAGAGAGGGAATCCTAATCCCCCTCTGTATTCCTAGTAGTGGGCAGGTCCCCGGGTTACCTACACATAAAAGAACATTTCAAAACTTTTTTTTGTCAGCGTACTCATCAGTCCATCTCCCATCCTGGCTGTCCCCCAAGGTCCTCACTCGTCTAGAGCAAACCATGAGAACAGTGGTTCTCCATCCTGCTATACTTTGGAATTACTGGGGGAGCTTTAAATAACGCTGATGGCTGAGACCTTCCCCAGAGATTCTGAATCACTACTTCTGGGTAAGCCAGGGGCCTGGTTACTGGTAGTTTTCAAAGCTTCCCAGGTGATCCTGAGGCAGAGCCAAGGTGGAGCACTTTACTCTGGGCCGTGTTGGCATCAGCTTCCCAAGGTTTTCCTCCGCGGCAATCGATTCCCAGCAGTAGGATTTCAGCTGCAGAGAACCCCAAGTTTGCACCTCTCCGATGACATCTTCCCCATGATCTCCAGGGTAGCTCTCTTTCCCCCAGCAGTGGACTGTGAGTTCTTCGAGGACTGGGCTTTGTCACAGCATCTTTTTCTCTAAGTCCGGTGCACCGTGGCGCTCAATAACTGTTAGCGTGCTGAACACATGAAGGCCCCAAGCAAGGTGAAGTAGACAGCTGGCACCAATCCCCATGCCCTGGTGCTGACCTTTGGAGGCTCTGCAACATCAGCTGTACATTGGGTGTGCACTTTGCATCACAATGCATTCCAAGCTTCTGTCTCCCAGGTTCCCATGCAGAGCACGGTGAGATTGCTCTCCTCCTCACTTCCATTGTTCTGCTGCCTCCCCCGTCAGGGTGGGGGAAATGCACCACAAGAGGTGGGTTCTCTATTTGCTACAGCTGGGGATTGTCACCCCAGAAAGCTATACCCAACCGCTTCAAGCCTGCTCTCCCACTGTCCCAGGAACATGGTGCCCCGCATGCTGGAAAGTCTGGAACCTAACCGATGGTTCTGAGGAAGCTCCTGGCGGCCTTGGAAGCGAGTGTTCCGTGAGGAATGGTTTCTCTGGGAGGTGTCGCTGGTTTGCCGCCTGACATTCCCTGAGTCTCTGGATGACATCACTTGGCTCAGGAGTCCGGGTGCGGTGGCTGGTGGGGCTGGCATTGTGTGAGATTCGCCTGTGCAGCTCTCTTCGTTAGGACCGAATCCTGCAGAATGAGGTGTCTTAATAACCCAGGGTTGACAGATGGGTCTTGGGGAGGAGGATGGACAACCCCCTCAGCACCTGTATTTATGTAGGCAATTTCTCCAAGGAGAGAGACCTTTAATTTTCTTCGGATTCTTAACGTTGTCCACGAAACTGCAAACATTTTGGCCCATCCACCCCCACTGTCCTCCCCATGATTTTAACGTCCTGCTGTTCCTAAGAAGGCCTTGAGTGGGCGAGTTCCAACATCATTCTGCCACAAAGATCTGGAAGGAGCTTGTCTAGGTGAGGCCAGCCTCCGTGCACGTAGGAAGACTTACAGGGTTACTTGACTTTCTGAGAACGTGGAGGGTGGAAAAGCGTGTTAGCGACCACCCTTCACTCCCCATCTTGGACACACTTAGACTGAGTGTGTGTGTGTGTGTGTGTGTGTGTGTGTGTGTGTGTGTGTGTGATTTACAGTTCTCCTCTCACTGAGCACGTGTGTGTGTGTGTGTGTGTGTGTGTGTGTGTGTGTGTGTGTGACATCTGACAGGCAACCGTGTCTCATTTTTCCAGGGCCTGTTCCTGTGGGCAGGTCCTAGTCGTCTGGGCTCTGTGATGCTCTTCAAAACCGACGGGATTTTCCTCAGGGAGACCCCCCTCCTGCCACCAACACTCCCGCCCCCCGCCCACCCCAACCTCCTCATACAACCCCTGTGTCACCCCTCTCTCCAGGGAGGCTTTATTTTCAACAAGAAGCATGCTCTCTCCGTCCCCAGCCCCCCCGGCAGTGGCTGAGGATGAAGCGCTGTCCCCCCCCCCGCCCCCGGGGATGCAGCGGCCAGTGGAGCCAGCGTGCCCAGGGCACCCTCAGCTCCGTTCCCCTCGGCAGGGTCGGCCGTGGAAACAGTGACAAGGGGAAGCCGGTCCGGGGCTCTGAGACATGGAGAGAAGTGGGAGCGACCACACCCAGAGCTGAGTAACACCCAAGGCAGCGTGGGCTGAGCGGCTCGCTCTCTGCCGTGGGACTCGCCTCACAGCTGTCCTGGGGAGAACGTACATTGGGGGTGGAGGAGGACCCTCCCTCACTGCCCTCCCCAACGAGGAGACTCCCAAACCTACTTTCCATTGCTGTCCCCCACAGAGCCTCGTATTTCTTCCCAATGTGCGAGCAGGGGGCCTCCTTCGTCAGGTTCCTGATGCTGGGGTGGTATGAAGGTTGGATGGCACCAGGGGGCACTGTCCTCGGCCCTGGATTCAGGGATGTAGCTCCCCTGTGAGGAGCATGGACATCCCGAGCTTTGCTGTGGAACTGATGGCGGGGCCCGAACCCATCGCCTTCCCTCCTTGCCCAGAATTGTCCATGGAAAGCCCGCCCAT